>CM045927.1:3287500-3887500 GCA_025177825.1 Aechmea fasciata | reverse complement strand
TCGCATTCGTAGCACTTCTCGGGTTCCTTTGGGTATGTTTGCTCGCGAGAAAGGGTGGTGGTCTCGGCGGAAGATATGTAAAAATGGATAAGCAGCTAGCTCATGATGTCGGTAATAAGCTACATACGAACTAAATGTGCTCTTACATAAATAATCCTGTCGAATATTCTATTTAACTACTAGCGCTCGTATCTTTATTTTCATGTATATCCCTGGAAGTGCAGTTTCTTGCTTTTCCATAGCAAACTTTTTTTTTCCCTGGAAAACAGTTTTCGTGCTTTTCCGAGGAACCAAAGCTTTTCAACGGGCATGTGAAAATTCAAACTTCGTAAAGATATTCAACATTTCTCTAATTTAATTTTGGTTCGTCTTTCATTAGGCGCTAAGCTTGTGACTTTTCACGGGAACCTCCCCTACACATCGAGCGAGATAATCAAACAGCTCGAATTGCTCGACGAGGACGATGTGGTCGGGTCGGGCGGGTTTGGTACGGTGTACAAGATGATGATGGACGATAGTAGTGTATTTGCCGTAAAGAGGATCGATCGGAACCACGATGGGTCCGATCAGATTTTCGAGAGGGAGCTCGAGATTCTAGGAAGCATCAAACACATCAACCTCGTCAACTTGCGAGGTTACTGTAGGCTACCCTCGGCGAAGCTTCTCATATACGATTATGTGGCCTTGGGGAGTTTAGATCAATATCTTCATGGTAAGCTCCTACAACTTTGTTTTCTATCCAAGAACTACCGATAAACGCGAATTTTATCTTGTAACTTAGCGGTAGATGTGTAATAAGATGCAATTTTGTGCTCATCGCTTCCTCTAAGAATAACATCGCTTCGGTAGCTCTCTAAGTTACCGACAAATTATTCTTATGTTTCAATTTTCCTGTGATACAACTATCGAAGTTTTCCGCAAAATTTTCACGTTGCACCTTCAATTTCAGAAAGCGGCCAAGAAGAGCAGCCGCTGAATTGGAATGCGCGAATGAAGATCGCGCTTGGCTCTGCCCGAGGACTGGCGTACTTGCACCATGATTGCTCCCCCGCGATAGTTCACCGGGACATCAAATCTAGCAATATACTTCTCGACGTGAGCCTCGAGCCCCACGTGTCGGACTTTGGCCTCGCCAAGCTTCTCGTGGACGAAGATGCTCATGTTACTACCGTGGTCGCCGGTACTTTTGGTTACCTCGCACCAGGTACGGTAGTAATTCATTCATGAATCCAAAATGCTAGAAAATTCGGGCAATCGCGGTTCATTCATGAATGATTTTCAAATTGCGATAAGAATCCAAAATGAGCTTTTCAATTCCAGAACCAGAAGCTCTAATTTGAAGTTTCTGATTGATTGCTCGTCGCCATACCTCTCACTAGAAAATGCCATTAACTCTAATTTGACTCATTGCAAATCTCTCCAAATATGGCAGAATATCTACAAAACGGACGCCCGACCGAGAAGTCGGATGTGTACAGTTTCGGCGTTCTCTTGCTAGAGCTGGTAACCGGAAAGAGGCCTACGGACCCCTCATTTGTCAAAAAAGGCTTGAACATAGTAGGCTGGGTATGTAACTACATAGCCCTCTTTTTATTCTTCTCTTATTCGCGACTAAATTGCGACACGGCCCATAAATTTTGAGTGTAGTTTCAGTTTGCGTCTCCAATCTTTCAGTCGTTACAGTTCGAGCCCTCTTACGACGACGATTAGGGAAAGAAAAACAAAAACAAAAAAAAGAGAACTAATAACTTTGTTGCGCCAATTGTGGTTTTCAATTTGTCGCAGCTGAACACGTTGACGGGAGAGCACCGGCTCGAGGAAATCGTCGACGAGAGATGCGGAAGCGTAGAGGCCGAGGCGGCCGAAGCGATCCTCGACATTGCCGCCATGTGCACGGCCGCGAGCCCCGAGGATCGGCCGCCGATGAGTCGGGTGCTGAAGATGCTGGAGGAGGAGATCTTGTCACCCTTCATGAATGATTTCTATGAACCTCACTTGGATATCTAAACTTTGAAGTAACATTTCTTTTCTTTTCTTTTTTTTTAAGAGTTAAGAGAGTGGCATATTGTAGATATATTAACTAGGGAAAACTTCAAAAACCCCCTACGTGGTTTTATATTTTTTTCATTTTAGTACCCTGTGGTTTAAAGTGTATAAAGTTAGTACCATGTGGTTTCTCACTTTATCACTTTAGTATTCTATGGTTTAAAGTGTATCCAGTTAGTGCCATGTGGTTTTGAACTTTATCATTTTACTATTTTGTGGTTTCACACTTTATCACTTTAGTACCCTGTAGTTTAAAAAACCACAAGGTATTATTAACTTGATACAAAATTAAAACCACAGGGTACTAAAGTGATAAAGTGTAAAACCACATAGTACTATTTTGATACTCTTTAAACCACAGGGTACTAAAGTGATAAAGTGAGAAACCACAGGATACTAACTTGATACATTTTAAATCACAGGATACTAAAGTGAAAAAAAATTGAAACCACATGGTGTTTTTGAAGTTTCCCCTATTAACTATTACACTGCTTTATGAACATGAAAACACTTCTCCTTTTAATCCCAACTTGGGATTTTTGTAATTTTGGGAATGTGTTTTTTTTTTTTCTTCCCCCCTCTAGTTTTTACTATATATTATCAGTATGATTGTGTACAAATGATGCTTCTTTTATTAGGATGAACCAATGTATTTTCACATTTACCAATTTGACTAGGGATGTTAACAAGCCGAACACTAGCGATATGGGGCGGCTCGTGTTCGCTCGTTTGTTAAACGAGCCAAACGTGACTACGTGAGCTATCTTGTTAAAATAACGAGTTAAAAAATTTAGTTCGTGTTTAGCTCGTTTATTAACGAGTCGAACATAAACTGGCTCGCAAGTCGCAAACAGTAAGTTTGATTGTCATCTTTACAACTGGATTGGATGAGGTGAAAAATTGAAAGAAAATTAGAATCTTAATCTTAATCTAAACTCGTGTACCCGACTCTACATTCTTTATTTGAGCCTTTATACTTAAAAGTTTTATCAAATATAATGGCTCTATAAGTTATCAATTATTAATTAATCTAACTTTTCTTAATAAATTATAATTAAAGCTACTAAATTTGGCGAAATCACCAACGAATTTGAGTGAAGTTCCAATTTTTCATACTAAAATCAGTTAATTCCAATTTTGAAAAGTTGAGGGAGTCTCAATTGAAAAGAAAACAAAAGATCAGCTATCAATTTCAAGTTCACATATTATATGAAAATTAAGGGCTTTTTTTTGCAATTAGCCTCCTGAAAAAAATTTATTTTAAAAATAGTATCAGCAAATTTAAATTTGCAAAAATATTCTTGGCCCCGCCACGTGGGCATCACGTCAGCGTCACATGAATGGGTTGTTGGGGTGTTAAGTTGAACATGGCGAACCATTCTTTTCCTCCCCTTTGCCCAGAGAAGGTAAACCATTCACCGTGCTTAGACACGATAAATGGTTCACCGTGTTTAACTTAATTATCTGGTCCAGCCCGGCCCGCATGGCGCTGACCACGCCCACCGTGTTTAACTTAAAACATTCTAAACTTTCTAAAAATATACCAAAATTGGTCCATTTTATTATGGAAAAACTTCAAAAACCTCTCATTTGGTTTCACACTTTCTCACTTTAGTACCATGTAGTTTAAATTGTATCAATTTAGTATCCTGTGATTTCATTTTTCTCTTTTTATTATCGATTTCATTATTTTTTTTAAACTAGTGACAAAATTAAAATTAAAGGGTACTAAAATGAATATTCGATAAAATTAGGTGGGTATCTGAAGTTTTTTTTATATATAATTTAACGAAATATTAATAAAAAACTACCGACAAGATAAAAATGAAACCACAGGGCACCAAATTGATACATTTTAAATCACAGAGTATTAAAGTGAGAAAGTGTGAAACTACATGAGGTTTTTTTAAGTTTTCCTTTTATTATCTCATGTTGATTTTACTAATCTTTTCTAGAATAAAAGCCCTTTGCAACACCAAATATTCTTTTCAGGTGGAAAGAAATTTTTGATGTCAAATTTTTTACCAGAAAATATTGAATTACTATCCATAAACTTCACATCAGATGATGAAATAGGCCAAATTGAAACAAAAACTAAGTTTCCTTTCAAAGAATAGGACTGAAATGAAACTTCGGCAAAACTTCAAGGCTCGTAGTGCAATTAACCCAACAACTCTGCCGTCACGTGTTAGTTTTGTCTTCATTCAAAACTTTGTTAGGTACTTTTTTTAATGCGAAAATTCAAAAAAAAAGTTTATATCTTAGAGAAAAGAAAAATTATAATCATTAAATAGAAGATAAAACTGACACATGACAGCGAATTGGAGGCTCCTCAATGAAGCGTGGTTCAGAAACAGCTGCCCATTAAATTTTTTGGAAAAACTTCAAATACCACCCCCCCTCCTGTAGTACCCTGTGATTTAAAGTGTATCAATTTAGTACCCCATGATTTCATTTTTATCTTTTTATTATCAATTCCACTAATTTTTTTAGTTAAATCAGTGATAAAGTTAAAACTAAAGGATACTAAAGTGAATATTCAATAAACTTACGTGAGGTATCTAAAGTTTTTTTATATATATATAATGTAACGAAATATTAACGAAAAAACTGACGAAAAGATAAAAATGAAACCACAGAACACTAATTTTAAACCACATGATATTAAAGTGAGAAAGTGCCAAACCATAGAGGTAGTATTTGAAGTTTACCCAATGTTTTTTCACTCCTCCCCCTGCATGGGTTAAGATGGTCATGTTTAGAGACTCAAAAGAGAAGTATTTTTAGGAGGTGGTGGAACAATTGAAACCAGTTCCCAAGAAGTAATACTAACACTTTACTAAGGCTTCTTTCAATTGCTTTGGCTCAGGGTGGGGGGGCAAGTCTTTGGTCCACTTGTTGGAATCCAAAGCTGAGAACATGTACTACCTGCAAGTGCAGATATGCAATGTCAGGTTAGAACCAAGGAGCTTAATTGCACAAAACCAAGAAATGCATTTGTTGCACCTGCAGCTGTTAGATTCTCCTGTTGCACAAAGTAGGGATGTCAATGCGTACGAATATCTCACACTTACATAAAAGCGAGAGGCAGTTTAAGCCGATATTAAACCGGAACTAACCGGAGACGATTCTGGTGAAGAAGTAAGATACATGGAACTGCAGAAATGAAAAATTTTTCTATCCAATGTGTCCTGAGAAGTGTTATTTGATACCTTGTGGTTGTATTTTTCTCTGTATTTTACCACCATATTCATACAGTGTAGCACTTGATGCTTGTAAATTGTATCACTTAACTATATTGAGCTATCAGCGGGTTTTACGGCGAAACAACAACAAAATTGTAGGTACCAAAGTGACACTTCGCGGGGTTTACTAAAAGCATTTAATTAACCAACCATTTTAACCACATATATTAATTACTATTACAGCAACAGTATCCAAGCAACATCTCTAGTTAATACATCTAAAGGACATAAAAAACACATGAAAATACTACACCAAAAATTTGGTTGACAATACCTAGAGCTAAGAAACATAACACAAGGCCATGCAGCAACCAAAGGGAGTACTGATAAACAAGAGAGAGTTCAAACTTAAAAGAGATCATCATATGCAACTACTTCCCTCCCTTTGAAAGACAAGTCCGGCTCCCTTCGCGCGATTGGAATAGGCGTGTTTGGATTCAGTTTCTTATTACTCCGTCCGTGCTTGCTCAACGGCGTTTCTGGTCGAAGAAGCTTCGACAGGGAAGGAGACGCCCCGACTCCGGTTTTCCATTGTTGCAAAGGATCGCTTGCCCGCACCACAAACACCTACATTGGGGGGAAAAAATGCCCAAAATGGCAACTAACAGTGGTCAAATTGTTTCCATACTTGTTTGAACTGTTTGGTAAAACTTAAATTTGTGCACATTCTAGCCCTGCTATGAATGTGATATCCGGGGCAGAAAAATGAAGACAAGTTTTTATCAGATAAAATGTATGGATAGTCCCTATACCTTTAGTCCCTATACCTTTGCAGTGATCTGGGTAAGTCCCTTAAGTTTTTTTTTTTTTTTTTGAGAGATAGGTAGCAGTAGCACGCTACCCGCTTTGTTTATTTCGTTAAGAAATAAACTTAGCTAGAAATGTGAATCAACTAGGATTCGAACTCGAGTCTCGGGTACCAACCACCAAGCCCTTTGCCACTTGCTCTAGGGACGGTCGGTAGTCCCTTAAGTTTTAACTCGAAAAAAGTCCCTTAAGTTTTAACTCGAAAAAATTTAGTATTTGCAAACATTTCGCAATCAAATCCCCATTCTTGGTGCGCCATTGAAAAATACCTGATTCCCATTATGTCACATGCTCTGGGTGCACCATTCAAAACACATTTAGGCGGTGTTTGAACTAGGGATTTTTATTCTCAAACTAGCAAAAACATTCATAATGAGGATTTGTGTTCATATTACTAACGTCATTGTGTTTAACTCGGAATAATGTGAATTAGTTAGAATAAAAGACTAGCCGTAGGGATAGCAAAATTCCATATATCCCATGGAATTGCTGTCCCCTGAGACAAACTTGCTATGGGCATATCTTCCACACGTAAAGTCTATTTGGGTGCCTGAATATTTTATTCTAATTCCTCCTGCTTAATCAAGGAGCCTGCAATAATCTACATATGAGTACACTTAGATGTCAACAACAATATACTATATTTAACCTCTATGTCATTTTTCACGAGTGAAATAAATCACCTTGTAGCCAAGATAACTTATTGTGCCATCCAAATAGGCCTTTGATTCCAAGTGGGGATAGCATTTGACATTTGTGCTATTGTGTCTGGTGAACAATGAGATATTTACCACAATCACCACTTTATTCTCCAGCCAAGCATTGCCTTAAGATATTTCTCACTATCCTCGACATAAAAATCCTCAAATAAATACTGCCTAAGGCATTGTTTGGTTGGAGAATAGAGTGGGGATGATGGTAGATATTCCGACAACTCCAAGTAAAATGGTGGCATACACTATCCCAGTATGGAATTAAATGGGGAACTATATTCGTAACAAGTCTATCCCCTGGAATAACAACTCCATAGTTTACGATAGAACTATGTTGCTTCCACAACTAAGCCTCTATCCCAACTAATTCCCACTGTCCCTTTAACACAATAGGTTTAACACAAAAACATACCTCCGAGGGATAGTTTTATCTATCTTGAGAATAGAAATCCCGAGCCAAACACTGCCTAAAAGTTCAGCATCCCTTTGAAACCAATCTATTGAACAAACAACCCATATACAAAGATTTACCATTCTATGATCCAAATATCGATAGTCATCTTTACGAAAAAAAATGTGAGATCTATATGTAGAAAAATCCAATTATTGTAGATCAACGCATTAATCTTCTTCGGCAACCATGGATGAGTTTCAATTAATAGATAGCAACCAAGTCAAAGTTGAAGACGTAGGTACAAAACAGATCAATGAATTCTTATTCAGCATAACAGGCTTTCTCATTATAGCAATTTGACTAAAGAGATTGTTAGAACTGTTCTGCATATAAGGTTTCCTTATTACAGCAAATTGACCCCTTTAAAAAATCTTAATCAGCCACTAAGATTCCACAGTAGTTTAAACAGGAAGAAGAATAGTAGTTTTCAACTGTTGCCAAGTGTTCACTGCACTGTAGCATGGTACGTCATTAATGTTTCAGTTGTTTCTTATTTCTGTCATTCCTACATTCGCTACTGGCCACCCGAGAGGCATCTTATTTGATCCCTACAGTAATGGTACACTCTTTTAACAATTAGAATCAGTAAAGAGCAATAGACCTACTTCAAATAATTCTCAAGCTCTACAAGTAGAAGCATTTCATACGGCTAAAGTTAGATTATGAAAGGATCACTAGCAGCTTAACTACATTACAGTGGCTTATTGTCCAGAAAACCCTGCGGCATAAATATGCTGGTATTCGACACCTATTTTGGAAAGGAGCAAATTACACCATTGCTCACTAGACTCAAAAGTAAATTCATGCAAGTTACCGAACTTCAATTTTTTACAGTCGGGGGACACCGATTTTAACTTCATCATAAATGATTTTCATAAGTATCTGCATATATATATTTAGGCTAAATTACGGAAACCCCCCCTGTCAAAACCCGCTTTTTCACTCCCCCCCTCCTTGTCATTTAAAAACCTACACTTTACCCCCTTGTAAAATAAAAAATGTGCACTTCACCTCCTACCGTTAGTTTTCCGTTAGGGTTCCATTATTAAATTTTTTTTATGCCAAAAATACCCCTCCGCCCCTTTTTCCTGTTACTTCAACGGCTTCTGGGACGGCGCCCTCGCCGGCCTCGCCCTCCTCCACGAGCTCAACCTCCTCTTCGACACCCCCTCGACGCCATCTTCCTCAACTTCAACCGTCTCCCGCCGCCGCCGCCCCATCCCCGCCAACCTCAATGACTCCCCGGCCTCCATCGTCGTCATCGCCCACAACAAACTCGGCAGCTACATCCAGCCCTCCATCGACCACATGGCTGACACCCTCAACGAGATCGTACTCCTCAACGATGGGCTCGCCGCCTGCGTCCCGCCTGAGGTCAAGGTCGGCCTCCTCCGCAGCGGATGAGGAGGATGAGAGAGAAGACGAAAATGGCGAAGGGCAAAATGGTCATTTTGTCACACCGTACTCCCTATGCACATTTTCTATTTTACAAGGGGGCAAGTGTAGGTTTTTAAATGACAGGGGGGAAAGTGAAAAAGCGGGTTTTGACGCGGGGGGGTTATGTAATTTAGCCATATATTTATTTATTATGAATTTACACTTGAGCACAAATTGTAAGCTGCAAACAATGGCTGAATTTCATTGAAACAGTAATCAAACCACCTTAAGATCATCCAAAACACAAAAATTAGGCCTTCAATTTTCATGATCGCATGGGTTCAAGTACCAAATTCAGCTTCTAATATTTTAGCAGAGTATGAAAGGTGGCTTTTTTCACCAATAATTTCCAAATAATAAGTCCCAATTTCCCGCTTTTCAGCAGATCTCAATTAGCAGGGTAAAAACTAGACCCTAAAACAGATTCATGCCCTAGAGAGGGAAAGAAAAAAAAATATTTAAACATTAAAAAAAAAGGTCCCATCTAAGATCATTTGGTATCTACCAATTCTTTTAATAGAGTACCAAAGGTGATCCCTTTACCGCTAATTTCGAAGCGGCTTCTTAAAAATCTCCCTTATTTCAGAAAGATCACAATTAGTAGGCTAGAAAATAAACCCTAAATCAAGAAAAGAGGAAACGAAAGAGATTTTTTTAGATCAGTTGGTATGTACCAATTTCTTTGAAAATAGAGCACCAGAGGTGATCCTTTGCCACCAATTCCGAAGTGGTTTTCTCAAAAAGCACCCCCCAAAATCACAAGATCTCAATTAGAAGGGTAGAAACTAAACCCTAAATCAAAGAAAGAGCCCAGTTGAGGGAGACGAGAGGGAACGAAACCTTCTTGGATCGTACGGCGACGCCGCGGGCGGGGTCGAGGGAGGCGGCGACGGCGGCGTCGGCGGCGGCGGCGGAGCGGAAGGTGACGTACCCCACGCCGTCGGCGGCGTCGACGCGGGTGCGGGAGACGGGCCCGTAGATCTCGAGGCGGGACTTGAGCTCCAGCACCGTGCAGTCGCCGGGGAGCCCCGTGACGATCACCACCGGCGGCGCGGCGGCCGCGGAGGCGACGGCGGAGGAGGAGGCACCGCCGCCGCCGCCGCCGCCCGCAGCCGCGGGGATCGCCGGAGCGAGGGGGAGGGGGCGGCGGAGGCGCTTGGAGAGGGGAAGGGTAGGGTTTGGAGGGTTTGCAAGGGCCCGCTCCCGCTTCCGCCTCTCGTTTCGGGACATCGCCGCTACGGCTTTCTCTCCCCCGCGGGGCGTGGCCGCGTCGCCGCAAATTATTTAGGTGAAAATTTATGGAGGCCCCCCTCAACTTTAGTTGTTTTGTTACATGGACCAACTCCCGTTTTGGCTAAATTACACTTTTGATCCTCAAACTATAAAAGTCTTACACTCAAATTTGTTACATGAATTTTATATATAATCCACTCAAATTTGAATGATTTTTGGGCTTTTTTTACAAATGGCCCTCTGGACAAATTTTATTTTAAAACTAGTCCAACAAATTTATAATTATAAAAATGGCCATATTCCTGTGCCATCAGGTACCATGCAGGCACCACGTGGGCGGGGTGGGAGCCAACTTGGCAAGTTGAACACGATAAATGATTCACCGTATTTCATATTTATGTTCCTCTTCTTCTCTTTTTCAATATTTATATTTTTTTTAAACTAAATACGGTAAACCATTCACCGTGTTCAAATATGGTGAATGATTTACTGTATTCCGTACTTATATTTTTCCGTATAGGGATGTCAATGGGTCGGGTTTGGATCAAGTTTCAAAAACCCGAATCCGAAGCCAAAAATCAAATTAAAACCCGAACCCGAATCCGAATCCGGCTGGTTTTAAAAATCCATACCCATATCCATATTCGACCAAAAACCTGAAACCCGAACCCGGACCCAAACCCAGCAGGTTTTAAAAATCCATACTGTTGGATGAAGATCTAAGAGATAAAAATTATTAAATATTTTATATTTTATATATTGTATAAATAAATAAAAACAAATTATGTATAAAAATAATTTATTCGGGTTTGAATTCGAATAATATTTCGGGTATCCATACCCATTGATATCCCTATTCCCTATTCATTTTTTCTATATTTATATTGCAAAAAATATATTTATTTGTATTTTTTCTAGACACGGTAAACTATTTACCATGTTTGGACACAGTGAATGATTCACCGTGTTCAACTTAACTCCCTGATCCAGCCCCGCTCATGTGGCACTGACGTGACGTTTACGTGGCAGGGTCAGAGCCAAAAGTGCAAATATAAATTTACTGGAGGTATTTTTAAAATAATTTTTTTCTACGGGGCTAAATGCAAAAAAAATCCTGAATTTTTACTCAGTAGGACCAATTGAGAATATATTTTAATTCTTACCAAGGGAATTCGTAATTTTTGAACTTTGTAGGGGCGTTGATGAGATTATAGTTTTATAGGAGGGCATTCAAAAAAATTTACCCTTACCGTTGTAAAAGAGATGTTAAAGTGTATATCCCGAAGTGGAAATGAGGCCACGGTCGCGTGAACCCGCGCTTCACCAACCGTCGGATCACGATCACACGGCTTCCGACGCCCCCCAAGCCGAAGGGCTCATGATATTCGGATGCGCCCGGAATTTCCTTCGTAAATTTACCCCGCCCACAAGGTCAAAAGAGTAAATTCACTCACCCCCGCTATGCTCCACGCTTCGTCAATAAATATGGCTCTCACCCCCGACCATTTCTCATCGTCTCCGTTTACTCGCTTCGCTCCTCCTCCTAGGGTTTCATTTCGCTCCCCTCCTTACGCCGCCGCCATGGCTCGCCGAAGCTCCGGAGGTAGCGCTTCCACCCCTCTCTTTCTCTCTCTCGTTCTAGGGTTTAGATGATTGATTGGTTCCCGAGGTTTGTACATATGCGCCAATTTGATGTTGTTTTTGTTTTTTTTTGTTAAAAATGTGAGTGTTTACTTAGGAAATGAGATTTGGAGGTACCGTAGCCTCCCTCCCTCTCTCTCTCTCTCTCTCTCTCTCTCTCTCGTTTAGGTGATTGATTAGTTTCCAGGGTGATTAGCAATTTTTTATGTTGTTTTTTAGATCAATGATGTTTTTTCTTTTTTTTTTCCTTTTGGAATGATATGTGTTTATGATTATCCTACTCTCTCTCCTGGGTTTAGATGATTGATTAGTTTCCAGGGTGATTGATTAGTCTCCTATTATCGCTACATATGGAGCAATTTTGTGTTGTTTTTTGGTCAACGATGGTTTTTTTTTTTTTCCTTTTGAAATTATATTTGTTTATGATCTGTTCGAGACGTTGTTTATTATTAGGAAGCATTTTGCAGCAAGGAATGGACCTCTCTGTCTCTAGGGTTTCAACGATCAATATATCTGTAGGGTTTGTATCTCTTATTGTAGCTGTGTATGCAATGATCTGATCGCTCTTTGGTCAAATAATGGCTTATGAAATGAGATTTCTCTATGATCTGATAGACATGTTCTTTACTGTTGGGGCTAATGTCATGTCTCAGATGTTTCCATCATAAAAATGGAAGAGCGATCATTAGCTGAAATATTTATTAAGGTTAAGGTATTTTTGGTTGATGTAAATATTATTGGGTCGATATGTCTTAAATTGATATGCTTGTTATTATTTAGGACTTTAGGAAATGGTTATGTCATATGACTTATTGCTAAGTGGAGAGTAATGGTTCATTTGTTGATTATGCAGTCATGATGTAAAATAGTGAGCCCTTTCCCTTTGTTCATTAATTGGGCTCTCTGTATTGATAAGTACCAGGTGATTTGGTGCCATAAGAACTACTTAGAGGTCATCGATCTCTATTGAATAACGTGAGAGGGTTTACTTGCTTAAAAACTCCTTAAAGCACTGTTACTCCGTTACTACTTACATAATTGGAACAAAAGTTCTATACTGGATGACTAATGATTTCAGTCGAGAAATTTCTCCTTCCCATTATGAATTTGTGTAGAGGCACAAACATCTAGATTATAACCAGTAAGGAAGTGTTTGTAATTGAATATTTGTAGGAGAATTATCAATTTTAGAATTTATGTTCCGTTACTTTTTTCGAGCCTTCTTTTCACTATGTTTGTTAGCTTTCTCTACTAAGAACAGTAAAAGCACTATAGGCAAGATGTACACTTGAATGTACATTTATAGTTTAAAGGAAGAAGTAATATTTGGACCTTTTTATTCTTAAACAGTTTCACGTGTGTTTAGTGTTCGCTCAGTTTTTGCTTGACGAGTGAGCTGAGGTTTTGGTTTGTTGTCAATCTTTCTTATTTGATTTTTGTTAAGTCTTAGTGCATGGTATTTGGTTGAGTAAATGTTTAGAAATTTAGTTGGTGGTCATAGTATTAGTAAGTGCATCTGAAAATCAACATGGCAGTTAAAGAAGAGGTATGCGAATCTTTAAGATATAACCGATCTTCTTCCTTTTTATTATCTTTGTAGGAAGGTCGGCACCTCGTGCTGCTCCACGGGCCGCTCCACTAAGAAACCCACCTCAACCAGGTAATTCGTGCCTTTTGCTTTAGAATGATAGAGGTGTCTAAACATCTGTATAAAAAGTTATCCATGTTTTTTTTTGTCCTCGATACCTTGTGCCATATTTCAAATGTAACAGTCCTTAAAGAAGTGGCATCTTCTCTCAATTCCTTTTACTTGGCTATGTTGCTGTTTATTGATATTTGGAATTGTAATGAGTTTTCTCTTAATAATGTGAATATTAATGTAGTGTTTATTTTCATGTTTTATGAGCATCAAAGCATGTTGCCGTGAACAAAATTTCAGTGTCTTTAGCATGGTTAAAATTATCATCGGCAAAGTTCTTCCAATAAATTCGAGCAAATTGATCTGTTCTGTACTAGCTGTCAATTTCTTTGTGCATGCCTTTCATTAATTGCCTATTTGTTTTTCTATTGGTCCTTTGAGGATACCAACTAAATCAACTGTTTTACGTATTTAATTCGTCTTTAACAACCATTCAAACTTTTGGTAGTTTCTAAGGAGTAGTACTCAGGTGCAGGGTGACTAGCAAAATAAAGTTGAAGGCTCAATCTTAGACATTCATCACTATATAAATATAAAAAATAATAAGTTGTGGTAGGAATGGTGGAAGAGATCCTGAATTGCCGAAGTAAGTGGTCAGCGGCTGAGATTGAACCTTCAATTGCTAATAAAGTTGAAACCTTACTCGCTGTTATGTACTAAATGTTGGGAGAATTATATAGCGAGAGTATTTTCTGTTTATGCCTTGAAGACTACCATTGAAACATGCAGCTTGGTTTAAGAAATCAATTAAAATCAGTTTGTTGATTGCAACTCTATCTTTGCAATGTGATCAGTGCTAATGTTGTGTTTAATTGTTCATACAGCTCGTCAGGCCCCGCCTCCAGCTCCTGCTCAGGGTGGTGGATCTATTCTCGGAGGAATTGGATCCACAATTGCTCAAGGTTCTATTTTAGTTTTACTTGCCGTTTCACTTCACTCTGGAGCTACATAAGTGTGTTGATTTATTATTTGCCCCTATCTTCAGGCATGGCTTTTGGTACGGGTAGTGCTATGGCACACAGGGCCGTTGATGCTGTTATGGGCCCCCGAACCATTCAACATGAGGCTGTAGTCGCTGAAGCTACCGCTGCTGCAGCTACCCCTATGGGTAATGCTGTTGGATCTGATGCTTGCGGCCTCCACTCAAAGGCCTTTCAAGATGTATGCACTTCTCTTCGATTCTTAGTCCCTTTCTTCATTCTGTTTTTTCTTTTCGTTCTTAATGGAAGCGTTACCTACTGCTATATTTTATTTTATGTTTTCTTTTGGAAATTAAATTTGTAGTTGTCCCTTCTTTGATATCGAAGTACTGATTACAGTTACATTCTACACCAAGTTTATGTTGTGCTTTTGGATCAGTGCTCTGTTGAATTTTACAACTGCATCGTTTGAGAAGGCGAAGAAGTTCAGAGACACGAACAACTAGAAGTCCTTTGAAAATAGAACATATACATTATTTTCTTGATGACATCCCCAATTTTTGTTTCTTTTGATTTAAGCTATTACCCTTTTTAAAATTCAACTGCAATTCCTTTTAACGGCTCTAGCTGCTTTCAGCAGACGAAAATCACAGATCCTATAAATAGTTCTTCTCCCTGTTCATGGTTAAGAGCTAATTGTTGATAGAGCTGTTGAAATTAATGAAATCCTTGGTTTAGCTCACAGCAATAACTCCAATCAGAACAAGTAAAAAGCTTGAAGGGGGGGCATAAATAGAAAATTGTAGGTGTGTTTTCTAAAGTGTCCTATAATTGAGGTCTAGCACTATGGCCCGTATTTTGATTTTTTTGCTTAACCTGAACATCACAACCATTAGGTTTGTATGGTTATTGGATTAGCGATTTAGAAACTAGGGTAAGGCGAGAAAGTCTTAAACACTGTTCTTGTTGTGATCGAAATGAGCTTCTTCTAGCCTCCAAAACCAGGAGCTGTCATTTG
This sequence comes from Aechmea fasciata, assembly GCA_025177825.1. Lineage (NCBI taxonomy): Eukaryota > Viridiplantae > Streptophyta > Magnoliopsida > Poales > Bromeliaceae > Aechmea > Aechmea fasciata. Next base: position 3,872,287 of record CM045927.1, on the reverse strand, counting down.
AAACTTGAGCTTCTGCCGCAGCAAGCTTTGAATTTCACATGCAAGAGTTCCTTGTGATTCGTTCAAAAGCTCTACTCGAGCCGCACTTCTGCAGAAGCTCAGACTGAGCCAAAAAGAAACCCTTCGGCCTGAATGATTTTTTACTCTCAATTTATACTCTTTTCAGCTTATTCTGATTTTTTTATCTTATCCTTTTTCTTCTAATATTACTGCAGTGCGTTAACAACTTTGGTAGCGACATCAGCAAGTGCCAGTTCTATTTGGACATGTTGAACGAGTGCCGCCGCGGATCCGGTGCCGTGCTGAATGCTTAAGTCGTAAATCTTATTTGCCTGATTTTATTCCTCTGCTTCTGTCGGCTTTATTATTGGACTTCCTAATAACAATGTGGGGGAGCACTGAAGGGGACTGTGTTTGAAATAACTATTACCGACCTTAAGTGGCGTCTTAACGGCCGTATGCCTTGAGAGTGTCAGTTCAATTTATGCCTTCAGAAGTACGTAAACTATCTTCTATGGTGTTTTGTTGGTTTTTACAACGAATCTGCTTGCGTGTTGGTTCGTTTACGCATCTCTCAATCTGAGGTCATTGGAGATAATTTTATCTTGTTTAGTGTTTCTGATTTGATTCTTATATCATGTGTTTTATTTTGTCCTGTAGTAACCCTTTTTTTCTGCGGGCACCCCCATGCGACCATAGGATTATTATTGTTGTTGTTATTTTTATTTTTATATCTTTTTTGGGTGGTTAAGATTAGGGATGCAAACGGGACGGATATGGGGAAGGGAGCCCCGCCCCGCCTTCCGCCCTGATTAGTAAAAATCCGTTCTGCCTCCCGTTCGGAATCCGTGACGGGTTAAAAAAATACATTTTATAATCCGTCCCGCCTCGTAACTCGCCTCCCCCCGCTCGTTGAAAATAAAAATATTTTTTATAAAATTATAATATTATTAATATTTTGTAAAATATAAAATAATAATTTTTAATAATATTATATATATAATTTAATAATATTAATTATAAAAATAAAAAATATCAATCATAATTTAAAATAAAATTAAAAAATTTCAAATTCATTAGAAATGAGAGTATTAATTTATTTGTATTTTGAATTTTTTTATAAATACATTACTTTTTAAAAATATTTGGAAGAGTCAAAATTTCTCCCATTTTTTATTCCGGATTCGGATCGTAAAATTTACTCCGCTCCCATTTACTTAACAAAATCGGGATTTATTGGGCGGGAGCTCACCAACCGGATTTGCATCCCTAGTTAAGATGCACCTCTATCCCATCCTGGCATTTTCGCTTCTGCGTGTAAAAAGATTTGGCAAAAATTCATTTGGGATTTTACGAAAATGCACATGGTACATTGCACGGCCGTCACACGCCAAAATTCTATTACAGAGATTTCACATTAAATTTATTTTATGATATTTAAAATACCTTTATATATTAGAAATTATAAAGTTTATTTATGTTTTATGCATTAAATCTATTGCTAACCACGAGCTTCAATATTTATCAACTTAATTTATTTGTCAATTTATATTCAGGTTTGGAGCATGATATTTTTACTTTTTTCCACTTATGTTTTCCTCTTCGTTTGTGCGGAAATACACTTATTTTATTCTCTATTATAAAATATCGAACGGACTAGTGTCGAAATTTTGGTAGATGGGAACTGGATACATCAACTTAAAATCTTGAAGGGGTAAAATATATACTATTTTTTTTTTTGAGAAAAAAAAGATAACATGCTATCCGCTTCATTTAATAATTAAATGAATTAAGCTACAAGTATCGAACAACCAGGCATCTAAAGAGAGAGATAAAAAAGAAAAGAAAAGAAAAAGGTTAAGACTCGAGTAGAAGGTTCCACTTCTCCGCGAGCAGCTTGAATCTGTGGACCACCTACCCCGGGTTAGCGAGGATATATACATTTGAAAACATGTATTAACAGCAAGATTTTCTGTATTTTAGGCCATATATGTATTTTTTGTGATACACCCGGTTCAGCCACTCTATCAATAACATAAAGCCGAGAAGACACGTGATCTGCACGTGAGCCCAACTCTGCAGCTCGTTTCGCTCCTCGCCTCCTCCTCCCACTCCCTTCAATTTCGTTTCCCGCCCATTTCGTTCACTCACCCTCTCTCTCTCTCTCTCTCTCTCTAAGAGAGGGAGAGAGAGAGAGAGAGAGAGAGAGAGAGAGAGGAGAGGGAGAGGGAGAGGTGAGGGGGAAGGGCAATGGGGATTCAGGGGCTTCTTCCTCAGCTGAGGTCGATCATGGCGCCGATCCACGTGAAGGAGATGAGGGGGCAGAGTGTTGCGGTGGACACCTACTCGTGGCTCCACAAGGGCGCCCTCTCCTGCGCCTCCAACCTCTGCAAGAGCCTCCCCACCTCCAGGTAATCGTCTCTCTAACCCTTCTCCCGTGCTTAATCGTTGCCCTATGTGATGATGTTCTTTCTCCAATGTTGTGCAAACCCTCGTAGGGAAATCTCGGGTTTGTTTTGTTTCTTGTTGGATAAAGGTGTTTGTTTGGATCTTTTTAGGGCATTTTTGTGTTTCTTTGATGTTCTTATGTGCAATGTATGATGCCCATTTGAGGGAACAAGAGGAGAGTAACGAGCCCAAATCGAAAAAGAAGCGGCTTTGTGCCTGGGCTTGCCAATGTTTGCAATGCATGATACACATATGAGAAAAGAATGGAAGGGAACAAACCGATGCGAAAAGGAGTCTATGTGTGGAGGAAGATATTCAATCAAGATCTAATTTTTCATTTTATCTGATATAATTATTGCCATCTTTCTCCATTTTCTTGCGACTCTCATCGAATCACAGGTTTCATTTCTTGCTGGGTAAGGTGTCTGTTTTGATTTATCATGGGGTTTTTATGGTTCTTTAATGCTGATATTTTTGATTTGAGACGCCCATTTGAGGAAACAAGGGGAGGGAACAAACCCAGGCGCGGAAGAAGAGAAGATAACTAGGTCTAGAGATGTTTTCTTATCTCCTTTCTTGCAATTATTCTTCTAGAGGAGACAGCTCATTGGTTGTTTGATCATATACATTGCAACCTGTAATGTTCTTTCTTGACTTTCTTGCAACTCTTCTCAACTCTTGGGCTTCATTTCTTGCTTGGTGGGTTTTTTTTCTTTGAACTTTTTTGGGCATTTTGTGGTTTTTAATGGCATTGTTTACGATTTGGGATAAGCCACTTGAGAAAACAAAATGAGAGAATATGTTGCAAACACATGTGATGAAGAAGAAGAAGAGACGGTGCTTAAGTCAGAGGAAGATAATATGATAAGAATATATCTTCTCATGCTCAATCAAGGTCTAATTTCTCATTTTAATTTCTTTTTTCTGTTGCAATCATCGATTACACCCCCTATTACTGTTCTTCATTCTTACCCTGAAGAATGTGATTAGTAAAACGGTGTTTATTTAGTACATGAATTGTTTTCTGTACTGTTCCTCCACTATCTCGCAACCTTTGTCAGTTAATGGGTTTCATTTATTTCTGGGTAAGTTTCTATTCTTCTCTTTTTTTAAACAGAGAATATTTTCAAGCATCATGTTTCTTTATTGCTGTTATTTGCTATTGGTTGGATAGAAAAGGGTGAACAGAACAAACCCATGTTCAATGAAGAAGAGGAGATAGCTACATATAGATGAAGATAGCTTGATATGGGTTGATATTCTTATCCATAATCAAATTCTAATTTTTTTTATTATATACAATTCTCTTTGGTTTCTTTCTGACTGCTAGTCTACTACTATAACTTAAATTGCCGAAATAGGGTACACCCTGTATCCAAAAGAAAAAAGAGAAGAAAAAAGGAAAAAAGAAAAAAAAAATCCCTTGTATTAAGTGCCTTCTAAAGGTTGCAGTTGCCAGGCAGTCCCATCTCTTATTTCTAGATTTTCTGAATTTAACTGTAAGGGAAAAAAACAAGGGGACCCTTGGTTGTGACAATAGAAATCTGACATGGGCACCCTTGGTCTATTTTCTTACCTGCTTTATTCTTGACATGTTCTGAGAACAACTGTAAGAAAGAAAACTAAGGAACTCTATAACTGTGAAAATAAAAAAAAATGAAATGCGTAAATCTCATTTTATTTCCTTCTTTTCTGTATGTTAGTTTTTATCACGTTTCTGTATACTTCATCAGCTCACAGAAAAAGCAAATTTAGGTTATTCTTTACTTTAGTAATGCAATCTTCTCTCTGTGAATGCAATAACTACTATTAAGTTTTTCATAATCCAAGAATTGCTTGGAAACATATTCGACTTCTAAATAATCAGCTATATCAGTATTTTAACATTTTGTGCCCTTGTAAAGCAATTCAAACAATATGTTTTAGGGCTATTCAAACAAGAAGTTTAGGGCTTTGTCCCTTCTTTGTAAATCTTTTCGTGTTTTTCATTATGAACATAGTTCCAGTTGCACTTGAGTTCATAATCTTTTCCTACTTTAAATAGTATCAAACAATTTGAGATTAGCTTTCTCCTTGAATTGTTAGGCATATCGACTACTGCATGCATAGAGTAAATTTGTTACGCCATTATGGTGTCAAACCCATTCTTGTATTTGATGGAGGGCTTCTACCAATCAAGATCGATCAAGAGACAAAGCGTGCAAGGTACTATTTTAACTAATCTCTAAGGAAAGACATTATTTTTTTCGTAGCATGTGAAAAGTACTTTTATTTTGTTTGGGGAAGAATATGACTTGTTAATGTTATATTAAGTACTCTCTATTTTCTGTTTAAGTAACACATACCCAAAATTTTCACATATAATTAGTCGAGAAAAGTAATTTAGTTGATTCATAATCAGGAATTATGAATCAACTAAAGTAATTTGAGTTCTCATGCAGAGTGAGAAAGGAAAATCTTGAGCGTGCTATGGAACACGAAGCTGCTGGCAATTCAGCTGCTGCCTTTGAGTGCTACCAGAAAGCTGTAGATATTACACCTTCAATTGCATTTCAATTAATCCAGGTAAGATAATTTATTACATCCACTCTTAGGTCTCACAGTTATCTAAGTGAAACCTCTCTTTCTGTGTTCCCAAATAGATTTACATAACCTTATTATATATTGGCTAATGCAGGTATTGAAGCAGGAAAAAGTTGACTATATTGTGGCACCTTATGAGGCTGATGCACAAATGACATTCTTGTCCATAAACAAGCTAGTTGATGCAGTAATTACAGAGGACTCTGATTTAATACCATTTGGCTGTTCTAGAGTGAGTTTTTTAGTAGCCAAACTCTCTCTCTCTCTCTTATTTGTTTATCTATCCAATATCTGGAAATGCTGAAGTTTGAAGCTCTTCCAGATAATCTTCAAGATGGACAAATTTGGGCAGGGAGTTGAATTCCGGAGTTCAAAGTTAGGGCAAAATAAGGAGCTTGACTTTGCAGGATTCAGTAAACAAATGGTGCTTCAGATGTGTATTCTTAGTGGTTGCGATTACCTACAGTCATTGCCTGGCATGGGCTTAAAAAGAGCTCATGCACTCATCCAAAAGCTTAAGAGCTATGATAAAGTAAGGAAAGCTTGATGTGTATATGTTCATTTTTTACAGTAATTAGGATATTACATAAAGTGCAAGCTAATGATTCATTCACTGGTTCACTTAAGCAATTGTACGTAGCTTTACATAATATATGTTCCCTCCCTGATAGGGCTAAATGATATCTTCTACATATAGGATCAGCCTTGTATCACATTTGTAACTGCTATTGCTTTTTCAAGTTGTATTAGCCCAATGCAGTTCTTATTAGCATGAACTTTGAGTAATATCATTGAACTGATGCTGCAAAGAGAATTTTACGTGACTAAATAGTACAAAAGTAGGAAGAAATAAAGCTTACTGGAGGTTTTCAGAAACTATAGGGCAAAAAGTAGGAATAATTATTCCCAGGAAAAGGTTATTCACTTTCTCATATCTGTCTCATCTGTGAAACTTTATCACGAATCTATATCATGACTTTTTTTTGTGAAATTATTTTGAACTTGTTTTTGATCTTCATTGCCTAGGTTCTTAAATGGATAACTTTCTGTTTTGTTTTGTTTTGTTTCTGTCATAGACTATGTCTAGGCTATAATATAGGCGCCATATTTGGTGGCCTAGACAGAAATCTTTTATACTAGAAATAGCATAACAACTCGTTATTTATCTTTCAGAGTTTGCATCAGCATGTTCATGTTCATGAAGCTTGTCCAGTAGGTGAGTAGCTTAGTTATGACTTATGACTCATTTGGTTATGTTTGGCATCTAATGCATATAACATTGCGTCAGATGTCCTGCCATAATTTGTCTAAGCATCTCCTTGGTCACTGACCTCCTATTTCCTCGATTCTTTTTAGATAGGTCGATTGTACTTAATTCAGATGATCTATCTGAAATACCCTTGCTTCTATATTTGTTATTGAAAATTCAAAATGTCATTAATTGTTGTTAAAGGAGCTATTTCTCTACTTTTACCTCTACTTGAATGTTCAATCTTTTACCCTGATGGATAACATGGTGTTTGATATAACAATATAATATGCTTTAACTGCCTGAAAACTATATAGTATAGCTATGCCCTCTGTGGTTAAGACTTAAGATATTACTATTGTACTCATAACATTTTGAGATATCATTATTCATGTAAGTCTCCGATTTCATATGGTCCTTAGAAAGTTAGCAAGATGGAAATATGGCATGTGTTTGACAAATTAGTTATTTCAGGTAATCAAGCATCTGAGGTACGGTGGTGTATCTGTCCCACCTCTTTATGAAGAAAATTTCAAGAAAGCAATTCAAGCATTTCAGCATCAAAGAGTCTATGATCCTGCAAAAGATGACATAGTGCATCTATCCGACATTCCTCACGACATTGGTGAAGATTTGGATTTTCTGGGCCCATATCCTTGATATGCTGCTTAACTTATCCTTGCTATATAATCTATTCCAATATATTTTTAATCACCTTTTGTCCATTTTCTTGTTGTCTTTATTTTGCTTAAGTAGACTATTATTCAAGTTCCTCAAGCCTCCTGTTTTAGCTTATTTTCCAAGTTTTCTTTCTTTATGCACTATTTGTCGTGTAAGTGGCACTATATGGGGCCTAAGAGATAAAGCTTAGGAGCCTTCCGCCTATCGTATTAATATCTGGCCTTCCAAGTCTTTCTTACGTATTTGAATGATGTTAAAAATTAACGTAATCATAGCTTGCCTTAACTGATCTTACATGGTTGCCACAAGATGTAGTCAAAGGCATAGCTGAAGGTTATATTGATCCATTTTCAAAGATGCCATTTGAGGTATATTTTAATCTTCTGAATTTCATTTGATAGAACATTCATGTCGTAGTGCAATTCTTTCCAATAGGCATGTAAAGCTTCTTTTCACTCCATTATTAGCATAATGCTTGTTTTTTAATTCGGAAGTGACTGAGAAAAAGCTAAATAAAGAAGAAAAGAGTATGAGACTTGATTGTGGCGGAGCTCAGAGTTCCGAGTGATAGCTGTTGTTTATTGGATCAGCTTCGCTTTGTTCTGATTGATATGTAACATCTATAAGATTCCAGAGACAAATTTCTTGTTCATATTTCTTGATTCTGGTATATATTTTGTTAACAGGAGAATGTAACGGGAACTGCATCAGTTGTTGATCAAAATTGCTCAGCTAGAGAGTTCAGTATTGCAGGCGGAAGGAAAAGTTTAAGTTTGCCTGTGCAGAAAAATGTGTTAACAAATTACTTCTGTATCCATTGGACGGATGGACCTTGAAATTTAATGCAATTTAGGTTACACTTTGGGGATTTGTTTTGCAGTTGCTAAGTAAGCAAAGGAGGTTAACATGACTAGTGAATTGACATGTGTTAATATTTGTGCCTGAAATTTTAGCAATGACAGTTTTGGAAGTCATGCTTAACTCTCATGTAATGTGCATAAAACAGCTTTCAGCACCGTATTTGCTATTTCTTTTCTTCATGCAAATCAACTGAGGATTTATTGTTAATGTCATCAAGCATGTATTTAAACTGTAATTGCTAATTTAGAGGTAACTAATAAGCTTCTTGGGCTTGTCATTGCATTGTAAAACAAAACTTTATGTTTTATTTGAGAAGTAAGAATTTCCTCACATATACAAGTTATGTATTCTAAGTTCCTTAACATTGAAAGGCCTAGCGTCAACCGAAGCACGGCGGAAATTCAGAGCCCCAAAAATCATGCCTAAGCAATCAGCTACAATTGAATCGTCTTCGCTTAGCTCTGAAAATGAAGAATCTGATTCACCTGTCTCAGCTGAAGATAATGTTACCATTCCTTCACAGGATTTAACAGTTAAGTAATGATAGTGATTTCTTTATTTGAAGTAAACATGCTTGCATTCTATCAGTTGTTAATTGCTTTTCGAATGGTAATAATTTCTTTATCTTTATCATTTTTTTAAGCAGATGGAGGCTGAAATTTCTTTTGAAGGGAGGAATCTCGTTGGACCAAACTTAGACGGTAAGCTCAATTTTACGCCATAGGGATGGTCTGGTTTCTTCAGGTGGAATGAGTTCTTTTATCCTTGGGTCATCCCAATCGCTATCCCAAATAACCACGAACATAGTCAATTTTATGTTTGGTTTGATTTACAGGGATAATGGTAGTGATTGCAGGGATAATTTAGTAATGAGGGCCTATATTGGTTGTAACAGGGATTAGCAAGCATAAAGGGCTGACAACATTTATTTCAGGGGAAGGTTGAATTGTCTTTCCTCGGTCATTCTAGAATAATCAGCTTTGGCCACAATTATTATCCCTTCTTATTTGAGCTATCCCCCTCATACCCTGAAAATGCAGACTTTTTTCTTTTACTGTTTTGCTTATTAACATCTGTGTGAGGTGATTGTAACAAGCTGTTTTGTCCTTTTTCGGCAGGGCGGGAGCATGAATTTTCAAAACCAATTTTAGCATCACTTATTAAGCCAATCCCCAATTCCTTAACGTTCAAAGGCCTAGCATCGCTTGAAGTAAGGCGGAAATTCAGAGCCCCCAAAATCATGCCTAAGGAATCAGCTACAGATGAACTTCCATTTTGTAGCTCTGGAAACGAAGACTCCGATTCGCCTGGTTCAACTGAAGATGATGTTACTGTTCCTATGGACACAAAACAAGATTTCTTGCTCAGTGCAGGAGATGGTGCTATCGCTCTTCCTTCACAGGATTGTGTTAGCATTGATTTGGAAGTAATGCCTATGATCCTTTATTTAGCTATGAAATTTTATGTGTGTATATATAACTGCAGAAATATTTCTTTCCCTATAAAATCTGAACTTCCATTTAGCCCTGCGAAAGTGCATTTTCTTATGAAAATGCCCTTATATTAATAAGTTAGGGAATTTTTTGCACTTCATAGGAGAAAATTGGCTTTCAATTAGAGAAAGATTTCTAAAGACATATGTTTGTGACAAGTGTTTATATGTGTAAGAAATTGTGTTTTGAAAGGGCATATAAGAAAGTTCAGGTTTTGCAAGGATATTTATAAGTAGATAATTTTGCTGGGGTAGCTATGTAAAATCTCTTTATGTGAACATGCTTCTGTATCTATCAATTGAAATTTGCTCTTCAAATCATTGTGAATTGCTTATCTTTTTTGCTTTCTTTATCAGATGGAAGCTAAGGTTTCTAATGAAAGAAGGAATCTACTTGGATTAAACATGGATGGTGAGCTTTAGTGCATCTTTTATTGTTGTTCCAGGTTTATCTCTTTAGGCACAGATTGATTCGGGGAAATTGTGTGCAGAAGAGCTTCCTTTGTCTCTAGGTTATGCTGCCTACTATTCCTGAATAACGAAGAGCAGAGTCAATTTTATTTTTGGTTTGCCTTATAAAGAATTATTACAATGATTGCAGGAACAACTGTAGCCATTAGGGATTACTTAATGATTATAGGGTTAAATTAGGGGACTAGACTAACATAGTAGGACATTGGAGCTGTTGGGGGAAATAATGCTTTTGACCAAAACTACGAGCCTCTTAAAATTTCTGGTATTCAGAAGAATAACGGGGAAAACTTCAAGTTACCCTTCACTATCTCTAAACCAGATGCAGCCTCACATTATTGTTTTCCTTTATTTGCTTATGAAATCTGTCCAAGTTGATATTAATACTCCATTTTTGTTCTTTCTTGGCAGGACAAGAGCATCAAATTTCTAAACCATTTCTAGCATCGCATAAGGAAATTGACAGCTCTGCAAAAGATAGTAACGAAAGCAATATGATATCAAGAGATAGAAAAGTCATTGTAAGAAGCGCGTACTTCAAGCATAAGTTATCAGATGACAATGATCAGGAAAATCCAAGTGAAGAGCCCTTAAAAAATAAAGAGAACAGTTGTGTTGATGGCGATTTCCCTACGTCGAGAGATGCCCCTATGGGGAATATCCCCCATAGAAGTATCATCAAGAAGAGAAAACTGAGTGATGTTCATAAGATACCTACTGTATGTTTAATATTTCATGTCATTTCAATTATAATTTTTCTTGCTTATAAATTCCTCTAAAGCTGTCCTTGTCTACTCAGGAAACTAGACAGTTGCAGAGTATGCAAGAAAGTTCAGCCATTTGTGAGGAAGGTATGGAATACTTTTATTATAGTTTTATAGGTTACACATTTTTTTTAGTGGCTCTACAATTTATTTTGCTTCCTAAGCTGTTGCATTAATTTTATACTACGTTTATCTTCATATGTACTAGGATAGCATAGTGTGTACATCTTTTTTGCTAGTAGACATGTAACATGCTTTTTCATCAAGGACTTTCTTTTCTGTCATTTGTATAATCATTCTAGGTTATTATCCATCCGTGCCTTCATGGTTATAACATGAAAGATTCTTGTTCATTGTGAAATCGGATTTGACAACATATTAATGTAGAAAATGTCATTCTTTTCTATGACGTACAATTCTATTGTGTCATCTACATGACATGTATAAAACTGGAGATTTCGAGTGAAATCGTGAACCTACCTCAACCGTTATACTCAAATATTTAGAAAATTCAAAACCGTTTTTTTCAAATTCATTTTATATTTATGTGAGATTAAGTAGATGGATTTACACATTATTCTTCAAAAATCATGTCAAATTAAATCATTCATAAAAGAATGCACTATGGGATGATGTTCTAGCTTTGTATTTGTCTACAATTTTATATTGTTTGTTTATATATGTTATATTTAGATTTATCTAATTTTCTACAAATGTTTATCATGTATACGGAATAGTCACAAACTCACAATTATCTTCAACTTTAAATCTATTTTTGAATGACTAAATTTTAGTTAAATGTTTTAATGAAATCATGTTAAAACTTTATGGTCGCGTAATGTGTCAAAATTATCTTCCAGTACAATTATCTATCTTGTATGAAAGTCTACTTAATGTACTTTTATGAGATGAATTTAAAAATTCATATCTTTAAAAATTTATTGAGAATAATGTCTCTACAAAGATAAAAATCACTAGCCTGTACTTGTATACTACTTGAGATTCGCTACTGTCCCGTGCATCACACGGGATTAAAGCCAGCATATCCTTATGATTTTGTATAGCACTATAGCCTTTTAATTTTAATAATCTCACTTGTTAGATAGAACAATTCGATCATGCATCATCCTTAAGGAAGTGGATTAGCATATGCTTATACTTTGTTGAGTTAGAAGTTTCTTGTAAGTTGTAATAAATATGAGCAGCATTTGGTAGCACATAAGAAAAGTTAGAGAGGAGGAAGGGCTTTTAAGAGAGAAAAATTATGAATAAACTGGGGACCGCCAGGAAAAGTATTAGAAGCAAAAAAGATATGTCCAAGAGCTTAAAATCATGCTATATATCATCTATTATTACCCCCCTTTTTTCCCAAGTTTAGCTGTTTAGTGCACAATAAATATATCCAATCAGGAACATAAAATTCAAACTGTGCTTCAAAGTTTTGTAATTATAAATATATACCAATCTACTCGAGGAATTCTTGAAAAATAGCATATCAACATACTTTGAAATTTGAATATAAAAGGCCCAATATACAGCCTCTTATGTCATATCAACAGATTAAAAAGTACAGTTCAAATCAATAGGGATCTCCCCTATTCACTTCTCTCTTGTTAAGGATAATTGTTGTGTAGATGACGGTCGAATTTCCGATGTTGATCCATTCGAGTAGGTATATAAAATAATTGTTTAAATGTTCTAGTATCATTAAGATTTCTTCCAAGCGGATAAGTTCCAGGGCATGAGTAGCGCCATGTCGCTTTACATTGTTTATCATTTTTCACAAAGATGCTATTCAAAGCTGATGAAAATTTCATGCTACTAAGGATACAGTTCAAGTTGTTCAATGGCCATTTGATTAGTGAGCAAAGCATTGCGGGTCATTTGTACTTTACTTTTTATGATGGGAAAATGTGTCAAGGACCTTGAATAACTCCGAAATACTATTTTAGTCTCAGTGAGAAAGGCAGATATTTAAAGATTTGTTAATCTTCAGGTGGTGGGACTGCAGGTGGTGGGACTACCGACTTCGAAAATGAGGTTGCAGACACAAATGTTGGAGGGAAATTCGGTTGCGATATTTCTCATCTGAAAAACTACAAAGGCATAGCAGAGAAATCAATGGAGAAATTCGTTTCCCTCATCGCGTCCTTCCGATACACTTCATCTGGGTCTCGTGCGAGTGGTCTTCGCGCCCCTCTGAAAGATGTGCAAAATACGTGCCTTGCAAGGTAAAAACTGGTTTACTTCTTAGTTGAGCTAGCAGATCATCTATATAGCATTTATACGCATATCTCTGACTTCTGTGACGATTCTAAATAAGCCATGGTTTTTTTTTTTTAATCCTTTGATATGAATTTTTCGTCTGCAATTTATTTTCCACATATGTAGTACTTTTTCGGGGCCTCAGTAATGGCTTTAATTCTTTTTTGCCTGTTTCATCACCAGTTCACTTTGTGTGTATTCACTTCCATTTCTTAATTATATAGACAACTCCTTGCACCCATCTCTCTCTCTCTCTCTCTCTTTATTGGTGGGTTTAAGGAGCATCAAAAGGGTATAAGGTAGAAGAAACATAGGCAAAAGAGATAAAAAAAATGCTAGAAAAATAGCGTGGTTTCAATATTATCTTTTACTGATGGACTACATCAACAAAAGAGAGAACTTCCGACAGAAACATTGGCCGGAAAACCTAAGGACGCATATGCGAGTAATTGCCCCTTTCCACTAACATGGTTTGTCTTATTGAAGGTCAACTGTCGGAGCTGTCGATCTAGCGAAATTCTCATATGCGCCGAAAAAGAAGACTCTCTGAAGATACCTTACATCCATGTACTGAGATGATGCCCTGCTTCATTTACAAGTTTACATCATTTCCAGGTACGCATTCGGTGTATAGTAAGTGTACATTTTCATTTATCTCTATTCTTGCAAACGGGCATTTGCGTGGCCTCTTCTTTCAATTTTCCATCGTTTTGAGTTGCATCATGGAAGGCTAGTCAAATTCTCATATTTATATTGAAACTAACAAATATCATACACATTGTTTGTACCATATTTCTATACTGGTCATCTTAATTAGCCCTTTCTTTTTAAGAAACTTTTCCCTTGAAAATGGTCAATTACATTACTTTGTTTCCTGGGGCTATCTTTTGAGACAACAAGGATGACTCTTGTAAAAATTTTGGTACCTGGTACAAGCAACATATATCCAAAATTGAACCGAGTTTAGTGCTTTCGGAGTGTGGAGGTTTCTGTGGTCCCATTTAGTATTCAATGATAGGGCTTCTGAGTCGATGGTCGAGGTCGTTAGATTTGATTAATATTATTCTATGTTTTTATTCGTGATTTTGGATTACTGTCGAGCTCGTGATCGGATAGTCTCAAAAATAATGGTTGAAATTCAAGATTTCTCAAAAAAGAAGAAAAAGAAGATAATATAATACTGAAGTTTCATATTGAAGAAATGATCTTTACTGTAGATAGTGCAAAAAATTTTAATCAAGATTTTATCTGATTTGAATAGTTCTATGCTATTAAACATATAAACTCGCAATCGTTGATTTTTGAGACTTCCCAATTAGTAGATAAATTTTGTAAAATAGTTATAAAATTTGATTTCTAAGCGTAGGGCATGAGTATAGAGTTCTTCGCATTCATAAGTTGTTTTTAATAATGGAGCTTTCCAATCGACTATCCATTTTGTTAAATATAATTTAGAGTATTTGAAACTTATAAAAAATAATTTTTGTAATTTTTTGAAATTATAGTAAAGTCTATCAAGTGGGCATAAAATGAAAGTTCAAAATCGAACAACATTTTAAAAATAGAGGATTGTATTATTCAATTTAAGATCGAAGCTATTGATCTTATCTAGATAATAAATAAGATTTTTTTTTTATCAAAAATTCAATAGATTCGATTCTTTTACATCGTTAAACAAGCAATTATCTTATATCAGTCGTTAAAAATTATTAATTTTGTGATCTTTTGATCGTAAGGTAAATGATATCGAAAAATTATGAAATTTGATTTTATAAATTTTAAATGTTTTAAATATTGTTTAATGGTATGGATCGTCGATTCGAAAGCTCTATTATTATTATTATTTTCTTTTGATAGAGACGGAAGTTCTATTATTAAAAACGACTTATGAGTACGAAAAGTGATCGTACTCATAAGAATACAGTAGTTGGGATTCGATTTTTAAATACTTTTCGATTTTTAAATACTTTGAACTATGTATTTGAGGAGAAATTAGGGATTCATTACTTTTTCAATGATCCTTACAATTTCCTCCACTTTTTTTTTTTTTTTTTTTTTTTTTGAGAGAGAGAGAGAGAGAGATAGGTAGCACGCTTCTCGCTTTGTTTATTTCATTTAGAAATAAAATTAGCTGAAAAATCAACTAGGATCTCTGACTTCTGTGACGATTCTAAATATTTATGGTTTTTTTTTTTTTTTAATCCTTTGCTACTTGTTCTAGGGACGGTGGGTAATTTCCCCCACTGTTAATATATACTTGTCGAACTAGGCTACTATGCTATTAATAGCACCAAGTCATTAAGGCTACCAAGTTTTTAGTCGTTGGATTGAGAGATGTGCGGTTAGGATGATGTGGGCCCCTTAGGGTTAAGTGGGTGGTTGGTTGAATAATATGATCTAACGGATGAAAATTATCAAAGAGGTGGATCTAACGGTGGAAAACTTGGTAGCACGAAAACCTCCGTGCTATTGATAGCATAGCAGCCGGACTCTATACTTGTCCTACAAGCTGGACTAAAACTATCTAATATAGTAATATTGTAGAGTGGGCTACTTGGGCCTCCTTGTATCGGCGGGCCGGGCTGCCGTATCTCCAGGTCCCTGCAGAGATGACTATGGAAAGCACCTTCGGGTTTGGTTCTTATCCAACGTCCCCTTTGTAATCGGGCCCCGCCTTCTCGACAATCCGACCCGTTATTTAACTGAGTTGACCTGCGGCCTCCTACCATGGGCTTCAACATATCCCCTGGGCCCTAATTCCTAGCTAGGCCCATTAACTTAGAGTGTTTGGTTTGGTCAAAGTGTGTGCTTCGATTCGAATTCCAAGTACACTCCCACTTCACATTGGGCCTGCATGGCCCAACTGGATCTTTTCTTTTTTTTTTTTATCTTAGAGCAAATTGTTAGAGCTAGGTTGGTACACTATCGGTAACTATCAAGTTGTTTTTAATGTTGATCAGGCTTCTAAATCGACGATCGGCTCTGTTAGACTTTGATCTACACTATTAAAAGCGTTTGAAAACTAAATTTCATAATTTTTCGGCATCATTTGGCTAGTGATTAAAATGTCTCAAAATTGACAAATTTAATGGTAGATGTGATTTGTTTGTGAATTTAATAGTGTAAAACAATTCAAATCTGAAGAAATTTTTATTAACTTTTTTTTTTTTCACTATTTAGAGTAAGATCAGTACTTTTGATCTTAAATTCAAGTCTTTTATTATTATTTTTTATGAAATTTTTATTTTCAGCAGTTCATTTTTAGACTACACCATTAAAAACAACTTGGTCGCACGGATGTTTTCGTGTTACCGATAGTATGCCAGCCTAGCACAAGTTGTTATACTGAACCACCTTAATATATATATTATATTGAATTGAGCTCCTATGCTTTTAAAAGTACCAAGTCATTGATGCTTGTAAGTTTTTAGCCCTTAGATTAATAGATGTGCGGTTAGGATGATGTGGGCCCTTTTGGGTTAAGTGGGTGGTCGGTTGAATAGTATAATCTAACGGGGGAAAACGATCAAAGGTGTAGATCTAACGGTAAAAAATTCACAAGCTAGCCGGACTCATATTATATTATAGGCCGAGAGAAGGTCTTGGCTGTTATGCAGCTTTGAACTTTTGGATTTGTTTTTATATTTCTTCCATTTTTCTATGTCGAATAAAATGTGTATTTAAATATTATATATAATAGTAGATCGAGATGCAATTCCTGCAACCAGGCTAAACGCGAAATGCGTATAAAATAAGCTCTTCCACAGGACAAAAACGAATATTTGAAGAGCCCCTCTAAACTAAACGATTATCATATGAACAGTAGGCGCCGGATCTTGATGTCCTTCGTACATCAATCTGATCACTCAGTCAATTTTTAAAACCTAAAAGCTTTTAGAGATGTTCACTTGAGTTACGTAGAGTTTAGATAGATGAAGGTCTACATGCACGCCACTTCAGAGGCTGTTCGAAGTTCACGTGTTAGTGTATTCTCACGCAAAAGTAAAACTCATGAAATTCAAAAGATTAATAGTACGTAGATACTGTTCTAGGGTGAGTAGATGAGGATATCGCATTAATTAACTAATTAAGATCTTGAGGCGTCACCTCTAGAATGCAAGAATATCTATGAAACATCGCAAACAGTACTTTTGATGACTTTTCGTAATTATGAGATGATGGACCTTTGATCGATTAAGAACCCTTTTCTTACATTATGGATCGAGTGCGAAAAAGTCACCAGGGATTGTTTTTTTTTTTTTTTTTTTTTTTTTGAGAGATAGGTAGCACGCTATCCGCTTCGTTTATTTCATTTAAAAAATAAATGACCGGTCCAAAATACTTAAGTCCAGTTATTATTACTAGTGTCTGAGTCTATACTTAAGTCCAGTTATTATTACTAGTGTCTGAGTCTCTTATAAACCTAATGACAACTCCATTCCCATCCGATATGGGACTATTGGGGTGTCACAAACTCCCCCCGTTAAGGCCCTGACGTCCTCGTCAGTTCATAGCCCACGATCACCAGGCAATGTGAGACTCGTCTCGCTAGCCCGTCATCCAGACGCCGGCTCAGCCGAGATTCGCCACACATGTCAGTGGTGAACCGCTTTGATACCAAATGTAACGACACCCACTAACAATAATAACTCGTTGGGCCCAACCACCGCCCAAAATCTGCCAGTTATTATTACTAGTGTCCGAGTCTCTTATAAATCTAATGACAACTCCATTCTCATCCGATGTGGGACTATTATGGTGTCACATTTAGCCAAAAATGTGAATCAACTTGGATTCGAACTAGGGTCACGGGTACCAACCACCAAGCCCTTTGCCACTTGCTCTAGGGACGGTCGGTGGGGATATTTGTTTGTTCGAAACAATTAATGCCAAGTTTTATTTTAGGGATAATATCTAATATACTCTCGGTTGAGCAAAATTCATGCCTTTATTAATTTTCAAATGTTTCCAAAAGTTTTTAAAATTTACTAATGAAATTCAAGATTTAGAAGGATATTTTAAGAACAGAAGGGTATATATGTTTGATAAAAAATTGAATAATAGTCAGAAATAAATAAGCAAAAGCCTCCTAATTAAATATTATAATAATATTCATCTATATATATGTGCTTTAGGTCTCTATATATATCTACCTCAAGAAAAAAAATGCTAGAATTCCTATGAAGCCTCGCAAACATTACTTTTGAATGCTTTACATAAGAATTATGATGATGAATTTAGGATCTAAGAACCCATTTTTTTCCTTATGGAGTACGAAAAAGTCACCATTTATATTGTTCTTAATTTAAATGAATATCATATGTATCTATTTATACATGTTTTAGGTTCCCCTTGTGTGTGCCCCTATTTTCAACTCTCCATGTAGGACTAGAGTTTTTTTCTTCGACACACACAACTTTGGCACAATTAATATTACTTACAATCTATAATTAAATATTCTCAACAGTTAATTACACTACTCAGTTCAAAGTTATGGTTATTATCTAAAAAACAATTAAGTCCTAAAAAGTGCATGATACTATTCCCCCCTATTTGTCAAATGGGTAAATTGCACTGTTGTCCCCTGAACTTTTGGCGGAGTTTCACTTTACCCCCCAAACTCTTAAAACGGTCATTTACCCTCTATACTTTAATATTGCATCTTGTTGCCTTAGTCGATTAAAGTTAACGGAGCTGAACGGGAGTTGACGGAAGGGTTAGGTTTTGACGGTTTTTGGGATGCAAAAACTATAAGAAGAAGAGTTGGAGGGCATAGAAATGGAGAAAAAAGAATTTTTAAGGAATAAAAGTGAGTTGATTGGAATAAGAGACAGTTTAGGGGGTAGATTTCCCGCCAAAACCTAACCCTTCCGTTAACTCCCGTTCAGCTCCGTTAACTTTAA
Organism: Aechmea fasciata; assembly: GCA_025177825.1. Lineage (NCBI taxonomy): Eukaryota > Viridiplantae > Streptophyta > Magnoliopsida > Poales > Bromeliaceae > Aechmea > Aechmea fasciata. Next base: position 3,853,570 of record CM045927.1, on the reverse strand, counting down.
CTGACGGAAGGGGCAACAAGATGCAATATTAAAGTATAGGGGGGTAAATGACCGTTTTAAGAGTTTGGGGGGGTAAAGTGAAACTCCGCCAAAAGTTCAGGGGGCAACAGTACAATTTACCCTTTGTCAAATCCTCCTAGCTTCAAGCTAGGCCTTGTAATAATATTTGTCTCATTTCTGGTGCTGGTTTATTTATTATATATATATTGCATATATATGCAAGTTGATTTAACAAAATGTCTCATCACAAAGATAGAGGAAGATCCTTGGGAACTATAAAAGGAGATTGGTGGTCAAATAGTTCCCACTAATTTGTACTAACTAAGATCGATATATATATAGGTGCATGTGGTTGCAACTTTGAATTAAGGCATAGGTTTGGAGAGTAGTGTTTAGTGCATGGATATACCTTTGGTAGCTGAGCCACCAAACCCCCCCCTCTTTCTTTCTCTATCCTTTTTGTATTCTTTATTAACTTTTGGATTTACATGGGATTGAGTCGGCAGAATCAAACAACTTTCTCTAAACCAATTAGCAATAATGATGATGATTATGATAATGCTTTGCCCTAGATATTTGTTTCCGTATATTAATTAGCAGTTGTTTTCTGGGTGCGCATGTGATTCAATCAGCATGCAATCTATGTGATTGTCTGTACATTAATTATTGATCTGTCGGTACCTCTATATAAGATCGAGGGTGTTTATTTTTTTTAGAAATAAACTTAGCTGGAAATGTGAATCGACTAGAATTTAAACTTGGGACTTCGGATACCAATCACTAAGTTTTTGCCACTTGAGCTAAGAACACTCGGTTCTAAGAGGTTGTCGATGGTACGTAGTGCTCACTAAAAGGAGAACAAAAAGGTCCAAGCCTACCTGAAGTTTAGTGCAATTTGAGATGATAAATCAGCTAGTTAGTATACATGCCCTAATTTATTGCGCATAAACTAACTACCTCTAAGAGGGTGCAAATATAATTGTATTGTTCGTACAAATCGACGTTTATCTTCAATATTTTGAATGATCATTTTTAATTGTGTTAAAATATTATATATCACGACTTTTTTTAAAATTTTTTTTTTAAAAAAATGTGAGAGATTAAGCCATATTAATTAGCTCTACCCTTTTTAGCCATATTAAAAATAAACTTAGTTAGAAATATGAATCAATTATGATTCGAACTTGGGATCTCGGATACCAGAATACAAACCACCAAACCTTCTGTTACTTGCTTTAGGGACGGTCGGATTCGGACAGCATATATTGCCTTCCCTGGGTGTGTGTGTGTGTGTGTATTTGGTTCAATGCTCAAAACCAAATAATAAATTAATAATCCCATGTTGTCCATGCCTCTAGATTACAGCTTAGCAACCTTTTCAAATCTTTTATGGAAAAAGACCTTTGCAATGTTTTCAACTTCTTGAGTAGAGCTAGAGAGAGAGAGAGGGAGAGAGAGAGAGAGAGAGAGAGAGAGAGAGAGAGAGAGAGAGAGAGAGAGAGAGAGGAGTTTGGTGGAGAACCTACAATGTTTTGGCATTAATTAAGTGTGACATCAAAGGACAAATAATATTGAAGATTTTGTGAAGTTAGGTTAGATGTCTCTCTATCTAACTAGCAAGTTGGTATCTACTAATTAATTTTATCTTATAGTTATTTAAAGAAATATATTTAGAAAAAAAAAGGTTATTTTGATGATTGATTTTGAACTTGCTACATTTTGACAAATTAAAGGCACTCCAACAAGATGAAGGAAAATAGCTTGGATTGTTTTGTATGCAATTAAGGGGCCGTTTAGTTTGATATAATTAAAAAAACAGTGTAGTTAGAAATCTATGTAGTTAAAAATACAGCAGTTATAACTATATACATTTTATTTGCTTGGAGATAGTAGAAAATATTGTAACTATAAAAAGTTTGTTTAGTTGCATTAAGGTTGAGAAAAGTATTTTCAAATTTTATCACTTTATATTTATGGTAGTAAAATTTATCTCCAATATAGAAAAAAGTATTATTTATTTTAAAAAAATAATTAGAAAGGTACCGTTATCTTTTATTTATAGTTACTGCTATAATTGGGTCTCCTCATACAGTTCCAACTGCAGCAGTTGGAATTCAAATGCATCAAATTAAATGCCGATTTTAGATATGTATGCAGTTACGCTGCAGTGCTGTTATAACTACGTAAAACCATACGGTCCCTAATTGTAAAATGTATGCGATTCTGTAGTGCGATTATAACTACGTATAACCATACATTAATCCCTAATTGCGAGATTTTGTTTATCCATTCATTGTTGTTACACTTGGCCATTTTTGGTTAAATTTGTTGCACATCTCTATCCATATATATATATATATATATATATATATATAGGGAATAGACCACTCCTAGTTATCACCTTTGTTGAGGTTTCAATTGTGCATGGATTTTTTGTTGGTTGGGACAAAGTCAACATTAGGTTTGAAGCATATACTCCATTAATTGCCCATAGAATTAAATGAGCTTTTCCACTGCCTTGCTTGGACCCTACCTACCATGCATGGTCTTATCTTCTAAATTAGGGTTGCAGCAAGAAAATTAGGGCTCGTGAGTAAAACATGCATGTTAGTATAGTGACAAATTTTTTTTTTTCACTAGTTATGACATATACCACCCTTGCAAAGTGACCCTTCACCTACATTGATCCACACACACAGTTGTAATTCCAAAAATATTATTATATAGTTTCACAAAGAAAACCAGCTAATTATTGCTCTCGTCTATATAAGGGTCTCTTTGATTTTAAGGGACATTTAAAGCTATTAGGTAAAATTTAAAGCATACAGAAATATATATATATTTTTTTATTTTTCATGCTGGGCATACAACAAGGAATTAATATATTGTAATCGGCTTATTGCGACAAGCGCTATATTTTTTTTATTGTACTTTTTCATAGTATATAATGCAATATCTTCCTTCAATACAAAATGAATGAAAAAAAAGGAGTGTATATATATAGTCTGCACTACAACAAAAACTGTCTATAGCGACACTCTTAAATGTAGGTACAGGTCAAAAAAGTGCTGCTAGCTAAATTACCGACACTTTTAAAAAGTGTTGTTATATGTGGGGTCGTTATATAAATATATAGTGACAGTTAAAGAGTGTTGCTATAACCTAAAAAAGTGTTGCTAATTTATCGAAATCTTTTATGGAAAAAGACCTTTGCAATGTTTTCAACTTCTTGAGTAGAGCTAGAGAGAGAGAGAGGGAGAGAGAGAGAGAGAGAGAGAGAGAGAGAGAGAGAGAGAGAACGGAAGATAGTAATTGATTTTTCTTTGTTCTTTTCTTTTCTGTTTGTAATTGGGCCAAATAAGTTGGGTATGGAGGGTTGAGTAGAGTAATTTTTTATTTTTTTGTTGGATTGGGCTTTATATTTAGGCATTAATAGATGTTTATTTAAGTTTTAGCATAATAATATACTTACTTAAAAGTGTTCCAAACATGTGTCCCTATAACCTAATTCCGTTGTAGTGCCGGCTGGAATACTATCGATAGCACCATGCATTTGATGCTATCAAGTTTTTTGCCGTTAGATTTAACTCTTAGACTATTTTCACCCGTTAGATTATACTATTAAACAAACAACTTACTCAACTCTAGGGGATCCACATCATCATAAACGTACATTTTTTAATCTAAGGGCCGAAAACCTAATAGCATCAAATGTTTGGTGCTATTGGGTGCTATTGATAGTAGAGAGGTCTATATATATATATATATATATATATATATATATAGTTGAACTAGAATACTATCTAGTAAACGAGTCGTTTTACTACCGATTTGTTTCGATGATAGAGCTTGAAATTGACGATCGGCTCAATTAAATATGATCTAAATCATTTAAACTACCTAGAAATCAAATTTCACGCACTTTCGATATTATTCTTTTATCCATCAAGTGAACGAGAAAATGAATGGTGAAAATGAATACTCTTTAAAAATTGATGATAGGAGTCTTATAATCAAGATCAAGAGTATAGATCTTGTTTTAAATAGTTTAAAGAATTTTCTAACAAAAATTCAATTGATTTGGATATATTTACGCCGTTAAACGAGAAAACGCCTCTTATCGACCATTAAAATTACAAATTTTGAAATCATTTGATCATCAGGCAAATGATATCGAAAAGATTTGAAATTTGATTTCTATACACTTCAAATGGTATAGAAGACCACTCTAGTTATCCCCTTTGTTGAGGTTTCAATTGTGCATGGATTTTTTGTTGGTTGGGACAAAGTCAACATTAGGTTTGAAGCATATATACTCCATTAATTGCCCATAGAGATTAAATGAGCTTTTCCACTGCCTTGCTTGGACCCTACCTACCATGCATGGTCTTATCTTCTAAATTGGGGTTGCAGCAAGAAAATTAGGGCTCGTGAGTAAAACATGCATGTTAGTATAGTGACAATTTTTTTTTTTTTTTTCACTAGTTATGACATATACCACCCTTGCAAAGTGACCCTTCACCTACATTGATCCTTTTGGTTTAGTAATTAAAATACAATTATATAGTTTCAAAGAAAACAAAGCTAATTATTGCTCTCGTCTATATAAGGTCACTTTGATTTTTAAGGGACATTTAAGCTATTGAGTAAAATTTAAAGCATACAGAAATATGTATATATATATATATATATATATATATATATATATATATATATATATATATATATAGGATTTTGCGTGTGAAAAGCTTTATAGGAAGTAGTATCATCTTACCTAACATAACAAACGCTTAATAATTAGTTTAGAAATGCTTCCTTTCAAGCAGTCGCCGTCGTTGTTGTCGTCGCTACTGTTGTTGTAGTAGTACTAGTAGTTTATTTATTGTTTTCAAGAAATAAATTTAGCCGGAAATATAATTGAAGCAACTAAGCTTCAAATTAATTAGGATCTTAGGTACCAATTCCATCAAGTCCTTCGCCACTTGTGCCGGACGTGGTCAAATTTTCAAGCAGTTGTATGTTTATGCCCAGAATATTCCACCAAATCCGAGAGAGATGCTAAGTTTACGTGTTGTATTGATGCCTAGAATATTCCACCAAATTCGAAAGAGATAAATGCTTAGTTTACGTACAACTACTACATCTCATATATTGTTCGGATAAATTATTCTATGATAACTTATTTTTTACGAAGCCTTTTTTCTTTATATTTGTGATTACAATTGAGAAAGTGAGTTTTAGTTCCTCGAATTAAGGATGATGACATTTAATCTTGAGTTGTTAGGATAGCGAATATATTCCGCCTAAATTAAAGATGATATTTTTTCTTATTTCATGGAAATAATTCGAAGAATGAATTAGCACACGTTGTTTTAATTAGACATCTATATATAATCATGCTTCTCATGATCTACTATAAAAGCCCTAACTTGGGATACCATTTGCAAAAGCACTCGCGTTTATGCGCTTGAGATAGTTCAAAAAATTCAAAAGTGCTTTAAATAATCAGCTTCTATCTTATAACATTATTTTATAGAATTGAAGGAGAAAAAATTAGAAGCGATACAAGCAGTTTCTGATCAGTACCAAACTAGGCTTACTAATTACCACACACTTCTCAAGCAAATAAAGACTATATATATATATATATGTCAAATAATTAAGTTAATGTTCATGCATCCAACTATGCCTTTATGGTCTTACTTACTGTATCCATGCATTCCTAGCAAACACCTCTCTCTCTCTCTCTCTCTCTCTCTCTCTCTCTCTCTATATATATATATATATATATATATATATAGCTTTTAAAATAATTTAATGGATGAAAATGATCAAAGGTGTAGATTTAAAGATAAAAAATTCACAAACACCAATTGCTTGGTGCTTTTACAAACACCATAGCCGGACTCTATATATATATATATATAAAACTCAGATCCTACGGTGGCTATAGTTATAGAATTGCAAAAATTTTCTCAACTGCGTGCAATCAAATTAAGCACCAAGTTTGAACGTCGCATTATTATTCAATACTTATCCATTAATATTGTTCTCTTGTCCATCAAGTGAACAGAAAATAAATGGCTGAAAATGAATATTTTTTAAAAAGTGATGATATAATTTTTATATTTGAAATCTAGAGTCTAGATCTTATTTTAAAAAGTTTAAAGAATTTTCTAACAAAAATTTAGTTGATTTGAACTTTTCTATTAAACGAGCAAACGCACCATATTGGCTATTAAAATTATAGATTTTGTGACCCTTTGATCGTTCAGCTAGTGATGCCAAAAAATAAAATCATGAAATTTGATTTTTAGAGAATTTAAATGGTCTAAATCATGTTCAACGATGCCGATCATCAATTTGGAAGCTTTATCATCGAAAACAAATCGGTAGTAAACCGCTATCGATAGTATTCTAGCAAAGCTCTCTCTCTCTCTCTCTCTCTCTCTATATATATGTGTTATTTGCATACACGTCCCTGCAAACATAGTGAATTGCGAAAATATTCCTGCAAAACGGAAACTCCATAAGTTGTCCCTACAAAAGACATAAATTATGCAGATATGTCCCTCTGGTTAACATCCGTTAGTAAACTGTTTATTTTTTAACAGTTTTTCTGTGAAATGACCTTTTTGCCCTCACAAATATATTTCTTAAAAAATATCTCTATTCCCTTTCTCTTTCCCTTCCTCTTTTGGCCGCCGGAGAGGACGACGGTGGTGGCGCGGGTCGGGTTCGCCGACGACGAAGAAGATGGAAGAGAAAGAAGGAGAGAAAGAAGAAAAGGGAAGAGGAAGAAGGAAAGGAAGAGGGAGAGGAAGAGAGAAGAGAAAGATGAAGATGGAGAAGTTCGCCGCCGCGCGCCGCCGCTGCATCTCCTCCCTCGCCGGCAAAGAAGAAGAGGGAAGAGATAGAGAAAGGCGAAGAAGAAAGGCGAAGAGAAAGAGGAAGAGGGAGGGCTCGCGGCCGCTGTCGCATCTTCTCTCTCGCCGGCGACGAAGAAGAGGGAAAAGAAAGAGGGAGAGGAAGAAAAAAGGGGAAGAGGAAGAGAGAAAAGAGAAGAGGAAGAGAAAGAGGGAGAGCCGATCATGCGCGTGCGCCACTTCACGGCGACGAAGAAGAGGGAAGAAGAAGAGGGAGAAGAAGAAGAAGGGTAGAACAGTCAATTCACAATTTAATTAACCATGGTTAAGTATTTTAACCGTGGTTATTAAAATTTTTCTAACAGATCTGGACGGCAGGGACATATCTGCATAACTTAGGTCTTTTGCAGGGACAACTTATGGAATTTCCGGTTTGCAGGAATATTTTCGCAATTAACTATGTTTGCAGGGACCTATATGCATTTGACCATATATATATATATATATATATATATATATATATATATATTTCTTTTGGATTCGACTACTCGATCCCTCTATTCATAAATGCATTTTATAGTATTTGGTATCAGAAAGCTGGAGAATATATTTAATTAATGTAAGCAAAGTACAACATTTAATTAAGGAATAATTGCCTAGATTTATACCCCTCGTATGTTTAAAAATATTTGATTTGCCCTTATTTTTTTTTCTTTCTAAAATATCCCTCATATGTTACACTGTTATTCCAAAATATCACCGCAATTATCCCTTGTTAAGCTAACTCGAGTTAAATATGGGTTAAATGTATATTAGAGTTGAAACCTAATTAAAATATCTATTTTGTCCCTACCTTATTGTTGGGAGCCGAATTCCGTCCTCTTTGACCCGATCAAAGATCTTCATCGGGAAGCGCGTCGGGATGCGAAACGGCTACAATTAATTACCCTCGAAGATTGCACCATTCGACTGGATCAAGCGATTTAGCTGATGAGGGATCAGATCAGCTGAGTTCGAAACCCTATATTGTAGGATCAGTTCAGCTAAAAGAGCCGAATAGATGAAATGCATAGTAACTGATCGGCTGAAAGAGCCGAATAGATGAAATACATTGTGACTGATTGGTTGAAAGAGCCGAATAGATGAAATAAATAGTGACTGGTCGGCTGAAAAAGCCGAATGTCTTTATATATTAAAATTAAATTAGAAACTCATACAAAACAGAGTGTGCCCGAAGGGCATATAGACTCTGAAATTCTAGATTCAACAAGAGTGCCCGTGGGGAATACACACTCTAGAGATCTAACCTAAAAACTACTTCTAGGAAAACAGTAAATGCGGGTAAAAAAGATTACATGTAGACTACTTCTAGAAAAGCGATAAATGCAAAAAGTAAAAGTATTGAAAATGCGATTGTCTTCTCGTTCAGGGGGAAGAAAGATCTCTATTACAAGCTTCAAAGTTACTATTTATAATATTTTATCAGGCCACATTATTGGTTAGTTATAGTAGTGTGGGAAGTGGTGTAGCCATGATCATAAAAGTTACACCCCACTTCTCATGAAAGTTATGCCTCACTTTTCAACCGTTCCCGCCTAAATGCTCTTGACCTTCGGACGCCTTATTAAAATTTTGGCATCAACACTTACTAAACTATTTTCTTAAATTATCCTCTCTTTCTCTCCCAACTTAGCCTCATTACCCTCAAGCTCGGCGCCGCCACCTCCGGCATCCTGTTCTGGCAGCCCTAGCCGCAGCTCCCCCAAATCCCTAACCCTAGCGGACCCGCCGTCGTTATCTCCTACACGAGGAAGTCCGTCTTGATGTTCGATGCATCGTGCATCCTCAGCGGTGCGGGGGTTGGGCTGGCGGGGTAGTCGTCGTCGACCCGCCGAATCTGCGCAACTGTGCGAAGAAGATCGGGACCCACCGCGCCGCGGCGTGCTTTAATAGCCGCGTGGCTTCAACTGCTCGACCCACGTGAAGAGCACGTGGGTCCCCGCAGCCTGCCGTCGCGAGCGCCAGCAGCTTACCACCACCACCAACCTAGGCGCCGGCTCCTCCGCCTCAACCTCCTCCCCAAAGAGGCCCCGCCTTTTCTCCTCCCAAACAACCACCTCCTCCCAGACCTCCACCTCCAACACCACCCCTCCCCGTAGCTTCGACACCACCTCCAGCCACCAAGGTTGGTTTAGCTGCGATCGATCTCATCCGTTTGTTCGCTCGCTCTAGACGTGCTTAATTAATTAATTAATATTTGAAGGGCAAATAAGAAAAGTATTTACTATATGGAGGGTATATAGGAAAAGTTAGTTACGGTATAAGAGTATATTGGAATGAGCAAAATGGTAAATTTTCAGAGATATCGGCAACAGTTAACGGCTCACTAACGGAATTTAACTCCAGGGTATATTATATTAAAAAGAACTTGGAACATAATAAGGGTATTTTCAATATAAGCTTTCTAAGAGGGATAAATAAGAAAATCGAAAACTTTTCAGAGGTATATAGACAATTGCCCCTTTAATTAAATATAGCATTTTTAAATAAGCTTTATTGCACGCTTGAAGAAGAGGATGCATGATATATAAATAATTTTTTACAATAAAAATGATTGCCAACCGTTTCTAAAGCAAGTGGCAAAGGGCTTGGTTATTGGTACTCGTGACCCAAATTCGAATCATAGTTTATTCATATTTCTAGCTAAGTTTATTTCTAAATAAAATAAACAAAGCAGGTAGCGTGCTATCTATCTCTCTCTCAAAAAAAAAAAAAAAAAAAAGATTCCAGTGGTTAATTAATGGGAGAGCTTTAATTGAGACCCTTCTATATACGGACTTAACATGCTTGCACACACTTTTTCCTGATCAATGTCCAGGTTCATTGAATCCATGTATTTATATATGCTACTAATTATTAGGAGATACATCCTGATCAATGTCCAGGTTCGTTGAATCCATGTATATATACTACTAATTAAGAGATATAAATGCTAAGGGGTCTTATTACTAATGATCGATTTTAATTATTGTTTTTTTGTTTTTTTTTTTGATAAATTGTCAAACTTGTACATAAACGCATGGTCCAGGTTCGTTGAATCCATGTACATATACTACTAATTAAGAGATATAAATGCTAATTAGGGATCTTATTACTAATGATTTTAATTATTGTTTTTTTTTTTTTTTTGATAAATTGTCAAACTTGTACATAAACACATGGTGCTTAAATTGACACTTAATTATTTTGTAGCACATCCGCTCATCACCGACTAATCTTAATTTGGTCATATTTTCAATGATGGGATATATATATACATATATCAACGTCGAAAAGTTTGCATTATGTGGCGAAAATTTTTCTCCGCCAAAAGATAAAGCAGGACCCAGTACTAAAGGGTGCTATGAAAAGTCGGACATAATCGAATCGGTTGGATTGAAAGAAGCGATGGCATGTGATGTGATTTGCACCTGTGACCTACAAAATTTGACAACCACAATTTTCAATTAAATTCTCCATTATGGATGTAAAATCTCAACTCGGGAAAATGTATGCTTTCGAGTTCGGATGCTCCACTACAAAAAATGTTACATTTAAGAATATTTTTTTATATATTTAATGATGCTTAAAAGCGTCCCAATTTAATCCAACGTTATTTTTGAAAGCGTCGGTCAAAGCGTCGGCGAATGAAGAGTCGCGTATATATTGACGCTTATATCAGCGTCGGTAAAATACATTCGACGCTTTAAAGCGTCAGGATATACGCTTTAAAGCATCCGGATTTTTAAAATCGACGCTTTAAAGCGTCGAAAATTTAAAAATAATAGTAAAATTTATTATTATTTAAAAAATTATTTGATATCATATAACGACGCTTTTTGAAGCGCCGGTATTTTCTATATTGTAAAAACGTTTGGGGACGCTTCCCCTAAGCGTCGTCTAAAAAGCGTACTTATATTAACTTTTTTTTGTAGTGCTCCGAGCGCTTTATTTATTCTTTAGAATTGAACTCAGCTAAGAATGCGAAGCGACTAAGGTTTAGCTCGAACTTTGGGCGTCGATCGATTACCAACCGTTGAGCCCTTAGCCAACTGCATGCGCTTGTCACGGTCCGTTAAGCATGACAAAAGAAGTCATCCAATAACAAACACTACCCAAAAAAAAAAAAATTAATATACAAGATAAATTTCTTTTTTTTAATATTTAACGATACTTAAAATCGTCTCAATATAGTTTAGCGACATATTTGAAAGCGTCAGTTAAAATATCGGCAACTGAAGAGCCGGTATGTATATACCGAGGATAGAATATATTCTGACGCTTCAAAGAGTACTCAAAATTTTTCAAATTTTTTTTAAAATTCTGACTCTTTAAAACGCCGGAAAATTAAAAATAAAGATAAAATTTATCTTTTAATAAATTGATTTGATATAACAGAGGATTTATATGACTATGCTTTTTGAGCCACTTATATCAGGACATTTCCTCTCTAACCGTTGTCTAAAAAGCGTCTTTATATTAAGATTTTTTGATAGTGAAAAAAGGATCACGGGCACTCATTTTAGTTTCCTTTTGTTTGCAAATCCAGTAATTAAGGATGAGTTAAAAATAATTTTTCGTACATTAATTTTCTCTGAACCAATGATCAGATTAATCGTTGAAAAATCCTTCTCCTTGAATATTTTTTTGGGCCAAAAATGTTCCCTGGGGAATTGTTAAATATTCACTGCTTAATTTCCTTCACCTAATATCACCTAATCCCCAAAAGTGAAGTTAAACATTTGCTTAATTCACATCTTTAATTAGATAAATTAAGAGTAACCATAAAAATTAAACCAATTAAGCCATTAATTTCTATACAACAACAATCATAAGAGCTTAATTCATCTCAAAAAAAGAAAAAGAAAAATAGTCATATAATTAGAGAACTTGATTACACTTATTAATTAAGGAACAATATTAATTAGAGCATGTTGCGTGACAATTAACCAGTTCTAATTGCCTCTTGGTCAATGAATCCAGTAACCCAATTTATTATTATTATTTTAAGAGATCGTTTATATATTTATAATAGGATAATTAAATTGAGAACAACTCCTTAATTAAACTTTAATGTTGCTGCACCCTTTTTTTTTTCTTTTTTTTTTTTTTTATGGTTAAACACCAAAAAATGTAGGTAAAGCTTATTAATCATTGCCGACATTTTTCATCCAATGGATGGACAAAATTTTCAACTGTTATTACATATATAATAATTAATATAACGTGTCAACCAATATATAATAACACCAAGGAGACAATTAATTTTATTTAATCCTGGAGAAATTAATTAAACTAGGATTTGACCTGTGCGATGCACGGATAATATAATAATATAAAATAACAAAAGTTATTATGTGAGGACAAAAAGAAAATATTCTAATTAATATTATACTTTTTTAACAAATAAAAAAATATACTATCAATTAATATTTATTATAGTACATATTAAAGTATAAAAGCTGGAGAAAAAAAATTATGGATCAAAATAAATACTCAAATAAAAATTATGAACAAAGTCTCCTAATAAAATTGTAATTTGATTTAATTTGATATAATAGTGTTTTCTAATAAAATTCTTGTTAATTGTATATATAATTATATAATATTGGAATAATTTGTTAATTGGTATAATTTGATTTAATCTGATTTAATAGTGTTTCCTAATAAAATCTATATTCTAATTATTTTTGAATAGTGTGATTTAAAATAACAATTTGATTAAATTTATACAATTTGATTTAATAGTGTGATATAAAATAATTTGATTTAATTTGATATAATAGTACTGTTTCCTAATAAAATTCTTGTTAATTGTATATATAATTATATAATATTGGTATAATTTGTTAATTGGTATAATTTGATTTAATCTGATTTAATAGTGTTTTTGAATAGTGTGATTTAAAATATTGTGATTATACACTAATTAAATAATTAGAAAATAAAATCTATATTCTAATTAATTCAAATCTGATTTAATAGTGTGATTTAATTTGAATTTAAATCTTAAAATAGATAAAATTATACTATGCATAGTAATAATTAATTTGATTTAATTTGATTTTTCATAATATAATTAATTTTAATTAATTTATAATTTGACTTAATTTGCTATTTATAATTATATGTAATTGGTATAATTTGTTAATTAGTATAATTTGATTTAATCTGATTTAATAGTGTTTTTTAATTTGATTCTTTAATTAATTTGAATTAATTATAGAATAGAGTTAGATTTAATTTGAATTAATTAGAGCTTGATACGTGGCAAGCATATAGAATGCCACATGTCAGATTTTTACATAGGGATCATTAAGGGTTCTACTTTAGTATATAGTAATAGATAGATAGATTAATTAGAGCTGACACGTGGCAAGCATATAGAATGCCACGTGTCAGATTTTCACATAGGGATCATTAAGGGTTTTACTTTAGTATATATATATATATATATATATATATATATATATATATATATATATATATATATATATATATATATATATATATATATATATATATATATATATATATGAAAAAAAAATAACATCTTTATCTGCTTCAGTCAATGGAGAAGTAAACTTAGATACATGTGTGAGGCAACTCAGGCCTCGAAATGGGCGAGAAAAAAAGAACAAAAAATCGTCAACTGAATTATCGTGCTAGTGACCAGAAAGAAATTTCACTCATTGATGCGTTAGCTGCTTAATTTTACAGATTCCAAGGAAATGGTCAGGTTTGATCATTTTGAAAACTACATTATTTTTTATCTCCCAAGTGACCCACCGGTATGAAATTAATCCTAATGGCCCGGGAGAGAGCGAGCTTTTTCTGCACATCCATGAGTCCCAGATCGAAATCACGTCATGACCTAGATCCCTTGGCTGAATATTCTCCAAAGCCAAAACCAAAAGGAATCTGAAAAACACACACCGGATAAATAGATGATCCACAGTTTCTTCTGTCGTCCCGCATAGTACGCAATCCGTGTTACCAGTCCATCATCTCTTAAGCAGGTTATTTGCAGTCAGGGGCCTTTTTTTGAGGATGAGCCAACAAAAAACTTTCACTTTTAAAGGGATATGGAGTCGCCACAACTTGCTAGCATGAGCATCCCTCGTGCCCCCATCACAAAGCACCATGTAGGTTGACTTTACTGAGAAGCGCTCGTCCAAGTTCCAATGCCAATGCACACTATCAGGGCCCTTGTCAATTCGGATGTTCTCGATCTTTGCCTTAAGTGCCGCAATACAAGTATTTGAGCCGTGGATCACTACTATTGCAACACTCCAAAATCTTGCGCCAATTCCATCCGTTATTCCCTAGGCAATCATTGATTTTCAAATTTTTTAAGGCTCGAAGTAGTCTGAAACACCTCCAAAAATAGCGATTGAAATGTAGTATCCCTGCACCAGATCCAAGAAAATAATATTCACAAATCTCTTCATTTCTTAATTACGCATCAAAGTAGCAATGAATACTCCTTGTTATACGTATGTATGGCACAACTAATTGATACCTTAAAGTGGTAAGCAATTAATTAATTATCTGTTCGATACCATAATCAACAATTTAAGTTTTAGATTTTTTGACTCTGTACATAAAATAATTAAGTACCATATATATATATAGAGAGAGAGAGAGAGAGAGTTGAGCTAGAATACTCTTTAAAATCTGGCGTTTATTTCTCGAGTTGTTTCGATGATAGAGCTTCCAAATTGATGATCGGCTCCGTTGAACATGATCTATTAAGTGGTATAGATCATGTTCATCGGAGACGGTCATCCATTTGGTAGCTCTTTCCTCGAAAACAACTCGAGAGTAAAATGCGCCGTACTCTTAAGGCTATGTTTGGTTGGGGTATAAACATGGAATAAAGAAGTTTATCCTCCTTATTCTACCAAACACTATGGCCATGTTTGGTTGGGGGATAAACATAGAATAAAGGTGTTTATCCCCCTTATTCTACCAAACGAGGTAAAAAAAGACTATTCCTCTCTTAACGGGTTATTCTAGAATAACCCGTTAAGAGAGGAGAACTACTATTCTTCCTCCCATATGGAATAGCAACTTTTGATCTTTATTCTCCCCATTAAATAATAATTTATTTATTAAACTATGATAATTAGTATATTATATTCTTTACAAATCAAATCCTTAAAATATTTTTAACTAGTAATTAGTTTCTAATAATTATAAATATTGCTCACTAATAACTAATTAACTTATTTAATTATTTACTAACCATTTGAATTATTAGATTAATGTATATTTAATTAAATATTTGAAGAAATAATTAATTATTTATAATCAATCACTAATCAAATGATAAATTAATTAATATGTTTATTCAAATAATAACTAATTTTTATAATAATTAACTAATTAATATTTTAACTTATCAACTTAATTTATTATCTAAATGTATAATTAAGTAATTAGCTAATGCATTTAATTTATTTTTAAATAACTAAGTAACTAATTAATTAACATGATTCTTCACCATCTTTTACGATATTCCTAATTAATTAATTAATTAACATCTTAAAACATTATTTTATTAATAATTAACATGTTGCTCCATCGTATTATATAATATTCCTAGTTAATTAATTAATTAACTTTGTAAAATATTACTTTATTAATAATTAACATGCTTAAGTAATTTATTTATTATTTTAATTAATTTTCTAATTAAATAGTTAATTTTTAATGTACTTTTTCAATAATCAATATTTATATTGATTATTAATTAATATTTTGACTAATTTAAATATCTAATTGTTATTAACTAATTAATTTATTAAATTATTTGTGATTAATTAAATTATTAATAAGTAATTAATTTATTAATTAACATTTAGGGTTATTTAGCAGTATTCATGATTAATTAGTAAATTAAATATGTTCAATTACTATTTAATTAATATTTTGTATTAATTAATTAGATGAAATTTTATTATGTGAAACTATAATTATGTTTATCCTTACTATTCCAATATAACTATCCAAACGCTATTTTTCTTATTCCCTGAGAAAAACTCAGTTTTCAACCAAACACAAAATTGATTTTATTCCTGTTTATCCCAAAAGTTGTACCTATCCCTGGGATAGCCTAAAATAATTTATTCCCAAACCAAACGATACCTATAAGAATGAGTGAGTTTATTTAATCCCTCTCTTAACGGGTTATTCTAGAATAACCCGTTAATTGGGGGATATATTGTTCCACCTTTTTGGTGAAATAACAAATTTTTCTCTTTATACCTCTACTAGTTTAATAATAAAATATTATTAATTAATATATTATCTATATTATTTTATTAACTAATTAGCTAAATTAAAAATTAACTAATTTAATAATAAAATATTAGCTAAATTAATAATTATTTATTAGTGTGTTTATGCAATAACTTTATTGATTAATAAATTAATATTTTTATCAACATAACTAATTAATTAATTAATTAATTAATTAATTTACTAATATATTAATTTATTAACCTAATTTGTTAACTTATTAAATTATTTATAGTTAGATAATTTATTAATTAAAGTACTCATGGTTAATTGATTAATGATTAATTAATCTGGCAATTAATTATTAATTAACATTTATGATTATCTAATAATATTCATGATAAATTAATTTTTTAAAATTATAAATTTGAGATTTTAAATTTTAAATTTTAATTTTAATTTTTAAAATTTAAAACTTTATATTTTAAATTTTAAAATATAAAAATTCTAATTCTAATATAAAGAAAAGAATAATATCATTATTTTTTATTTATAACTACCCATTTTAATTCTTATTCCATCTTACCTAACCAAACGATATTTTTCTTATTTCCAAGAATAACCAAATTTTCATCCAAACGCAAAATTGATCTAATCCCCACTTATACCTCAATTTATACCTATTCCCGGAATATCCACTTTTTGCTTATTCTCGAACCAAACGATACCTTAAGAGTATTCTAGCCCAACTCTATATATATATATGCTAACTAGCTATATATGATTAATAAAATTTAGAAGCAATTCCTTATATACTCCTGAAAAGTTTACGACTTTCCGATTTACCCCTCTTAGAAGGTTAATATTGAAAATACCCTTACTACGTTCCAACATATTTCTAATATACCTTTAGAGTTAAAATCTGCATGTTAATTAACTCTGTTATCTTTATAAATTTACTATTTTGCCTTTTCAAATATACCCTTTCGTCATCACTGTCTTTTTTATTTGCCCCTAAAGTCAGGACACAAAAAATAATTTGACTTTTGGTCTTTTTCAATATACTCCTCTACCATCACCAGTATTTCTTATTTGCCCTTAAGTTAAGAACAAAATTGGCATTTTAATTTTTTTTAACTGTGGTAGATGTTTAACTCATGTTTAACTGAAGTTAACTTAATAGAAAATAACTGCAGGATATTTTGTAATAATGGTAGAACATATGAGCAATATTTTAGAAAGAAAAAAAAAGAAGAATAAATCAGATATTTTCAAACGTATAAGGGGTATATAGGCAATTATGCCTAAAATTTAACTCTCCTTTGCATATACACAAATATAATATATCCTACATATCACTACATGTATGCATGTAAATATATAGATCATTGATGACGTAAACATTGCATTTGATCCCAACTAAACAAAGCAAACTCGAAAGGAGACCCCATTTGTTAATAATTAATTAGTTTTTGGACATTATTCTACTATTAAACTCCGATCGAGCACACATAATTTATTACTTAGGAGTGGATGCATATATGGTGCCCCACGTACTTTACATTCATATATACGTGCCCTTAATTTCATGAAGGATAATACGTGCCCTTAATAGTATAGTAGCCCCCCTCTCTCTCTCTCTCTCTCTCTCTCTCTCTCTCTCTCTCTATATATATATATATATATATATATATATATATATATATATATATATATATATATATATATATATATATATATTAAAATACTTATTATAAAATAAATATAAGTTCATATATATATATAATAGAGTAAATTTTTATTTCGATAAAAATTATATTGTTTCTAGAAATAAGATAAATAGTATTAGGATGGTTAGATTAGAATAGCCGGAATAAATATAATTATAATTTTAAATTAATAATATTTAATCTAATTAATTAATAGCAAAATATTAATTAAAAATAATTTAATAAAAAAATTTATTAGCTATGAATTTATAGTGTATAATAATAAAATATATTAATTAATTAATTATAAAATATAACTTAATATTCTACTTAAGTAGTAAATTTTTTAATTAGTTAAGATGATTTGATAAGAAATTAATTTATTTAGTTGAGCTATATATATAGATATTAGTTTTTAGATAAATACATTAAATAATTAATTCTTGATAAGCTAATTAACCGTAAATAATAAATTAATTAATTATTTAACTATTTAAACAATAGATAATGACTTAAATATATTAATTAGATTAATCAATAAGTTAGTATAATAATTAAAAATAAATTTAAACTTTAACTAAGCTTATTTCCATTAAGAAATAATTAAGCTTGTTTCGAAGGAGGGTAGAATAGCTATTCCACTCTTATTTTTATTTATGATTAGGAACTATAAATTTTCAACTATGAAAATAACATTTGGGTACAAGGAGGAGAGTTATTAATAAGAGTTTATTTTCCTCTTTTTAACCAAATAAACCAAGCACCATCATAGGGTTTTTGGTTTATAAAACAAACAAGAAAAATATATATATAGGTTGCTATATATTTGTAAGGGTTAATTTAATACCGGTCCAAAGTTGAACTTTCATATATTGTTTCTATAAAAATTTTAATGTTTTCAAATATATTTCTACCGGTAGAATTTATTAGAAAACTTTGATTAATCATAAATTAAATGCTTAACTCTGATTAGGTTATGAGATAACTTGATATTTTTGCTTCTCTTATATTATACTGTTGTGATTTTTGAAGGGACATATTTCTGATGGCAAAAATGACACTTTACTTAAAATATAAACACTTATATATATAATAGTAACAAATTAGAAAAATATATTTGAAGATATTAAATTTTTTATAAAAATAACATATAAAATTAAATTTTATAAAAATATATTTATAATTAATTCTTTATAGGCTGCGTTTGCGGTTGGAGGACTAAATTTTGAAGAACAACTTATGTTGTTCCCGAGAATAAGAGATATTTCGATATAAGATAGAACAATTGTAAAATTATGTTTGAAAGCATTTGGAGATATTCTTGAGGATATTCTCATTAGCATTTGGATAAAAAGTGTAAAATAATATCTAAATATATTTTTTAAAATAAAATACTTAATTTATATTAGTATATTTTTATATAAAATTATTTATAAAATTATTTTTTATAGTAATTTATAATATAATATTTTATGTAACAATTTAATTTAAAATAGTATATTTATTTTACTATATATAATAATAATTTATTTTATATAATTTATTCATAATATATGTAATGATATCCTTATAATTTTAATTAATAATAGTATAAATTTTAATACAAATTAAAAATATATATATAATGCATGAAAAAAATAATTATATATATATATATATATATATATATATATATATATATATATATATATATATATATATATATATATATATATATATATATATATATATATATATATATATATATATATATATATATATATATATATATATAAAATACTTATTATAAAATAAAATAATAAAATATTAATATATAAATAATAAAATAATAAAATAAATAATATATCAAATTTAAGTAATTTATATTATATAATAAAATTTAAGTATAAATATTTTATCATAAAAATAATATTTATATGAATATATTTATTTATCTAATAAAATAAATAGAAGAATAAAGTTATTCTCAATTCTTCTTTAGAAACAAATTTTAACGAATTGTTCTGGGCAACCCGTTCTTCTCTGTTATTCTACCGTTTGGTTATAACTCGAAGTATATCCCGTGTTGTTCCGAGATATCGCCGGTACCAAACACAGCCTAAATTTTTTAGGGAGCTGATTAATACATTTAATTCTATTTGCAAAGGCCAGATGTAACCCACCTGTACAGTTTTAAACCTACCTGCATGGAATAGTCAACTCTCTCTCTCTCTCTATATTGTAAGAGAAATGCTAAGTCTCTGTCTCTCTCTCTCTCTCTCTAGCCTTGCTCTTATTATAAGTACTCCTACAATGTTCTCTCACATGAAACATAAGTTGTTGGCCAATAAGTGACCACAAACCTGTAACCTCTCTCTCTCTCTCTCTTTCTCTCGGAGATATAGAAACAATTCCAAAGCCATGAAGGTTAAAGTAGAGAGCTCAAAGATCCTCAAGCCTCTCTACGAAGGATATTACCCTTGCACCGATCATGCCTACATCCCCCTAAGCGTCTTCGACACCGTCACCTTCGACACGCACGTCGCCGTTCTCTACGCCTTCCGCCCACCGAACCCTTCGAACACTGCGATACAGTCGGGCCTCGCCAGAGCGCTCGCCGTCTACCGAGAGTGGGCCGGCCGGCTCGGAGCCGACGACGACGGCAACCCCGTAATCCTCCTCAACGACGAGGGCGTGAGGTTGGTCGAGGCTTCTGTAGATTTGCCGCTGTGTCGTGCCGTGGCGCCGTTCAAGCCGTCGGCCGCGCTGCTGAGCCTGCATCCCGGCGTGGACGGCGTGGCCGAGCTGGTGCAGGTCCAGCTCACGCGGTTCGCCTGCGGGTCGCTCGTAGTCGGGTTCACCGCGCACCACCACGTCGCCGACGGCCACGCCACCAGCAACTTCCTCGTCGCCTGGGGCCTGGCGTCGCGGGGCCTGGCGATCCCCCCGCGGTCCCCTCTCCGCGACCGGGCGACACTCTTCGCCCCCCGCGATCCCCCGGGGATCGAATTCGAGCACCGCGGCGTCGAATTCACGACCCGAAAGCAACTCGCCGTCCTGAAGGACGAGAATCCGCCCGACGGAAACCAGCCTGACATCGCCGTCCACAAGGCGCACTTCACCCGCGAGTTCCTGACCAGCCTCAAGGCGAAGGCGTCCCTCGGGGCCCACCGGCAATTCACCACCTTCGAGAGCCTGGTGGCGCACCTGTGGCGGGCCGTGACGAAGGCCCGCGCCCTTCCCAACCACCAAATAACTTTCTTACGGATATCGGTGAACGGCCGCACGCGAATCAAACCGCGGGTGGCGAAGGAGTTCTTCGGCAATTGCGTCCTCTGGGCGTTCCCCCGCGCGGCCGCGGGGGAGCTGGCGAGCAGGCCGCTGCGGCACGCGGCCGGGCTCATCCACGAGGCGGTCGCGGGGGTCGACGACGCGTACTTCAGGTCGTTCGTCGACTTCGCGTCGTCGGGGGCGGCGAGAGCGGAGGGGCTGGTGCCGACGGCCGAAGCAGCGAAGGCGGTGATGTGTCCGAACCTGGAGCTGGACAGCTGGCTAGGGTTTCCGTTCTACGACCTGGATTTTGGAGGGGGGAGCCCCTTCTATTTCATGCCCACGTACTCGCCCATGGAGGGGACCCTTTTCCTGTTGCCCTCGTTCATCGGGGATGGGAGTGTGGAGGCCTACGTCTCGCTCTTCGACCACAGCATGGCCTCGTTCAAGAGGATATGCCACTCCCTCGACTACTAAACTCGGCGACGATTAGTATAAGGAGCCACAGTAAGTGCCGAGTTTACCAAAACCCATGCTGTGGTGAAATTATTCACGCATGCATGCATGCTGAGGCTCATTTTTTTTTATCGTGAGTACGTAAAACGTAGGCTGAGTCAAAAGCATGCATAATCTAACGGTAAAAAAAACTTAATCTAACGGTAGCAACCGGACTATATATATATATATATATATATATATATATATATATATATATATATATATATATATATATATATATATATATATATATATATATATATATATATATATATATATATATATATATATATATATATTCGTTTTATTAGGGGGCTATTAAAAATAAAAATAATTGTCTATATACCCTTCAAAATTTTAAAAATATCTTATTTACTTCTATATTTTTTTTCTTTCTAAATACCATACAGTTATCACCCTTTACGTTAACTTAGATTAAACGTGAATTAAATATCTACTAAAGTTAAAAAGAAATTAAAATATTTTGCCCTTAACTTAAGAGCAAATATATATATATTGAGAAAAAAAGACGCTACCCCGTTCATTAGAGAGATGAACTAGGCTGAGGGGAGAAGGAGAAGTCCAAAAAAAAAAAAAAAACCATATGAGTTATTTACACTGTAGATCTACTTTACTGGCAGAAGATATTCCTAATCCTTCAACAACTGTGTGAGTTTTTGAACTATTTGTACCGAATTTGGTAGGATCTTTCTAAAGATTCATTGTTTCGACCTTCCAAACGACCCACCAACCTACTAAATCCGTTAGGATGCATGCTTCTTGTGGTGGGAAATTCTTTTTGCTAGACCACCTATCCCATATAGAAAACACATCATCCCCCAAATTCCGAGCTTGAACGTCCTCCACACCCATCACTAGAGCAAACTTGATGAATACACACTTTGTGAATAAGTGATCTACCGTTTCCTCCTTAATTTTTCCGCATAACACATATGGGAGAGTTTAAAAAATAAAAAATGTCGGCGATAATAGAAATGTATATTTAAAAATACTAAAAATTAAAATAATTTTTGTACCCTAACTTAAGGACAAATAAAAAAAGTCAATGATGGTGGGTTGGTATATTTGAAAGAATAAAATAGTAATTTTATAGATATTTTTAATATTAGCATTCTAAGTGGGGTAAACCAGAAAGTCAAAATTTTTTCAGAAGTATATAAATAATAGCATTTTTAAAATATGTGGTAAATTAATACGCTGAAACGGAGTATCACATGTGAGAATAAATATAATATTTTTTTACATATTTAATTTCTCTATAAAGTATAAACAGTGTATTTACCTATTATATTTTTTCATGCATGTAACGTATTCTCTCTGCAATTTAAATTATAGGATAATTAATTAATATTTGTGTTAATTAGTATCTATCTAATCGATTACCCTCTTTTTTTTTCTTTTTCTTTTTTTTGTCTCTGCTATATGTGCAGGTTGTGTATATATACACCAGTTGGACCAGCTACATATATAGGTATTAAATATCTAATATTTTATGGCTAATAATTTAATACAATATAACGAATCTGTTTCTTGTGGAATTTAATTATGTAAAAGTTAATGTATAAACTTACCTGAAACTATTTTGATTTTACTGTTTAATTTTTTAAACTATGTTAATCTGAACCATTTAATTGTTCTTCTGATTTAGATTTTGCGTGTATGTAGTATTAATTTTAACGGTTTTGATCAAAATATCGCATACACTACAACAGATATTAGATTATAGAGACATTTTTTTGGAACACTTTTATATAAGTGTCCTATTTATACCAAATTTTTTTTTAAAGAAAATTTACTAAAGCCTAAATATAAAGTCCAATACAATAAAAAATAAAAAATTTATCTACTCAACCAACTACGCCCAGCCTACTCCGCCCGATTACAAATAAAAAAGAAAAAAAAAAAGAAAAATTTATCACCATATCTTCCATTCTCCTTCTGATCTGCCGTTGCAGCCGACGAGGTAGGATTCCGGTGGTTGGAGTTCGGCTGTGAGAATCTTACAAGGACCGTAGAGGGCTAAGATCGCCACATATTCCTCCGCCACAAGTCGCTGGAGGAGTGGGTGCCAAATATCATGACGATCCTACCTATAGCGACTCCACATATAGCAACGCTTTTAAAAAATGTCGATAATTTAGCTAGCAGCACTTTTTTTTAATCTATACCGATATTTAAAAGTGTCGATATACACTGTTTTTATTGTAATGATATAATTCTCCTGATTATAGAATGATATGCTCAAATTTTGTAATAATATAAGGGGACGAAATGGCCCAAATCAAAATCAAAAGTACTAAAAGATTAGTTTGCAAAATCAAAATTTTAAATCTTGGGTTGAATTTATAGTTAAGTTGCACATATTTTTACCATATGAAGTAGAAATTATTTGCTTAAACACGGTCCATTTTATACTTCAACTATCACATGAGTAATTCTCAAAAAAAAAAAAAAAAAACTATCACATGAGTTACAACTTCTTTATTAGTGATGCAAATAAATAAAATTATAGTCGTACAGTTAAAATTAAAAGTATAAGATATAATAGAAAACTAATAAAATATAATTTAAAATTTTATTTGGTGGTTCTGATGCACGCAATGATCATATATACTTACTTTATATGCGAGGACGTAAATATTTAGACCATGCATGCACGTATTTGTGAAGCCTAATTTGGATTAATATCAAAAAAAGAGAAACAAAGAAACAAATTAGTAATCGCTAATCGAGTACATGATCTGTGGACCAGCGCATTTAAAATTAATGCAACCTCTAAAAAAAACCGAATAATATTCTGTGTGTCATCGACTCAATAGCCCATTTGTAGACCAGGTCCATGATTTTGGTCCAAGCAAATAAAGCCTCTAGTGGATATGTGTATCACTATTCACTACGAGTGAAGGCCCGCGCTTCGCGGCGGAAATTCTACGTAATTTTTAATATATTTTGAACAAAATTTTTAAATTTTTAAATTTTTAAATCTAATTTAAAATTGTAAACTTTAAAATATTGAAGAGAGGGAAAAGTAAAAAAATGACTTAAATAAAAAAGAGTAACAAAAATTAAAGTTTGAAGAGCCATTTATTATATGTATTATTAATAAACTAATTAATTATATTATATATAATATTATTAATAAATTTAATTAATTAATTAATTTTATAGAGTTTAAAAAGTAAAAATTTTAAATTTGAAATAAATATTATATATTAACATTTAAATTTAAAATTTAAATACAAAAATATAAAATTTAGAAAGTAAAAAGCAAGAAGAGAGAGAGAGAGAGAGCCGGGTGGGGGAGGGGGGCCCACCGAAGCCCCCAGAGAGAGAGAGAACAAAAAAAAATTGTGGATCCCGCGAAGTTTCCCGCGAATCTCGGGGAGGACGACGTACATGTTGTCCTTTCATTATTCTATATAGATTAACACTCTATCATGTTCTTCTAAATTCTAGAAAACTTCAAATACTACTCCTAAAGTTTCGCACTTTTGCACTTTAAATATTTGTGGTTTAAAGTGTACCAATTTAGTATCATTTGGGATTGCGGGGAGATTGCGTTACGTGCGGTGAGAAAGTACGTTGAAAAAGTATTCTGTTTGTTTTCGTACGTAATATTGCGTTCCGCATATCGCGATGAGTTGGTTATGCTATACGCTATATTTTCTGTAGTCCCATAGGAGAACGCAGAAGCATATCCCTATATACTTTTTTCATAACTCTATTTTATCTAATAGCATTAGATAGGCCTCAATATCAAAATAAGCCTTAGTATCACGTAGTTTCGCGCTTTCTCACTTTAGATCTTTATGATTTGATTTGAAGTGCATTAATTTAGTAGCCTACAGTTTCATATTTCTCTTTTTGTCGGCTCATCAGTTAATATTTCGTTAAATTATGTAAAAAAAAAACTTTAGATATCCTAACTAGATTTATTGAATATTTACTTTAGTACTTTTTAGTTTAACTCTGTCATTGATTTTTTTTTCTCCGTTAATATTTTGTTAAATTATATACAAAAAACTTCATATACTCTATCTAGGTTTATCGAATATCCACTTTAGTATCCTTTAATTTTAACTTTGTTACCGATTTAACGAAAAAAAAATAGTGAAATTAATAATAAAAAGAGAAAAATTAAATCACATGGTACTAGTTAACTTGATACACTTTAAACCATATGATAATAAAGTGATCAGAAAGTGCGAAACCACAGGTATTAACTTGATACACTTTAAATTATAGAATACTAAAGTGAAAAACTGTGAAACCACATGAGGGGTATTTGAAGTTTATCCTTTAAATTTGGTTCTTTGTCCTTCTTTTTCTCTACTTGAATAATTTAAAAACGTTTGGAACTGCATTTAAAAAATGAATAATAAATTATTGAAATGCCCACAAAATCACATTAATTTGGTATATGTCCACATCAGTTAATAGTCGCAATCATTGTTTCGTTAGTTAAATTAAGATTTGGTGTTGTAATCAACTTCTTATATAGATTAACAACTTTGAACAAATTAACCTACTAAAATATATATATATATATATATATATATATATATATATATATATATATATATATATATATATATATATATATATATATATATATATATATATATATATATATATATATATATATACTAGTTGAGTATAAGTAAGTGAACGTAACAATTATTTTGAAATTAAATAAAAAAAAATAAAATCTGTTATCTTAAAAAGAAAAGATGTTTTGAAATTCAAAAATATATATAGAAAAGAAAAAATATTTTGAAATTGTAAAAAAATAAAATCTGTTAGAAAAAAATATTTTTAAAAAATATTTTGAAATTAAATAAACAATAAAATCTTATCTTAAGAAGAAAAGATATTTTGAAATTCGAAAATATATATATATAAGAATCTTTTATAGAATTTTCAAAATATCTAAAAAAAATATTTTAAAACTAAATAGGAAATAACTTTTATAGAATTTTCACACAAATAATCTGTTATAGAAAAATTACTATTGAAATTTCAAATAGAAAATTAAAATCATATCTTAAAAAGAAAAGATATTTTTAAATTCGAAAATATATATAGAAAATAATATTTTATAGGATAAAATATATTTTTTAGAATTTTCACACTAATAATCTGTTATAGAGAAATTACGTATTTATCGTGATGTATATTTCTATTCTTATTCTTACGTAGGGAAAATAAGCGCTAATAAAATGGGCGCTAATTTTTCCATTAAAATCGACAAACCCAAATTTGAATATACATGCTTTTATATATACTAGTTGAGTGTACGTGCAAGTGCACGTAATAATTATTTTGAAATTAAATAGAAAAATAAAATCTTTTATCTTAAAAAGAAAAGATATTATGAAATTCAAAAATATATATAGAAAAGAAAAAATATTTTGAAATTATAGAAAAATAAAATCGGTTAGAAAAAAATATTGCGAAAAATATTTTGAAATTAAATGAACAATAAAATCTGTTATCTTAAGAATAAAAGATATTTTGAAATTTGAAAATATATATAGAAAAGAATCTTTTATAGAATTTTCAAAATATCTAAAAAAGATATTTTAAAACTAAATAGGAAAATATTTTTTATAGAATTTTCACATCCATAAGAAAAATTACTATTAAAATTTCAAATAGAAAAATAAAATCATTATCTTAAAAAGAAAAGATATTTTTAAATTCAAAAATATATATAGAAAAGAATCTTTTATTCGATAAAATATATTTTTTACGATTTTCACATCAATTATAGAGAAATTACGTATTCATTGCGGTTTCTATTTCTATTCATTACGATTTCTTATATTTAAAATTTTACATAGGAAAAAATAAGCGCTAATAAAATGGGCGGTAATTTTCCCGCCGAAAAATGGGTCTGTCGACAGACTCAATTTTGAATATACGTGCTTTTATATATAGTATAGATAGTATATAGTATAGATATAGATATAGATTTGATGTTATATTTGAATTTGTATTTTAAAAATTTAAATTTAGTATAATATATTTTGAAATATTGAAAGAAGAAATAATTGTTTCGGATTCAAGTTTTCGGGTTCGGGTTCGGGTTTCGGATTTTTAGTCGGGTTCGGGTTTGGATCCGGATTTTTAAAATCCGTCAGTTTGGGTTCGGGTTTGGATTCGAGTTTGGGTCTCGGGTTTGAAGTCGGGTTCGGGTTCGGGTTCGGATTTTTAAAAATCCACGCCGAATCCAATCCGTTGATATCTCAAACTCTTATGAGTATTAGGTCATTCGTACTCATAAGTTATTTTCGACGATAAAGCCTTCCGAATTGACAATTCAAATACCGGCCCTTCGAACTAATGAAGAGACACATGCATGCAAAAGGATAAAACTATGAAAGGAGAAGATAGAGGACGCACACTATATATGGTTGGTGACACATCCATATATAATAGCTGGTTGGTGACACATTCATCCATAACATGTACACATTGATTGAAGGAATAATAATAATAATAAAAAGAAAAGATATATAGCTTACTACGTATGCATGCAGTACGAGCTAGACCAAGGAATTGGAAGTATCAACTCATCTTCAATTTTATGCCTAAATCTAAAAGAAAGAATATATATATATATATATATATATATATATATATATATATATATATATATATATATATATATATATATGCGCAATCTACGATATTAATATGCAATTTGACATTTGATGCTTTACCATCTAAGTCTCGTGATCTGCAACAACTACGTTCACAATTAATTAATTAGTTGGCTACTACTAGAATGAAAATGACTTTGCAAAGAAACTAAATATATATATATATATATATATATATATATATATATATATATATATATATATATATATATATATATATATATATATATATATATATATATATATATATAGTAGAGTTACTATACTATTATGAGTAGTGGCCCCTTCGTACTCATAAGTTGTTTTCGATGATGGAGCTTCCGAATCGACGATCCACTCCGTTAAACATGATCTAGGGTATTTGAAACTTCTAGAAAATAAATTTCGTAATTTTTTGAAATCATAAGAGAGTCCATCAAGCGAGCATAAAATGAACGGTCAAAATCAAACGATGTCTTAAAAATGGATGATCGGATCTTTCAATTTAAGATCGGAATTATTGATCTTTATCTAGGTAATGAATAGAATTTTCTATCAAAAATTCAACATATTTGGATTCTTTTGCACCGTTAAACTGGCAAGTATTCCATACCGGCCGTTACAAATTGTCAATTTTGTGAGCTTTTGATCGTAAGGTAAATGATGTCAAAAATTTATGAAATTTGATTTCTAGAAGTTTTAAATGCTCTAGATAACGTTTAACGGTGTGGATCGTCGATTCGAAAGCTCTATCATCGAAAACAACTTATGAGTACGAAGGCGATCGTACTCATAATTGTATAGTAGCCGGACTCTATATATATATATATATATATGGAGTCCGGCTACTATACTATTATGAGTATAGAGCCTTTTGTACTCATAAATTTTTTGCCGTCAAATCTATTCTTTAATCATTTTCATCCGTTAGATTATACTATTCAACCAACCACTCACTCAACCCTAGGGCCTCACTATCAACCAAATCGTAACCACTCTCATCCTAACCGCACATTTTTTCATCCGAAGGCTAAAAACTTATGAGTACAAAGGACTCTATACTCATATTAGTATAGTAGTCCCAGCCATATATATGATCCATCTCTAATTGTTCTCTCTTCTAGGGTTTAGTTGTGATCAAATAGTTGAAAATATTAGTCGACCGGCCGGTCAAATTTCATTTTTCTTTTTTATTTTAGAAACTTCCGAGATGCGCGTATTCGGGGCTTAAAGTTAACTTTGGGAGACAAATTTGTTGATCAAATAAAAAAGATTTTATGATTGCCATTCTTTTTCATTGTATGTATGCTTAGAGTAATTAGTTGTTCTATATGCATGGTACTAGAATAGGAGGTCCCGTGTCTGGATCACGCTGTAGGCTCGTAGTTTCATCTAAATTGTCCATTCAGTTTAAGTCCATGACTAATGCGACGAAGAGTGTAGATATTAGAATGGTAAAACAACATTTACAAATGTGAATAGAAAAATAGTAAAACTCGCATTTAGTTCAAATCCAGTAGCTCTTGAGCGCATGCACGCTGTTTTTCTATCAACTTAAGCTTTTCAGAGATTCAAATTAAATGAGCGTTATTAGGTTAAAGCCTTTTGTAGACCCAAAAGGCAACAAATTTGTTGAGTTTCATTCAATCCAAATGTTTAAGTGTGTCGCTAAATTGCTCGATCGCCATTAACACACTGATCACCAAACCCTGATTATTCAAATTTTTGTTCAAATATTAAATTACACTACAAAACACGATTAGGCCAAGTCCAAGCCTACATAAGACCAAAATATACATGGCATGAAACAAATTAACTAATTAATTAAGAGTAAATACAAAAAAAAAAAAGATAATAAAGAAAAAAACAATCACATCCTCACTAACCATCAATAAATATAAAAGATTGAAGGTCGTCTCCTATATTTTAAGTGGATCAATTTGACTCCAACTTTTAACTAATCATTTGAATTCAAATTTATAAAAGATGAAAGATCATCTTCTATATTTAAGGAGGATCTGACTCTAACTTAACTAATCATTTGAATTTTTTATACAATAGATATATATAAGCTCTAATTAAGATGAACAAATTAAGGTATGATATACTTGATATACTAAAGATTAAAATAAGAAAACACATATTAATTAAATCAGAAGTTGAATATGCATGTACACGTACATATCGAGTTAAGATATTATAATCTTAGAGATATATATTTTTTATACCTTTGAACTCAACACGTACTAGAATTAAAATGTTAAACGGATGAAGTACTTTAATTAATAATTTTTTAACCATTAATTATTAACAAGAATTAATTTCATATAGTTGTTGAACTGATCAGTTCAAATTATATATAAGAATGGCACCGACTCGATCGAACTCCTCAAATATTTATTTCTTAATTTTTTTTTCCCTGTACGTAATTACCACTATTATTTCTAATAAGATGCTTACTATTGTTTTTTTGTTTTTTTTTTAAGAAATAGGTGGCGAAATTTACCGCTTCATTCATTAAGCAAAATGAACTACGCATACATAATGGAAGTAGCTAATTAAGGCCTCCTGGAGAGCCGAGAAGATGCTTACTATTGTTAAAGATAATGGATAAGGATAAGCTTATTCTACGTGTATTGAGAAATACAATCTCAACTCTTATCTTCTTATCTATACCAACTAAACCCCAGTTTTAAATGCAACAAACATATTCAGTATTTATGTTTATATATATATTTATATATATATATATATATATATATATATATATATATATATATATATACATAGAGTTGGTAGAATACTTTCAATAGCATCATTGGGGTGGTCTATTGAGTTTTTAGCCATTGGAAGGAGAGATGTGAGGTTGAGATGATGGTGGTAGGTGGAATAGTGTTTGAGATGATGGTGGTAGGTGGTGGTAGGTGGAATAGTGTTTGATCCAAGAGCTATATATTAATAATCAAGGAGTAGATCCGATGGCTAAAAACCTAATAAGACTATGGGGGAATATTTCCAAAAGTATTCTAGCTCAATTCTATATATATATATATATATATATATATATAGAGAGAGAGAGAGAGAGAGAGAGAGAGAGAGAGAGAGAGAGAGAGAGTCCTATGGTGCTTGTACAAGCACCGAGCACTTGGTACTTGTGAATTTTTTACCGCTAGATCTACGACTTTGCTCATTTTCATCCGTTAGTTTATACTATTCAACTAACCACCCACTTAACCTAAGGGGGTTTATATCATTCTAACCGCACATCTATTGATCCAAGGGCTAAAAACTTACCAAAGACCAATGACTTGGTATTTTTAAAAGCATAGGAGCTCAATTTTATATATATATATATATATATATATATATATATATATATATATATATATATATATATAGTCCTATGGTACTTGTAAAAGCACGAAGCATTTGGTGTTTGTAATTTTTTTACCGTTAAAGCTACATCTTTAATCATTTTCATCCGTTAGATTATACTATTCAACCAACCACCCACTTAACCCAATGGGGCCCACATCATCCTAACCGTACATCTAGTAATTCAAGGGCTAAAAACTTAATTAATGACTCTAAGATTTTTAAAGCATAGAGCTCAATTATATATATATATATATATATATATATATATATATATATATATATATATATATATATATATATATATATATATATATAATTGAGCTCCTATGCTTTTAAAAGTACTTAGTCATTTGTAAGTTTTTAAATTTTGAATTACTAGACGGTTAGGATGATGTGGGCCCTATGCTTTTAAAAGTACCGATATATATATATAATTGAGCTCCTATGCTTTTAAAAGTACCGAGTCATTGGTCTTGTAAGTTTTTAGCCCTTGAATTACTAGATGTGCGGTTAGGATGATGTGGGCCCCCTTGGGTTAAGTGGGTGGTTGGTTGAATAGTATAATCTAACGGATGAAAATGATCAAGTCCTAGATCTAACGGTAAAAAATTCACAAGCACAAAATGCTTTTTACACCATATATATATATATATATATATATATATATATATATATATATATATATATATATATATATATATATATATATATATATATATATATATATATATATATAGTTTACTATACTTTTATGAGTATAGAGGCTCTTGTACTCATAACTTTTTGGCCATTTGATCCACCCTTTAATCATTTTTACCCGTTAGATTATACTATTCAACCAACCACCTACTCAACCCTAGGGGGCCCACTATCAATCTAACCGTAATCACTCTCATCCTAGCCTCACATTTTTTCATCTCAACGACCAAAAAGTTATGAGTACCATGGCTACTATAAATATAAAGAATTATATATGAATGAAAGAGTAGATCGAGATGAGATTATCTCTAATCTTTGTTTACGTGTATATATATAGTATCAGAATTCAGAGCATGCAGGAGGGTTGTTTCATTATTGTTTCATATTAATTATCTAATATTCTTTAGATCTCGATCTGTTACATACACTACACGTTTCAGGGTTGGTTTCTAGCTACCAAAAGTGATCTTTATCTCCTTTCTCTATCAATCATAAAAAATGCGAATAATATATGTGGTAAATAGTCAAGTGTTGTATATATATATATATATGTATACAACTTGTGATCACCAAACCTACAAGACCACCATGATTGTACGTGGCAAGCTAGAGCCCCACGTACAGATGATCGTTCTTGTCGACCTAAGTTCACTTCGATATTATTGGCCATATTAACTTAGAAAAGTTCCATACGTAAGTAACAAACCACCTAAGACTCTTTGATTATATATATATATATACTATATTTGTAGCATTCATTTTCAATGGCCACTGTACGGTAGACATGTCATGCACTGTGTCCTGATCAGCTTCGACTACTTGTTCCCTAGCAATCATTTTAAGTTTTGACTTCTTAATTAAACATCATTTCTATGTTTTTCTTTTTGTTTTCCTATATTCTTGGTAATAATAATATATATATAGCTCCTATACTTTTAAAAGTATAAAGTTATAGGTGCTTGTAGGTTTGTAGCCCCTGGATTAAGAGGTGTACGGTTAGGATGATGTGGATCCCCCTAGGGTTGAGTGGGTGGTTGGTTGAATAGTATAATCTAACGAAAAATATGATTAAAGAGGTAATGAAAAATTCACAGAAATGTGGCAAAGTCTTTTGTGTTTTTCTGAAATATAAATAATAGATTTCAAATATATATATATATATATATATATATATATATATATATATATATATATATATATATATATATATATATATATATATATATATATATATATATATATATATATATATATATATATATATATATATTCTGGCCCATTAAAGCCAACATATATACTGGCCCATTAAAGCCAACATATATATCATGCAAACTAGTGAAATTAATTACTAATTTATTCTTGGGCTTTTTTTTGCAAATAGCGTCCTAATAAAAAAAAATTTTACAAATGGTCCTGTGTAAAATTTATTTGCAAAAATAGCCCTACCCCTGCCACGCAAGCGCCACGTCAGCGCGACACGGGTGGAGCCGGACCAGGATATTTGTATTGGACACGGTGAACCATTCACGTGTCCGATACAATTAAGTCCGAGTAGTTGTATTGGACACGGTGAATGGTTCACCGTGTCCAATACAAATACCCCGGACTTAGCCAAATTTTGGCTAAGTTCGGGGTCCGAAGTATTTGTGGGTCTTACGTGTATTGGACATGGTGAACCATTTACTGTGTCTAAACATGGTGAATGGTTCACCGTGTTCAACTTAAACACTTGGCCCCGCTCCGCCCGCGTGGCGCTTGCGTGGCCGGGTAGGGTTATTTTTGCAAATAAATTTTATACAGAGCTAATTGTAAAAAAAAAAAAATTTGTTAGGGGACTATTTGCAAAAAAAATAACCTTTATTCTTTAGAAGTTGTAATTATCAAAAATAATATTCTTCTACTATTCAAAATTGACACTCTTATATCTTTCAGTCTCTCAATTTGGTTCAAATTAATTTTTTTTTGCTTTGCATATGAAAATAACTAGCTAATTAATCGACGTTTTATCCGATCGCAAGGTGGCAAAAGATTTGATAATTAAAATCTAAGGTTTCGAAATTGAAGTATAATTGCTTCATATTTTCAGTTAATTAAGTTTATTTTTTAAAAATAATAATAATAATAAACAAAGCGCGAAGCGTGCACTATTCTTTCAAAAAAAAAAAAACCATTTAATTTATCTTTCTAGTGTATTTAATTGTAACTGTCCTACTGTTCATATGAACTGCAAATTCAAAATTCTTAAAATCTAATTAAAAAAGAATAAAATAAAATTCAAGAGGTAATTAATTAACGTGTAACAATTAATATTCCAAATAATTAATTAGTTAACGTTAAACTAATAGCTATCAACTGTTACAATATTTTGAAACTTAATAACTAATTAACTAGTTTAATTGGAGGGCATATATATACACTAGAA
Source organism: Aechmea fasciata (assembly GCA_025177825.1). Taxonomy (NCBI): domain Eukaryota; kingdom Viridiplantae; phylum Streptophyta; class Magnoliopsida; order Poales; family Bromeliaceae; genus Aechmea; species Aechmea fasciata. The sequence continues at coordinate 3,818,802 of CM045927.1, read as the reverse complement.
TTGACACTTAATATAGCGGCCAATCCGTAATTTTAAAAATTTTCAGGGATATAAATGCATTTGTCCTATATATATAAAAAGAAAAAAATTATACAATTAATACAGCTTGAAGTGTAATTAATTAAGTCAATAAAGAGACGTGGACTTTTGTATTGGATTTTGAAGCATATTCCCTCCACCGCGTCACACGTAAACATGTCAACATATTCTAATTAATAGGGATAATTAATTATCTATTTGCCCCTCAAAACCCAACTTTTAGTAAAATATTTTAGATACTCCTACTTGTTTTTTTTTTTTATTTCAAATACACTCCTCGTATATTTCTCTGTTATTCAAATATAACCCTGCTATTAGTACTCGTTAAGTCATTTCGGGTTAAGTCTAAATTTCTATATATCTGAATTAAAAAAAGATCAAAATGTCTCTTTAGCCTCTGAAAGAGTAAAATAGTAATTTTTCAGAGATAACAATTATTTCTAATCGTTCATTAACGAAATTTAACATAAAGAATATATATGTTTGAAAGAACTCGAAACATTAGAACTTAATTTTTTTTTATATATATTAACTTAATTTCTAAGGATAGTAAATAATAAAGTTTGAAGTTTTATTAATTAATACCGTGGCCTTGTTCAAACTTGGTCACTATCTCATATGTAACTTATAACTTCCTATATATCTTAATTTAATCACACACAATTATACATAATTATAATAAGAGGAGTGGCTTAATTGCTTGTTCAAACTCAATTAACTAATTAATGGTTCAAATAATTGAGTCTGTAAAGTTTCAATAATTTAATATGATATCAGAGCACGAGTATTGAGTTCGAGTGGGCCTATATATAAAGAAGAGTGTCGAATATAAATATTAAAAACATCGTTTTCTGATGACGCGCGAGCTTATGTTTCTAGAGAATAACGACTCTTTCGCACAATTCAACGACAATAATTTGGAGGAGGAAAAAAGTGTATGCTATGTTGTTTTATGCGAAAAAATTAATGCACTAATTAATGGTTCAAATAGTTGAGCCCCTAAAGTTTAAATAATTTAACACAGTATCAGAGTATGATCGAATACTAAGTTCGAATGAGCTCGCACATAATGAAGAGTATTGAATATAAATATTAAAAATATCGTTTTCTAATGACGATCGAGCTTATGTTTCTGGAGAATAACGACTCTTTCGTATAATTAATTCAATGACATCAATTTGAAAAGGATAAAAAGAAGAGTATATGCTATTTCATTTTATGCCATAAAAATAAAGCACTAATGATAATGATAGAGATTCATGTGGACATAGCAACAATATTGAGTGTGGATAGAGATAAAGCCACCTAACACATGGAAATGTCTACGATTTTCACAAGGTTCCTAGAAGTTTCGGGGGACTATTATTTAAGATAAAGTTTGGTGTTTTGTGATAAATTATTCAATGTTAATTCCGAGATTTATTTTTTTATTTTTTTTTTTTTTTTTTTTAAATATTTTTTTTTTTTTTTTTTTTTTTTTTTTTTTTTGAGAGAGAGAGATTGACGCCACCGCTTCGAACTTGGGCCACGTATACCAACCACCAAACCTTTCGCCACTGCAGGGACGGTCGGTTAATTCCGAGAGTTGTTAGAGAGAATTTTAGTACCAAATTGTAATGGTTAAATTACAAAAGGCCTCCCGTAAATATCATTTTTTTCATCTTTTCTTTCTGATTTTTAAAAATCTATATTTAGTCCCTCTAAAGTTTCAGAAATATTTTCAGAAGGGTACGGCGTTAATGGGGAGGGCGACATGCCCAAGTTATCCTTACTTCTTCTGTTATAAAAAAATTAATTTTTAATATATTTTGTCATTTTGAAAGATGTTTTCGGTATAAATTATACGAAATGCACGAAATAGTGATGGAATTCTGTCGGAGGTGGGCTAAATACAATAAGTTGAAATGTTGAGGAGATAAAATATAGTGGGTATTTAAAGTAGCTAAAAAATGATAGGTTTTCTATTAAATATGATCTAGAATATTTAAAGTAGCTAAAAAATAAGCTTCGTAATTTTTAGATATTATTTACCTAATGATCGGCAGCGGGCAAAAACTCAACAATTTAATAGTCGAGATGAGCCATTTGCATATTTAATGATGTAGAAATATTCTAATCTCATGTGAAAATTTTGATAGAAAATTTGTTATACTATATAAAACAAGATCAATATCTTTCATTCAAACTTTGTGTTATATCATCATTTTTTTGTGAAATTTTTATTTTTAGCCGTTAAATTTAAACCCTTTCGGTCACTAAAAAAATAATATCAAAAAATTATAAAATTTATTTTTTAAACACTTCAAATATTTTAGAACAAGTTAAACGAAATTGATCGTTGATTTGAATATTTTAGTGTTAAAATAACTTGATAGCACGAAAATCACCGTACACTCAGAAGCACAGGACTAGAGGAGGAATAGTGCAAAGGTTGGTGTGATTTACCCAACAAGTTTTATACTCTCATATTGCTGAAGTGTAGCTCCCCACTTCACTGAAATCAGATGACAAATCATATACCATACATAGATTTTCATCAAAAACATTTGCTGATGATGATTCTGCATGCAGTAAGGTTCTCAACATCAATCAATTTTGGAAAATACAAGAAAAATATATGAACCCAAACAACTCACTATTATAGATTACATTTGGCGATCAAGCGAGAAATTGCGCGACATTAACCACCGAACAGGCGGTGGAGTAATGTTAGCGGAGAGAAAAGATTCATTCTGGTTCGGAGTGACGACAAGCAGCAGGTAAGTGCAGTAAAACAAAAAATTTCAAATCAAACACCATCGAAACTACAACCAAATTCGATGTTAATCCCATCTCAGACCACCGGCCACCGAACAGATCCACACAATTTGAACAAAAACCCACCTCCAGTACTACTACTGTCACTCTTTATACTGGAAGGATGGAGCAAGTGACAACCAAATTTCAGATTCGCAAAGCCGCAGCGACTCTCAGTTATAGAAAAGATGCCATTTATTTAACAAAAATAAGGGCATGCATCATCTGCGGCGCAAAGTGGTAGTGATTACATCTTAGCAGTATCAAGCATTCAAACCTTCATGGGCCAAAATCAACCCGTCCTCGACAACAAACTCACAGAAAAGTTAGCTATTTTTCATCTTCTCATCTCATTGTATAATATCCATCCATCCCAAATGCTTGGTATCATATGCAATCCTACTTGCACGACGTGTAATACAAACGATCTTATCAGTTATCACCACGTAAAAAGCGATCGTGACAGACACTCGGGTCGCCACAAAGGTCACACACCTTAAATAAAGCAGCTTTCTCATCTTACTGGTTTAGAATAGAACTGTGACCAATATCGCCGTAAAAATCTTACTCCCAAGTAGCTGCCCATCAACTCACCCGAATAAGAAATTCAGCTCACTACTATAACCCAAATTTGTCAAACCCAGAGCATCAATATGAAAGTTTAAACTGTACTAAGATGACACCAAAGTAAATAACTAGAAGATCAGCCGCCAAGAGATACAGTCAGTTGGGTAACAGGAGCTGCAGATTAAAAACTGCTGATGCACAATTAGATAATAATAAAACAGCTGAGTGCAGCAACTAGCACGAAGAAGCAAACTTACCGAGCCATCTCAGCCCGCTACTGATTTAAAAAGTCAATACACCCTGAACTAACAGAAACAGCTAAATAACCATACCACAAGCCCAAAGGAAACAGCAATTCCTCAGTGTACTGCAGATAACACAAATCAGTAGCGATCATCGTAAGCTGAAGGGCGTCCTCCCCTGCTGGGACGGTCATAGGGCCCAGGCCTCTCCCTATAACCACCTCCTTCATAGCGTGCCGGCCCTCCTCCTCCTCCTCCTCCTCCTCCTCCATACCTATCACTGCTGCCACCTCCCCGTGGCCCCTCCCTTTCATACCCGCTGGCCCCTCGTGGCCCCTCCCTTTCATAGCCACCGGTGGCTCGCGGCACTTCCCTATCATAGCCACCACCGCCTCGTGGCATCTCTCTTTCATAGCTTCTTTCTTTGCTATAGCCGTTCTGAGGGTAACGGTCCAGTGCCCCGTACCTGTCAGCAAAACGATCCCCGCTAGGCAGGTACCGATCACTGGCATATCGGTCGCGCACTCCAGCACCAGCAGCGTACCTACTGTCCCTGCTGTCGACACGGTCTCGGTCCCCATATCGGCCCCCATCATACCGATCGTCATCAATATAACGGTCACTATAGCGATACGTTCCTCCAAAACGGTCGCCACGCCCGCCGCCACTACCACCACCACTACCACCACCACCAAACCTAGAGCGAGAAGACAACCGACCACCGCCACCGCCACCGCCACCGCCTCCAGCAGAGGGACATTCACGGGCCCAGTGGCCAGGGCGGCCACACTTAAAGCAATCGTTACCCCCTGGGGCAGGCCCATCACCTCTGCCACGATAACCTCCTCCCCTGCTGCCAGATGAGTAGCCTCCACCACCACCACCACCACCATAACCATAGCCAGTGTCATCAGAACTCAACTTGGGCTGCGCCTTGTTTACCGAAATGGTACGACCATCCAATTCTTGATTATGCATCTCAGTGATCGCATCCTCCACTGCTCGTGCTTCTGCAAAAGTCACAAATCCAAAACCACGAGGGCGAAGTGTGTCCCTATCCAGCATCACCTATACAGTTCAAAGATGTTAAGAATGGATTAGAGATAAAAGTAGTTAACATCATGAATAGTAGTTGGTGGCCGTTGGATACACCAATCCACAAGATTTTATATAATCATGTTAACTGGCAATTCACAAACACCAACATCACCACACAGGACGTTCCTCCTCTCACTAATTTAAAGTGCAATGGAAATTGCTCCTGTATAGTTCCCTATTAACCTGATTCCTCATTTACATACAGAAAAAAAGGAAATGGAAACCCTGAAGCACCCGTCCCCCGCCTCCCCAACGAAAAAAAAAAAAGGGTTTGGAGCTTCAAAACAAACATAACAGTCATACAAAAGGCAAACTAAAACAAGCAAACTAAAAGGATGCTCAAATATAACAATACAAAGTAGACTAAACACAATATCAAGCATGCAAGGACAGTAAATGCTAATTTAAATGTACACTAACAAACAACAGACCAACTAAGCCAACCTGGACAAAGACATGCTAAATCTTAAGGAACAAAACAGTTTAGAGACTAGTATTGCAGGTGCAGACAGTTTAACAATCACCTCATATTGATTATGGGCAATAATGTGCATCAAGTTTATGTCACTTTGTATCTGTAAATTGCATAATATAAAAGAAGAGCGATACAACAAGAGTACCAATAATGTGAATCAATGCTTCCTCGGCGAAGTATGAGAGAGGAGGAGAATTTCATTTCAAAAAAAAAGACAGATCACAAGCAATGCTTATGTTACCAACAGAGCCAGTTGGCATTTCTAAAACATGAATATGTATAGAAAAGTTGAGCTAGAATAATAGATAGTAATAATCCAAAATCTTCTTCATAATATAACTTAATTGTAGTAGCCACTTTATTGCATTCTTCTTAACTAAGAATATGCTAAATTGAGGTCCCTCTTGACCGATTACATGAAATATTTAGTGCATCTACACACATAATCACTTAGTTTGCTGGTAAAATTCGTTTACGAAGTGAAAAAATGTATGCAACTCGATATAACCATCAATAATCTCACTGTACAGATAAATGGGGAGTTCATTTACCTGACAATAAACAAATGCAGGAAATAACTTCAGGTGTGACAATGAAGAACAAGGAAGGTGAGTCATTTCTCAGTTCTGTTATATCAGTTAAGTGGATTTAATCTCTGAAAGAAGACACCCACTGCTCTAACTAAAGCAGCCCATTTTCGCACATTTTCATGCTCACAACAGAATCTTGCACATATGCTCATTTTCCAAAAGAAAAATAACATTACTGATACCTGATCAGATAATTCACAGAAATTGCAGGGCCAATTGATTTATTATGCGCCAAGCAATTGAATTGCTAACCTCTGATCCATCAAATCTAGTTAACTTTCCACCATCATCAAAAATCAAAGAAATCTTCTAGAAGATTACCAAGGATAAACTGCCGCAGTTACGAACAATGATTACATTTTGCTAGGTTCGCAGAAAGTTTCTGGCGTCCAGAAATAAACAGCTTCTTCTGAAGATCAATTCAACCTCTAACAAGAGAGCAAACCCAGATTTACCTCTTCTCTTTAGCAATTTTTTCATTAAATGAATGCGCAATGATAATTACTCTGGTGAAGTGAACCTCAGAGCAGCTATATGGAATACTCTCAACACGCGGCTTACTCAAGAAGTTTTCGGTTTGACTATCAGGATTCAGAAGGACCAACTGCATCTTGGCAGCTAAAAACCACTTAACCAACAATCTGCTCTAAAAATAATTCTAATGGCATCTATCATCAGTCATTAAAGCAACAACTAGCAACAGTGAACAGCCTAAGATGGCAAAGTTTGTGATTTCTGAGAAAAACATAGCCACCAAATAGTGATGTCAAAGTCACCCAGCGATCATCATAGCCTTGAAATGTCGAAAAGGAGAAAAGAAATTTCAAAATCTAGAGAAAATTGGAAAAATAAAACATCAATAATGGCCGATGGGGATAAAATAGATGCCAATATCAACAGGATAACAATTGAAAATTCCAAGAGTGAAAGTGAGTTGGTCAGGTCATAATTTTGGTTTTCAGCATAACTGAACTACTGATTTAGCAACTTATCTGCCATCAATCTCCATAATTATTCATCCTAGTTTGATAACATCCTCTCAACTTTCTAAGCAACAAGTAAGCAGCTTGATCGCAAAGGTTGTCAGCAGAATGAAAACCGTAACCACAAGACAATCACGACTAAAAAGTCTAGCCCATAATAATTCAAAGAACAATACTCCAATAACATACTAAGCACAGTTACTAACAGTTTGCCACTACCAACGGACAGAAGAAAATTGCCAAGTGTCCAAACTTCTGACGATCTTCAAGCAGGGATCTCCATATATGAAGTAGTTCGGAAATTAGAAGACATAGATATCATAATACTACTAAGCAGACCTTGTAGAATTGATTGAATGGCCGGCAGAGGTTTAAAACCAAGCAAAGAAGGACCAAAAGAGAAGAAAACAAAAATGAGATTCTTGTACTCTCAAATCCACAGATAGCAATAAATCTGGCTTCTTGAGAAGGTGCTGAGCAAAGAACAGCCAATATCATAAAAAAATCAAAGAAGAAGAATACTCATGAATCAGCAGTCCTCAAAGAATGTTCTACAAACTAGTGCCAATCCTAGGAAGAAACTGACGATATATCAAATGCGCATAAATGTTTGTATTGCACTGTTCCCCTTCATTTCCATTTCGACCAGTTAATCATACCATATGACAACAAAAGAAATTACAACCAACGCCCTCAACATTCCAACAGTTTTAAGGCATTGTAAACTCTCGTACTAAGTTCAGTTGGTAACAACAAGTAATTATATAACCTTCTTCCAGCTAGGCAACCCTTTCTCCCTGGAGCACAGAGTAAAAAAAGAGAATCGAGGATTGGCGCCAACTGTTCACAGAAAAAGAAAGGTCTCACAAAGCCGTGATCAACATTTGAAAAGATCTGTCATTCTAGTTTTTCATACTTTCTCTGGTTCTAATGCTGCCACAGGCTGTACGCAATCAATTAGATCGTACATATATCCATTCAATGCCAGCATAGGTCATCAAATGGTTCTCAAACAACTCGCCAAAGCACGAAAGCCAAGATCTTTCAAAAAATGATTCCTATTTTAAAAGAAATGACAACGGCACTCACTATGATAATCTGCTGAAACGTGCAGCAAAAGAGCAAACCTCTTTTGATTCCTACAGAGTATAAGGGAAAACTAATTATCTGAACCTTAGGCCGACAAGAGATCGCAAGTTTCAAGAAACAACTTCCCACAGCCAAGGAACAAACTTGTCACCTTCCAGCTGAAGAAATCATGATATGGCCATATCATAGTTACGTAAGGGAGAAACTGACTCTAATAACCACAGGTGAACCTCTTTCAACATTCTAAACAGAACAAATCCCTTATTCAGGATGTCCACTTCAAAAACCTCACAACTATCTGTCTTTAAAAGCACTGCAATTGAGGGTGCCATCTTGCAATTTCATCTCAAAATATCCAGCCATGAACTCCTGGATGTGTGTACACAAGACCAGAGTAACAAAGGGGACACATAGAAGGAAAGTCAATAATTTTGCACAGAATTATAAAGACTAGAATCATGTAAACAATATATACAGATACTTTCTGTAAGAAAAAGAAATCAGCAAGGCAAATCCTTTCCGGTGACTACTAATTTAAAACCAGATTACCAAGGTTGATTGCATATTAAGCTACCTCTGGATACTTCAACATAACAACTCCCATGGAGTTCCAGCTAGAAACTTCATATGCTCTTGGTTAAATTCATTTTCTCCAGTAATAGAAGATAATAATCTATGGATCCTAGTGCAAAAGTTAAAATTTTGTTACAGCCCAAAATATGAGAAGATCATTTAGTGTCATTCTTTTAATTCGAACCCACAAAAATAAATCTTACTTGAATTTGGATGAGGACTAAAAAATCATATTGTGTTTGTATTTTGAACTGATTTTGGCATAATTAACTCAGCTTGATCCAAACCGATCAATTCCTTCTCCTGTCCCCCTCTCCTATCTTTTCAAATCTACTCTTTTTTTTATCTCATAACAGCTCATTTCATGTCAACAAAAAACCCATTCACACACAATCCCCCTCCTTTACAATATTAAATTCCTTTAAACAACAAACTCATCAGCAAAAACCAAATTAGAACAAATTTACCATCAAAGAAGAGAGTTTCCGCGCTACTCAATCGATACCTGAGCTTCTATAACCTTTCCGAAGCGGCGAAACACCTGCTCGAGCTTATCATCCGAGGTTTCCCACGACAACCCACCTACAAAGATCCGATGCTCGTCCTTAGCCGACATGATGCGTTCCTTCCGCCTCTTACCTACAAACAAGAAGACCACAAAAGGGAACCGAAGAAGGGGGAATCAGAGGAATCGATCAACGAAACCCTAAATTTCCGATGATCTCCCTAACCGAGAAGAGGAGGAAACCCTACCCGCGACGTAGAGGAAGCGGCAGTTGAAACCCTAGTTTTCGGACCTTTTACGAGGTGATGGAATCTTATGAGGAGGGGCGGTACAAATATCTTGCGGACTTTGGACGGCGATCGTTGCTTGGAGAATGAACGGACGGTTGGAATCTGGTCATGGCTTGCCACATTACCGTGGCCACCTTTTCTTTTAATTTTTTTGTATAAATAAATATTCATTTTTTACTCAGGCCAATTTGCATTAAAAAAATTCATTAAATTTGAATTTTTGCAAAAATATGTCGCCTTTTTTTATTTTACAGATTCACACCAAATTTTGAGAAAACTGACCAAAATATCTTTATTTTTTTTTCTCTCTCTCTTTTTCTTTTTCTCACGAGAGGGCGGCGGAGCGGAGGCGGAGGCGGAGGCAGAGGCGGCTTGCCTTGCCTCTATCCCGCATTCCCTCGCCCTCACCCTCCCCTGCCCACCTTCCCTCCGCCTTCTCACCTCCTACTTGGCCGAGACCGCATCTCGACTCTCTCTGATCTCTTTTTTTCTAACTCTCTTCCACCACCTTTTCGGCACTTTACAATAGTAAAAAGGACAGCTTCACGTCTTCTTCCTATTCTTTTTTTTCTCTTCGACCCCTATCTGCCGCCTTTGTAACCCTCCACGATGGTAAAGAGAACAGTGCCATATCCTCTTCCTTCTTCTTTGTCGGCGCAAGCACGGACGCCGAAGCCAAAAAAGGGGGACTTGAAGCAAGTGCGGATGATACCGAAGTCAAGGAAAAAAATATGCAGAAAGTAAAAAATAATAATAATAAAGAATAAAATATAAAGAAAAATAATTTTTTTTTTACAAGAAAAATGAAGAATTATAGAGAAAATAAGAAAATGATCAATTTGCACTGTTTTAAGAAAATGTTGCACTGTTTTAGAAAAAATTACACTCTTTGCTAGAAAAAATATACTTTTTTAGATAAAAGTTGCACTCTTTGAAAAAAAAAAATTTATACTCTCTGAATGAAAATTGTACTATTTGGACAAAAATTGCACTATTTTTCTTTCTTTCTCATCCTTATCTTTCGACTAAATAGTATAATTTTTGTTCAAAAAATACAACTTTTATTTAAAGAATGCAATTTTCATCCAAAAAAGTATATTTTTTCTCTTAAAGAGTGTATTTTTTTCAAAAATAGAGCAACGTTTTTTTGAAATAGTGCAAATTCATTATCTTCTCCTTTTCTCCCTGATTTTTTATTTTTCTTGTAAAAAAAACTAATTTTCTTTATATTTTATTCTTTATTCTATTTATTTTTTTTATTTTCTATATATTTTTTTTCCGACTTCGCTCTAATCCGCACTTGCTCCAAATCCTCCTTCTTCGGTACCAGCATTGGTGCCTGCGCCGACGAAGGTGGAGGAAGAGAATGCAGGGTTATCCTCATTATCATCGTGTAGGGTTGTAGAGGCGGTAGAGGAGGGTTGGAGAGAAAAAAAATGAGAGAAAGATGACTGTCCTCTTTACTGTTGTAAAGAGTCGAGAAGGCGGTACGGGAGAGTCAGAGAGAAAAAAAAAGAAAAGAAGAAGGGCTGAGGCATGGCCTCGGCGGGATCGGAGGCGAGAAAGACGGAGGGACGAGAGTGCGCAGGCGCGGGCGCGCGCGGCGAGCGCGCGGAACAAAGGCGAGGCGGGCCGCCTCCACCTCTGCCGCCCTCTTCGAAAAGAAAGAGAAAAAAAACAAAATGAGAGAAAAAAAAAAAGATGAGGGACAAAAAAGAAAGAGGGTATTTTGATTAATTTTTTGAAAATTCGTCCCGAATATGCAAAATTCAAAAAAACGGCCTATTTTTGTAAGAGCTTAAAACTAGTAAATTTTTTTATGCAAATTGACCTTTACTCTATTGTCCTCTTTTTTTAAAAAAAATTTACTAGTTTTGCATTTTAGCAAAATGGTTCACTTATCTTGTTTTTTTCATGTCTGAATCAATTTTTTTTAAAAACGGATCAAAATATTTCTCATCACGCGCCATGTCTCCATCGCCCACAACAGCCTCGTGTGCTTTTCCCCCCATTACCGACAGCAAGCTTCTACTACCTCCACCGCCTCCTCCTCCCACCTGCGACGCCTTCATACCATGAGTCACTTTTTTTGCTTTTATAGATTCAGATCAAAATTAAAAAAAAAAAAACGAAACAAAATATTTTTGTGCCTTAAATATTCGATCTTTTCGCCTTTTCCTCGCGAGCCATGTCTCCACTGCCGGCAGCAGCTTCGAGCGCTCCTCCCACCTCGGTTAGTGGCAACCTAAAATATTCCTTCCACCTCTGCTGCTTCCTCCCGCTTTCGTCGCCTTCGCACTAACTCTCTTGCCCTATCACTAAAAATATAAAATAATTAGACTTTGAACCAGAAACTTCATATACTATCTATTAACTTCTTAGCCAACTATATTTAATGGTGTTACTAAATTTAATTGACCTTTAAAATATTTAGTTCTTAGCCAACTATATTTGATGGTGTTACTAAATTTAATGGACCTTTAAAACATGAATGGATGTTACTGTTAGGGGTGGCAATCTAGCTCGCTGTTCACATACCAGCTCGTGTTCGGCTCGAAATGAGCTCAAGATCGGCTCGCTCGTTTAGTAAACGAGCCGAACACGAGTTGAATTTTTCACCTCGTTTATAAACGAGCCGAACGCGGTAGAATTCGCTCGCTCGTGTTCGGCCAAATATATATATTTTATATTTATATAATTTATTTAATTTATATTTTTATATATAAATAAATAATTATACATAATATATATTTTTATTATTTAATTTTTAAAATAAAAATATAAATGCGAGCTTAATTATAAAAAGACTATTTGTATATAAAATTTTAACTATTAGATCAAAGTCTAATGGATAAGATTTTATAAATTTATTTTTTTAATATATTTAATTTTTTTATTTATTTATCAAGCTCATTGGCCACTGAATTATTGCTAATACTTAGCCAATTTTTTCGGGCCGACATTTAATCAGCCACTGTTCTAAGCATATGACTGGATCTCACCGGCCGCTGTTTCGGCTCGTTTACACCCCTAGTTACTGTAATACCTTATCCAAGAAAAAAAAAATAAAAAAAAAAATCATCATCCACAAAATCACAACACATCAATCCATGTAGATGTTATAGAGAATGTAAAACCCAAGCCCTAAAAACAAAACCCAACCAAGCCCTATAGTGGAGTCGAACGTACGTACAATAACACAAACACAACCTCCGCCACCTACACTTTATCCAGAGACGACGCCGCCGACGCCGACGACGACGACGACGACGACGACGATGTCGACCGCCGCCTCCGCCGCCGCGTCGTCGAAGAGGGCGCTCCTCGCCGACGACGTGCCTTGGCGGGTCGCCCCCGGCGGGGCGAAGAAGCCGGTGCCGAGGATCCACCACAGCCCCCTCCTCCGCGTCCCCCAGAACCCTAGCACCAGCCACGCCCTTGCCGTGATGAGGGTACGAACCCGATCTCTTTTGGTTGCGGTTCTTCTACTAGGGTTTCCGAGGCTCTGACTTGTTGTTTTGTCTCGTTCCGCTTCGTCGTCTCTAGCATCCGAATCCGGTGGGTGAGGGTTTCGCCATGGAGGCGAAGCTTGAGGCGGCGGGGCCGGATTGCGTTGTGCCGGGGCAGATTACGCCGGTTAAGCTGCTGGGATTGAAGGTTCGGCTGTAAATTTCCGAAATTTAGCTTCTTTTTTGTTTTCACTTGTGCATATCAAATGATGATAAATAATTTACTGTTGTACAAAATTAAACCCTTTATTGCAACATTCCTTCTTTCTTCTCTCTAAGGTGGTGTTTGATTTCTCACGAAAAAAGTGTTTTTTGTTCGAAAAAATTTATGTCTATGATGATAGGTTTTGAAGAATACATGTTTGGTTTGCTAGGAAAGAGATGAACAGAGAGAAGAGGAGGAGAGAGAGGAGTTTTTAGTTTTCATATGGAGAAGTATTTTTAACTGTTAAATTTATCAAGATGACCATTAGGTTTAACCAAATCTGTAATTTATTTGGAGAAAAAAGTAAAAAGAACATTACCGATCCTATTTTCCCTCTAGCACCTAGGATTTACATGCGAATGCGGCTAATATTTTCTGAAATTTGAGTTTTAATGTGCAATATTGCCGCTAGCGCTTTTTATTATTTCGTGTTTAGTACGATTTGCATTCTGAGTTTCCATAAGTTTTTGAGTAGCGCCGCCATAATTTTCAAATTGTATGCAGGTCTGGCCTATTGATGTCAACTTTAAGTTTCTGGAACCTGTTGGACGGGAGCTACAGTCCATTGGAAAGGTAACTTTGTAACTCGGATATTCGATCTTCGGAAGCAAATCAGAGAATAGTAAAGTCTTTTCGCTAAAGTAGTAGTAAATTACAGGACATTCATAACCTAATGTTGTAAACATGTGGCAGATTTATTTTTGAGTTAGATTGGTTGGAGGTTGGATTGAAAGTAAGTTAACAGCAGGTGGCGGGGAACTAACCAGTCGAATGACTGATATGGACATATTTCTCATTTCTCCTTGAGAAAGAGTTGGCGTGTTTCTTTTAATACCATGCAAAATTTCTAGAAGATACTACTTATGCAAGATTGTATGAGGGATAGAGCGGAGGGCAATCGGAGGCTCCGAGAATGCCCAAGCCCAGAAGGAGAGAGAGATTGGAGTGTGGACCCTGACACTGCTAATTTAGAGACCCTGAGTATGCATGCAGAGAGAGTTGTAGTTTATGGAAGCTCAGTTTTGTAGTTTATGTTTCGTAAACATGTTGTGTCAAAACTTGAGAGAGAGAGAGAGAGAGGGGGAGGGGTGGAGGGGGGAAGAGGCTTGGCACTGAGATAATAAGGAAAGCCCAATTTTGTAGTTTTTGTTTCGTAAACATGATGTGTCAAAAAATTTCAGGCTAGAATGTGCTTCTTATATAAAACTGTGTGAGGGGTTGGATGCTCTTCATCGAACTTTTCCTTTCAATCCAAGTAATCAAAATAGTCTGTACTTTTCGCTATTCAAAGATTATTCTTAAAAAGTTGGCTTAATTGATTGGATTGAGAGGACAAGTTGGATGAGGGGAATCCAGTCCCTCGTACAATCTTCAATAAGAAGAACCTTATGTAATTTCCCCCAATAATGCCCACAATCTTTAAGTCACAACATATAAAATTTCCAGCATAGAACTAAGTTATTCCTTTCTTAGGCACAATTTGAGTGAATAAAAACTATCGACTTGCTCCCTCTAATAAGATTAGCATTTATATTTACAAAAAATTCTCATGATTATACATCAATTTTTTTCGCATTGTTTTAGTCCTGCATTACTGCCTTCTTGGCTCAGGTGCTCTCTCTCTTCTTCAAGACTTTGCAGCATCTCAGCCTTTGCATCCTATCTATATGATAATTATTTTATGTTAGCTACTACTAATGATTCCCATACTGTAAATAGTCGGTCTCTACTATAATGACTCATGTACCACCTAACAGCTTACGATAATATGACAACTGATTTCGGCGTTTTGCATACTTGCGGCACTTCACAATTTCTTATCACTAGAGTAACTTACACTCGTGCGTTTTGCAGTTCATGGATTCGGCGATCAACCTCATGAACGCATCTTTCCAAGATCGGTAGTTACATGCGGCAGTACCGTACTATTGTCTATCTGCAAGCTGTCCTTCTTGCAAATGTCCGCAATCTACAAGAGTGTATACGGAGACTTGAGCGAAATACACAAGAGCTTGTTTTTGTCATGTCTTTGTTAGATGTATTATGGAGCAGCAGAACAAAGATATACTTTATTCTATTTTGCGTGCAGAACTTTGTGTTGTCAGAGTGGCTTACTTCATTTCAGCTTCTTCTTGAACCAGGATTAAATTGCATTGCTCACGCTAAACTTCTAGCGGAATTTCACTTTTGTCCTGAAACTTCAAAGCGGACGGCCGAACCCTCGAACTTGGACTTGTCTCAAATTGTGTCCTTTCCGTCAGTTCTTGTCAAATTCGCTAACAGCGACAGCGACATGGCCGACAGAGTTTGCGCGCTTCTGAGAGAACTCTGTGTAAACTGGTTTACATTTTCAGGGCAGCCATGTCGCCGCCGCCATCGGTGAACTTCAATGTGGATTGACAGAAAGTGCTGTCTGGAAACATTTATCAAAGTTCTGCGATCGAAGTGAAGCATCTGCTAGAAGAAGTTTGTGCGCCGACAGTGCAATTTACTCTTGGAAGTGGGTGAAGATGGATGTGATTGCAGAAAGTCGGGATGATCAGGGATATGATTGCAGAAATATGCAGAAGTTGAAGAACCAAGTTCAGGTGATAATCTCAGGGTTGATGAAATGGCAGAATTGCAGAACTACGGAGAATTCGGAGGTGGTTTTAGGACCTAAATTATTCAAGTGAAAAGTTTCTGTAACTGGCTTCTTATCGAACACATAACAAGAAAAAGTAATTTTCGGATAAATTTTAGTTCAACTGAAAGTTATTTTCAATCCGAAAATCGATTACCTGATAAACAATCAGGCTCATCATAACAGTAGTAACAGTTTACTAAGTCAAATTCTAATGGAAAGTCAACCCCAAAACTTTTAGATGCAGAATCTTATCAGATCTTTTTTTCCCTTTTTTAGGCCAAAGCTAGCATCATGCTATTCCCCACGATTATTTCGGATACCGATCATTAGGTCCTTTTCTATCTATGCTAGAAACGGTCGGTGTGTAGTGTCTAATTTTGTCGCGTATTTTACGACTTATTCTTACAATAAATTTTTCTCATCTACGGCCCTTTTTAGTGCAGGCGACAAAGGGCTCGACTGGTGATATAATGATATTAGAGATCCCGAGTTCAGAACATGGTTGTTTTATACTTTCAGCTAAATTCGTTACTAGAAAAATAATCAGGCACACACTCTCTTTCTTTGATTGATTTTAAATGATTAATTTCTTAAAATCAAAATCCAATTCGACATATATAACCGAGCTTTGCTAGAATATTATCGGTAGTAAACCGAGCGGTTTACTACCGATTTGTTTTCGATGATAGAGCTTCCAAATTGACGATCGGCACCGTTGAATATTATCTAGACCATTTAAATTATTTAAAAATCAAATTTCATGATTTTTTGGCATCACTAACTGAACGATCAAAGGGTCACAAAATCTATAATTTTAATGGCCGATACGGTGCGTTTGCTCATTTAACGATATAGAAGAGTTCAAATCAACTAAATTTTTATTAGAAAATTCTTTAAACTATTTAAAATAAGATCTAGACTCTAGATCTCAAATATAAAAATTGTATCATCACTTTTTAAAGGATTATTCATTTTTAGCCATTCATTTTTCTGTTCACTTGATGGACAAGAGAACAATATCGAAAATGTGTGAAATTTGATTTCCAGATAGTTTAAATAGTTTAGATCATGTTTAACGGTGCCGATTATCGATTTGGAAGCTTCATCATCGAAAACAAATTGATAGTAAACCACTCGGTTTACTACCGATAGTATTCTAGCACAGCTCTATATACCCTATACCATCCAAAAACCTTCGTTTGACTCAAGTAGTGAACTGCCCGATTTGGCAAGCGATTCAAAATAATTCATAATTCAAGCAAGTTTTGAACGTTTTTACCTATTTTTTATCTGTTTGTATGGCAAAAACATATAGAACTTATCTGAACTATAGACGATTTTAATTTGACTATCAAATCTTTCAAAATTTAGATTTTACTGCCCAAGCTGTCAACTTGTTTGATCCGAGTCGGTTAACGACACTTTTACTTCAAAATTTGCAACTCACACTAGATTTTCTTATCATTGTCTATGGTCCCTTTCTGACAACGGCAAGAAAGCTTATAAAATTAATACTGTAAGTTGCAAATTTTGAAGATGATGTTTCATTGACCGACTAAAATCAAACAAATTGAAAAATTAGATAGTAAAATCTAAAATTTGAAAGGTTAGACGGCCAATTTAAAATGGTTTATAGTTTAGATAAGTTCTATCTGCATCGACCATATAAATATAAATATCTATTATTAAACTATATGAATTCCCAATATTTGTTGCCACGTGGTAAATTTTTCTTTATCCTCACTAGCATGTGACTCTTTTTTTTTTCATCACTAAATTTTCAATATGCATTTCAACGGCTCCATTAACCAAACTTTCAATTAGTACATTTAAATAGTCCCACTATCTTTCCTTCACTATACTTTCAATTAATGTAAATAGTTTTACTACCCAATTTTTAATTAGTATATTTAAATGGTTCTATTACTATCTACGATCCTAACCTTTTTATCTCTAATTATTCATCGTGGCCCTTTTTTCTTCTTCCACCAAACTTTTAATTCTGTATTTCCGATTTGTTCACCAATTCTCTACCTCTCATCTTTTGCTATACACTATCGCCTCCTTCTCTCGCTCTTTCGCTCTCTCTCTCTCTCTCTCGCTAATGTGCGCCCAATTCCTTCTCCCGCCGCAGTCGGAGATATCGTCGTCACCGTCACTACCACCATCGCCGGAGAAGGCATCGTCGGATTCATATCTGCCGCCTACAGTAAGATACTTTCGGTAGATATATCAAATGAGATACATAAGAGAATATTTAATATTTTATTATTATTAATTACTATTACGGTTTCTATCCGCTGCAAAGCGCGGGACTCTTCACCAGTATATAAAGAATAAATAAAAGATTGGATGGACATATAAGTCATAACTGAAATAAAGAGATAAATCCGAGACCACCACCACCACCACCACCACCACCACCACCACCACACATATGACATATCTTATCAGGGCCCTCCAGTGCAGTTTTCAAAATTGAAAAAAGTGGGCATGTGTGGATGTACTTCCTGGTGGCATCTCGGCGCCGAATTCAAACGCTGGCCACGCAAGTCGTCGCCGACTTTAATAAAAGTGGTGATGGGCAACTGCTGGGTACATAGTCCCACACTACAAAGATTCTTCAAATTTTTAGCGTACTAGGCATGTCCATTTGGTCCTCATTTTTAGGCAGCGTTTAGTTCGGGTATAAATAAGAACTGATTATTATAGGGATATGTACAGGTACGGAGATAAAAAATATAGCGTTTTGATAAAAATTAAGTTATTCCCGAGGATAATAAAAATAACGTTTGCATAAATAATATGGAATAAAAAAAATAGTAGGTAGTTATGTTAGTGGGGATAGTTATATCAGCTTATTTCAGATAGTCGATAATTACTACTTTCGGATAAAAAATTAGCGTTTGGATATAAAGGGAGGATAAGGGGTTATTCCACCCCTTATTCCCAATCCAAACGCTACCTTGGAGTTTAGGAGAAAGTTTGGTAATTTTAGGATACATTTAAAAATTTAGGGGTAAATAAGCTGTTATTTCTTGGTTTCGTCCGGTCATTAATAACTTAATTATTTTTAGATAATAGTAGATAGAAACAACGCTCGTAAGGAGTCCTATTGAAACCAAGAAATATAGGCCTGCCTCCCATCCATACCAGAATAGATAGAGTTTTCCGAAAAAACCTGCTAGTGGAGGAAGACCTCCTAGGGATAAGAGACATAGGGCTGAAGAGAGAGCCAAAAAAGGATCTTTCGTGTATAATCCTGCATAATCTCGAATGTTATCAGTTCCGGTACGTAGACCAAATAATACAACGCAAGCAAAAGTTTCTAGATTCATGGAGATATAGAACAGCATATAAGTTATCATGCTTGCATATCCATCAGTCTTTTTTTTTTTTTTTTTCTAACTATAATATGTAGTAAAAGAATTTTAAATTTTTGTTGCAGTAGATGACAGAAAGGTTAAAATGTATAGTTGAAGTTTTGAAATTGGGCCCTGAAATAAATTTTATTTGATTTACGACCCCTCAACTTATAAATCATTTGATTTTGGCCCTCCTTACGTTAGGAATTTTGGAGATTTGTTAGAATTAAACGTATACGAGAGGGACGCACGTGATCAAAAATTGCTTTAGAGAAAATAAAAAATAAAAAAATGTAAAATTGCTCTACTCTTGCTTCATTCTCTCCCCCACTTGGTTTCGTGCGTTCTCATTTTAGTACCATATGGTTTAAAACGTATCAATTTGCCTTCATTAGTTTCGTTATTATTTTTTCGATCGAAAGCTTTTCATTAATATTTTATTAAATTATATACAAAGGGTTAATTTACATGATTCATTAATTAAGATTAAATATTTTATTTATGGTTAACTATATTTTTTCTATCGGATTTTAACTGTTAGAGTATATTTGAAAACGTTAGAACTTTTACGAAAATAAATATAAAAGTTGAATTTTATAAAAATATATTTTTTATTCGACATGTTTACAGTGACAAAATTTTGGTAGGCACCCGTCCCTGCCCCGAACAATTAACTTGTTTGGGGACGGAGCCGATGGGCGTCGCGTGGTTTACAGGCGCCCATCGCGACCACTCCCTTTCCACCACTTGCTTATTTCTCTCTCTCTCTAAAAAATCGGAGCTCACATTCGCGATGGCACCCATCGGCTCCGCTCCCAAACAAGTTGTTTGGGGACGTATGCCCACAAAACTTTTGTCATGTTTACAGAGAGCTGTATGTAATTAATAATCCAAATAAATAAATGATAAATCGTGGCTCCCACACGCGAGTGAAAATAGTTATTAATTAATTAATTAATTAAATATTATTAATTAATAATTAATACGTGTCAAGTCTAAACTCGTCTCATTAACGTGGATAAGTGGATTGTATCGAAACACGTGAGCGTATTAACAAATAAGCAATCCTATGATTAAGGCCCCCTTATTTTTTTTTAAAAAAAAAGTTTATTATTAAGCCATTAATAAAAAGTGGGCCCCAGTTATTTAATAATGAGTTGACCGACCGTTATACCGTGAAGGGAAAAAAATAATAACTAATACATCTTTCAAAATTTTAAAGTATTTAATTTATCTCTGATTGATCAAAATATAATTAAATTTTTTTAAAAAAAATATTTTACAAAATAAGAAATATAAATTTAAAAATTTTGAATAGCAGTAAGAGATATATAAGTAAAAAAAATTTTCAAAAAATAAGTTGATTTTATGTGTAGACAAATGATAGTAAAGAGTTGGTCATGAAATTTGTGATTTTTTGTGTTTTTTAGATAATTTTATTTGGATTTTGAAATTATGGATTTATTTCTATATAATTTAATTATCAAATATATTTCTATGACTCTATGAGTAATACTATATATGTGTATTTATCTATATCTATACTACTTATAAAAGAGAAAGTTTTAAATTTTTTTTTTTTTCCAAAATGCCGATCTCTATTAATATAATTTCAATCACAATCACAGAAAATATCATTCATTCAACTTTAACGAAATAAATTATAGTCTTATAATTTTTATTTTATTTTTGAATTATCATAAAATATATTAATTCTTAGTCATTGGATCTAATCCAATAGTATTAATTCTTAGTCATTGGATCTAATCCAATAGTTGACGAATTAAGTATCTTTCACATTTTTTACCTAAATTGTTCTCAAATAGTGCATATCAAATTTCACTTTTTATATGCGTGCCCTATCTTCTAATAACCGTCGTCCACATTTTATCACAAATAATATTTCCAATTGTTTAAATATTTTCTTTCTCACACATAATACCCGTCACGAATCACGTAATAACTTCCGCATATATAATATTTAATCATATTTTTTAAAGTTGAATAAATCAAAATTATCTCAATTTTATCTACTAATATTTAAAATACGAGATATTTTTCAATAAAATATTTACAATTTAAAAATTTAAATTTATAGATAAATGTGATTCACAAATTTATATTGATTTGAGATAATTATTAAAATGATTGTTGAAAGACCTTTTTTAATAGGAAAAAATATTACATTCTATTTACGAAAAAAAAAACAAATCATACTTATCCAAATCCAAATTATCTCGTTAACCGAAAATTATCTGTTGTTGAATATCTTTAACAAGCGCGCCATAAAAGAATATTTCATACTCATACAAAAAAAAAATCTCTACACAACATACATTGAAAATATTAGTATTCACTATCTCTTAATTAACTAACTAAAAAGAAATTAGTTTTGAAAAATAAAATAATTTAAATAAGCTTATCAAATCAACTTTAAATTTTAAACTTGGTTCATAATTTCAAATATAAATTAATATTTTAATTCAAAATTTGAAATTAATTACAATTTCAATATTTGGGTGTGTAAATAATATTTCAAATTGAAAATAATAAATTAACTTGAAAATATATCAAATTTAAAAATAGAAGGGATAATAAATAAATCAATGTCTCTAATAGCTATTTATATTCAAATTATGGATTCAAAATTAACTTCAAATTTTGAGTTTTGTTTATAAATTTAAATCTAAATTCGTTAATTTAAAATTTAGAATTATTTCAATTTTAGAAAAATAGGATACATATTAAAAAAAAAAAAGTTAGAAAAAAATTAATTTATAAATAGACTTATAAGACCAATAATTATTTAAATTTAAAATATAAATATAAATTTAATTTAATTAAATATTACGTGCATTGCGCATGCACTATAACTAGTTCATATACATTGACTACCATTAGCTGATCATTAAATTTTTACTATTTAATAATTTAGACTATTTTCTAAATTTTTGTTTAGAATTTATAATTTTACAATTCGCGCAGAATAACAAAAAAGTTAGAGTACAAATATTAAATAATCTTTTATCTTTTATTATAGTTAAAAAGATATTTAATTTGTAAACTAAGAGAGAGGAATATATTTAATAATTAAAATTTTGCTCGAATAAATATATAATTTAATATTTTATAGTGATATATAAATATATATATATATACAATTAACTCTTTTTTTTTAAGATATTCACTCGCGTAATTTTTTTCTATTTAAAAATTTTCAATTATTTCAATTTAAGTTATTTTTATGAAAATAAATTAATAGAAGAATTTAATTATTATCCATTTAATTTAATTAATATTTATACTATATAGTTGATAAAATAAGGTGATAATATTGACGAAGGATATAATATTTATATATATATATATTTTGGAGTACACAGGTAGCATTACTCCGTAAAACTTTATAAATAATTTATTGTATATTTCTTTCATATTAAAATTTAATTAAAATGGATTTTTTTTTTGCATTTTGCCCTCTCAAAAAATTTAATTTTCACAAATAATCTTACCAAATTTATAATTACAATTTTGACCTTATCCCTGCTATGTAGGCGCCATGTAAGTAAGGATAGGTCTTTAAATAAATTAAAACATGTAATTCATTCACCGTATCTAAATATGGTGAATGAATCACTGTCTATTGCGAATGAATCACCGTGTCTAAAAAAAATATACGTATTGCGAAAAAATATAAATATTGAAAAGAAGAAGAAGGAGAATATAAGTATGGAACACGCAAAACACGGTGAATAATTTAAATAAGTATGTGTTTAATTTTTCGTTTGTGTAGCGGGGATAGAATTAAATTTATAATTATAAATTTTATAGAACTATTTATAAAAACAAAAATTTTGGGAGTATTAAATGCAAAAAAAAAAAATCAAAAATCAAAAATGGCTTCCCATTCAATCCTAATGCATGTGAATTTCAATGTTTTTTATTTTTTTTATTTTCTTTTATAATTTGTGTCTATTCCAACGTCAACGGACGCAACCAAGCCAGAAAAATCCCATTCAAATCCTTCCAAAAAAAAGAAAAAAAAAGGAAGAAAATTCCATTCAAATCCTTCTCTCTCTCTCTCTCTCTCTCTCTCTCTCTCTCTCATCTTTCTCCTTTCTCACTCTACCCTGTTTTTTTTTGGGTGGGGGGGAGGGGGTTTTTGTTCCTTCTCCCACTTCTCCTTCTCTCTCTGTCTCTCTCTCTCTCTCCATCTCGCTTGCGTATTTAATGCGATATCTCCGCACCTTGTTAGGATATTCCCCTCGCTCTCCACGCCCCGTATACGCGATACGGAGAAGCCCCGAACCCCTCGCTCCATCAATTTGGGCTTCGCCCCACAGCAGAAGCCGCAGAACAGAGGATGGGACGAAGCAGGGCGCCTAAGCTCCCCTGTTTTCGATTGGGTCTCTTCTTCTTCTTCTTCTTCGTTGTTTACGCGTTGAGGTGCGATGGAGGAGGGGTCACGAGCAGGTACGTGAGGAAGCTCGAGGCCACCGTTGATATGCCGCTGGACAGTGATGTGTTCCGTGTTCCCCCCGGTTACAATGCTCCGCAGCAGGTATAAGAGAGAGATAGAGAGAGAGAGAGCGAGAGAGGGAAAGGTGGCTCCTTTTTGAGTTCAAAATCTCTTCTTTTGATCTTATTCTCTATTTGGGTTTCTGGAGGTAGAGAGAGATAGAGAGAGAGAGAGAGAGAGGGAAAGGTGGCTCCTTTTTGAGTTCAAAATCTCTTCTTTTGATCTTATTCTCTATTTGGGTTTCTGGAGTTAGAGAGAGAGAGAGAGAGAGAGAGAGAGAGAAGGAAAGGTGGCTCCTTTTTGAGTTTAAAATCTCTTCTTTTGGGCTTTTGGGGTTAGAGAGAGAGAGAGAGAGAGAGAGAGAGAGAGAGAGAGAGAGATGGCTCCCTTTTGGGGGGTTCAAAAGATCCTTTTTGATCTTATTCCCCATTTGAATTTTTAAAGGTTTGTGAAACTCTTGTGTCAAATCCTTCAATTGTGTTTGGGATCAAAATCTCTTCTTTTGATCTCAATATCTATTTGGGTTTCTTGGGATTAGAAATAGAGAGATAAAGTTTGCTCCTTTTTGGGGTTCTAAATTTTTTGGGTCCAAATATCTCTTCTTTTGATCTTTATATCTATTTGGGTTTTCGGTTTTGTGATCATTTTGGAGTTCCTTTTTTCTTTTTTTTTTCTTTTTTTTCTTTTGTTTTTTTGTGTGTGCCAAGTTCTAGTTCAATCCAAGTGGGTATTCCTTGTTCTAATTATTGTTGCTGTTGATGAGAATGATAGTGTTTTTCTGATTTTATGTTGGTTCATGTAGTTATAGATTATGAAACATGAATGAATGCATGATCCATATCTGTTCACTGTAATCTCAATTAACTGTTTCCTAGTTCTATGCTATATACATTTTCATTATCTGTTCATATCTGATTCATGTTTTCTTTTCCAATCTTTTATATTTTTGAGTGCCTAAATATGCTTTAATTATGTTAAAATGCAATATATATTGTTTAAACCACTTATGCTCTAGTACTTGTATCTTTGGGTGTTTCAATTTATTCTCTATCCTGGCTTTTTAAATTTATGCTTTTATAGATTCTTCTCCCAAGTTGAGCATCAATTTGTTTTGTTATTTTGTTTGTGATTCTTCAAAGTTCTTAGTAATCTCTCCACATTACCTTTTTTCTATATAAAATTTGATGTTGGTTTGTTCTTTCTCCTCATCTTAGTAGGATTTTGTTAATCGAAATTACGTTAAAAGAACGAAAAAAACTATCCTTTTTTGCGGTTTTTTCTTGTGAAGGTTCATATAACTCAAGGCAACCATGATGGCTCTGCTGTGATTGTATCATGGGTCACTACAAGCAAGCGCGGCTCTAGCATCGTTCTTTTTGGGACTACGAAGGACAAGCTCGAGTACTTGGCTAAGGGATCTCATACTCGGTACAAGTTCTACAACTACACCTCGGGATTTATCCATCACTGCACTCTCAAAGATTTGAAGGTGCGCATCGATCTCCCCTACACGCATTCGTTTTCGACATAACCAATGAATTTCCTCTTCAGTACACGATTGACGGATGATCACACTTCTTTTCATTTTATTTTGGCCTGCAGTTCGACACGAAGTACTATTACGCAGTAGGGATTGGTTATACAGTGAGGCAATTCTGGTTCAAAACTCCTCCTAAACCCGGTCCAGATGTTCCGTACACTTTTGGCCTTATCGGTAATTCCACTCTCTCCTTTGATCGACTAAAATCATTAAATAGCTTGTAATTTTTCCGAAATTCATTTAAAACTTGTAAGATCTTCGACTAGAAGTCGAGTGCGTAAGCTCTAGATTATGTTCATTTGTTTTGCTGAAAAGTTGAAACCTGATAATGCCTCTCACTACTTTGTCTTCGACAGCATCACAGTATCTGCGAAACTATGTATGGATAAATATGTTTTGCTTCATAAAATTGCATAATTGAGATTGAACACTTGCATGATCGGAGAATGGATTTAGTAGCCATTTCCAAGTCCAATGAGTGTATGTTTATGCACCACCATTTGATGTTTTTGTGATATATGTGCAGGTGATCTTGGTCAGAGTTATGACTCGAACTCTACGCTTTCTCATTACCAGTTGAACCCAAATGCGGAGGCGGTGCTCTTCGTAGGTGACCTCTCTTATGCAGATAACTATCCAAATCACGACAACGTGAGGTGGGATACGTGGGGGCGGTTCGTCGAGAGGAGCGTCGCCTATCAACCTTGGATTTGGACCGCGGGCAATCACGAGATCGATTTCGCTCCCGAAATTGTGAGTATGGAAAGTTTATTGCTCTTCAGCTTGCATATATATATATATATATATATATATATATATATATATATATATATATATATATATATATATATATATAGAGTAGCGTTACTAAATAGCCACGAAGAGGGCTATTTAGCCCACGTTTGATGTTGCTATTAATCGATCGGGCCTGCTAAACTTGATCTAGAGTATTTGAAGTACCTAGAAAATAAATTTTGCGATTTTTCGATATTATTTGCCTAGTGAACGAAGGGCTAAAAATCAACGGTGAAAATAAAAATCTTATAAAACACGATAATATGGCATTAAAAATTTAGATCAAAGATATTGATCTTGTTTTATATAGTATAAAGAATTTTCTATCAAAATTTCACGTGAATTTGGATATTTCTACACCGTTAATTTTCAAACTACTACGGCCATTAAAATTATTTGATTTTAAGCTCCTACGATCACTAGGCAAATAATATCGAAAAATTATAAAATTTATTTTCTAAATACTTTAAATACTCTAGATCAAGTTTAACGGATCCGATCGACAATTCGAAAGTCGAAACATCGAAACGATGTGGAAGCACGAAGGCTCCGTGCTTCCGATAGCATAGTAGCCTCACACTATATATATATATATATATATATAGAGTTGAGCTAGAATACTCTCGATAGTAAACGGGGCATTTTACTATCGAGTTGTTTTCGATGATAGAGCTTCCAAATTGACGATCGGCTCCGTTGAATATGATCTAAACCATTTAAACTACCTAGAAATCAAATTTCACGCACTTTCGATATTGTTCTTTTTTCCATATAGTGAACAGAAAATGAATGGTTGAAAATGAATATTCTTTAAAAAATGATGATAGGAGTCTTGTAATCAAGATCAAGAGTATAGATCTTGTTTTAAATAGTTTAAAGAATTTTCTAACAAAAATTCAATTGATTTGGATATCTTTACACCGTTAAACGAGAAAACGTCTCTTATCCACCATTAAAATTACAAATTTTGAAACCCTTTGATCGTTAGGCAAATGATGTCGAAAATATTTGAAATTTGATTTCTAAACACTTTCAGTGGTATAGATCATGTTCAACGGAGCCGATCGTCAATTTGACAACTCTATCATCGAAAACAACTCGATAGTAAAATGTCCCGTTTACTATCAAGAGTATTCTAGCTCAACTCTCTCTCTCTCTCTCTCTCTCTCTCTCTCTCTCTCTCTATATATATATATATATATATATACAGAACTTATCTGAACTATGAACAATTTTGAATCAACTACCTGGTCTTTCAAAATTTTGATTTACTACCTAAGCTTTCAATTTGTTTCACTTGAGTTAGTCAACGGTTTCTTGACTTCAAAATTTGAATGTATCGTTTATTATTGCAGGTTTAGTAAATATACTTCATGCAATTCTTGCAACCATGAATTCATTGAAGTAAGATATTTTGCTTAAATTTTGAAGTCAAATTGCTGATGACTGACTGAAATCAAACAAATTGAAAGGTTGAGTAGCAAAATCAAAATTTTGAAAGGTCTGATAGTCAAAGAAGTTGCGCAATAATTTGATTATTTTTATATCCATATTGAAAATCAAAAATAATCCTTAGACATGCAAACTTAATTGATCCGAATAGTGAATTTTTGCCTTTTAGAGCATAATTTTTAGAGTGTAGCACAACATTTTTTTTTTTTTTAATATTTTTACTGCTAAGATGGTAGCAACTATGAAAACAGAGCAAATATCTTCTAAATTTAACCCAACCTCTTTTGAGAATTTAAAGTTCATCTTTGAAAAATTTCATTTGACAATTTCAGAATAATCTCTAAATTTGAATTTTTTCTTAAAAAATTTAAAAATCGAATAATTTGGTAGTTTTTATGATTTAGTTATTCTCGTTATGCAAGTTTACACTTTTATCTTATATATACCGTTTTTTTTTCTATGTTATGTGCTACGTAATTTGCAGAGAATGCGAAAAAGTCCGTTCTTGAGTACCATGAAATGTTACTCTAATTCGAAAATTTTCAATTTTTTGGAGAAGTTGGGTTTTTATTTTTAGTTTTCAAAAATTCTTGGTGTCTTTGCAGGGTGAAACTAAGCCATTCAAACCGTACCGACACCGATATCATGTTCCGTATAAGGCTTCCGGTAGCACAGCTCCGTTTTGGTATTCCATTAAAAGAGCTTCGGCATACATCATCGTTTTGGCTTCATATTCGGCGTACGGTACGACTACTTACCGAATCATGTCTTATACGACCGTCACGGTTGGTAAATACGAGTCGACGCAAACACTACTTGAGTTTTGCTTCGATGTTCTTATTTGGCTCTAAACTGAAAAATGAAACTGAACAACACTGAATAAGATAATATGATTTGGTTTCTTGGGTTTTTAGGGTTTAGGGTTTAGGGTGGTTTTTAGGATTTTTAGGTTGAGGAATATTTTATTAACCACGGCGTTCGCGTGGGGATATTTTGACCGTCCTATACTAAGCGAGAATTTCATCCTTTTTCTCGGATTTTAACAACACACCAACTTATTGAGCTATCTCTTCTACCTCTACTATTTGTCCATTTTGATCTTTAGGAAAGTACACTCCTCAATACAAGTGGCTCGAAACCGAGCTACCGAAAGTGAACCGAAGCGAGACGCCGTGGTTGATCGTCCTCATGCACGCGCCGTGGTACAACAGCTACAACTACCATTACATGGAAGGTGAAACCATGAGAGTGATGTACGAGCCGTGGTTCGTGCAATACAAAGTCGACGCAGTGTTCGCAGGCCACGTCCACGCCTACGAACGCAGCGTGAGCCCCCTAAACCCTCTCCTTATTCTCTAATTCTCTCATATTTAGTTAATCAAACGAACCGCGAAGTTTGTTTTTCGCATTCGACAGTGTCCAAGTTAAACTTCTTCGTTGATGAGATTTGCTTTTTTGTTGCTCTCGCATTCGCAGCATAGAATTTCGAACATTGCATATAACATCGTGAACGGGAAGTGTACGCCGGTTCCCAATTTATCGGCTCCGGTTTACGTTACCATCGGCGACGGAGGGAACCTCGAAGGGCTCGCTACCAAGTAAGATGAATTTTTCCGAATGATTCATATACCGACGATAGGATACTAATCCGCAACTTATTTTTCGCGTAAAATTCGCAGCATGACCGAGCCGCAGCCGAGCTACTCGGCTTTTAGAGAGGCGAGCTTCGGCCACGCCATCTTCGAGATCAAGAACAAGACACATGCTTACTATACCTGGCATCGGAATCACGACGGGAATGCGGTGGCCGCCGATTCGATGTGGTTCAATAATAGATACTGGCAAACTACAGATGATACTTACGTCGCGTAATCGTCGTTTCTTCGGTGTAGATCTTTGCGAAATAAAAATAAGCCTTTTGAGTTTATGAATCATCGCATTTATTTAGTCGATTCGTAGTTTGTCGATAACTAGAGTTTCAGTTTTTTTCTTTTCCCTGATTTGAATTCAATAAAAAGTTTCTTCCTAGATTCTCAGTTGTAACATTTTTTCATGGACTTGGAACTCATTTGAATTTTTTTTTTTTTGTGTGTGGTGTGGTGTGGAAGGAATAAGGAATATGAATAGATGTTGTAATTTAATTCTTGTTCTTGACACCTTTTGATTATTAGACTAATAATGTCGAAAAAATTTGAAATTTAGTTTCAAAATAATTCAAGTGGTATAGATCATTTTCAACGGTGCCAATCATCGAAATTAAATAAATGATAACGGAGCTCGTTTACTACTGATAGTATTTCAATTTAGGGATAATTGCCTATATACCCCTCATGCGTCTGAAAATATCCGATCTATTCCTATTTTTTTTTCTTTCTAAAATGTCCCTCATACGTTCCCCCTTTTTTGCAAAATACCTCCGCAGTTATCTTCTGTTAAGTTAATCTGGGTTAAACGTGAGTTAATATCTACCACAGTTAAAAAAAAATAAAATACCAATTTTGCCCTTAACTTAAGGGCAAATAATAAAGGTTGGTGACGGTAGACGGGTATATTGGAAAAGACCAAAAGTCGAAATACTTTTTGTGCCCCTGATTTTAAGGGCAAATAAGAAAGACAGTAATGGTAGAAGGGTACATTTGAAAAGGGCAAAATAGTAATTTTACAGAGATAACAGAGTTACTTAGCAGATTTTAACTCTGAAGGTATATTAGAAATAGGTTGGAACGTAGGAGGAATATTTTCAATATTAGCCTTCTAAGAGGGGTAAATCGAAAAATCGGAAACTTTTCAGAAGTATATAAGCAATTGCCCCTTCAATTTAACTCTTTATATCTTAGTCTTATATATATGCTATTTTATAATTTATAAAATAATAGATTGAGACTTCAACAAAGATTTTGATAGTTTTGTATTGTAGTCTAAAATTAATTGAGAAAAAACTTAAATAATATTATAAGTTTTGTAAGATTCGAATTTCGAGCTCAACATATTTTAAGGCTCGTGCATTTCAGACGGTAAACAAATATGTATTTTGAAAAAATACACTGTTTGTTTTTTAACGTAATATTGTGTTTTATTTTATTTAATATCGTTTGATAGAACTCAATATCAAAATAAGTCTAATACAATATTTATTTTTTTTTAAAAAAAAAATAGCTTACGCCACGAATATCTCCTCGTAAAAATACGTAAAAATTAAATAATTTGCTTTGGTTTTAACAATATTTTATATTCGTCCTTAGTTTTAATACAATTTTTTGTTTTTATACAGAAAAATAGTATGCTGTTCATTTTGTTTGGTTTTTTTTAAAAAAATTAAATTTTAGTTGAAATTTTAGTTGAAAATTGGGTGTTTAACTTAAAACATCGAGAGTAGTGTGATTTTTTGTTTATTTTTTGTTTTTATTTTTAACATTTGCACCCTCAAATTTTTTTAAAAATTTAATATAATAATAATTCAACTAAAATGCGAATAAAAGCTCCTCCGATGAGATCCAAAACGCGAAGCTCGTGGCGCAACGTCCTCTCCGATCCCCATGGCGGAGAAAGGAGACGAACCCGCGGCTGCGGCGGCGCCCACGGCGGCGCCGGAGCCCGCGGTGGCGACGGAGGCAGCGGAGCCCACGGCCCTGGCGTCGGCGGAGGCGGCGGAGCCCACGGCGGCGGCGGAGGAGGCGGGGGCGGCGGATCCGGACTTCGTGAGCTGCCTCCTCCAGCCGCCGATGACCCACCACGACGCCGACTACGTCGCCATCCGCCGCCTCCTACTCCGCCGCAAGGCCCTCTCCTCCGCCGCCGCAATCGAACGCCGCAAGGTAAGTCTCTCTCTCTCTAGGGTTTGATCTCTAACTCGCGCATGGAAATGTTATGGGGTTGGTTTGTACTGGGAAACCAGGATTGGAGGTGCAATGGGAGAGGGTACGTGGCGTACCGCAACTTCCTGCGGCGGCCGAGGAACTGGGAGAGCCAGACGAGCCAGCCGAGCACCCCGGGCCACAGGTTCGCGGTGATCGCAACTCGTTTTCCTTTTTTTCTCTACTAGCAATTTAGTATCAGATGCATCAGAACGTATCAGATTAGATTTGATTGTGTAGCTTGATTTGGTTTGATGTGTTATTTTGGTTAGTTTACGGTTGCTTCATAGTATTATGTCAAATGGTGGGAGTTTCTGAAGAACTTAAAAGTTTTCCTTTTTAGTATGATGTGAGGACCGAGGTTTTAAGTGCCCGTCGGCACGGCCCGTATCCACTGTCCCGTACCGTACCAACAAGATACCGGCACGATACAAATCCCGTGCCGATGGCATAGCTCAAAACCCTCTATATTCTTTAAATTAGCAAGTAATTTTCTCAATAAAGTTTAAAAGATGCGATAAAAAAACATAATAAATAGTTAGAATATTTTGTTGTTAAAGAAAATAAATATTTCGTGCTATTATGTGTCGGCACACAAGAATTTTTTGACCGGCAGGCATCGGCACGGCTCGGCACGCACTGTGCCGGTAAGTTTTCGGTACGCCCCCGTGCCACGGCACTTTTAAATCCTTGATGAGGACACTTATCAGAATACATATTGGATAGTATACGTGTACAACGAATATTTGTGTGGCATTTTGTTTTGAATTCCCAATTTGGTTTTAGATGATGAATGAGTTTATAAGTTGTTATGATAAGCTAATAATTCCTGCAAATTTTGCTGTTGCTTCTGTTTGATTCCCCTCAAGGGAGAGAAAATGCACCAGATGCAGTAGATCATGCTGGTAAAATTTATCTGCTTGGGCTTTGTTACCTATTTTAGAATTAGCAAATACATATTGGCACACTCATGGTTCCCACTTTCCAGTTTGTGGTTATAGTGCTGCTGCTGCTGCTGCGCCTTCACATGTTCAATTAATTTACCAGTTTGAAGTGATGGTTTTTGGCGATAGCCCGATTACATCCATTTATAGTTTCTTATTCTGAAATTCTTTACAATTTCGTGCTCATGAATTAAGTTTCTTCAATCTGCATCAAATTTTCTTTCACAAATCTAATGCCAAGGTAATGCTGATGTGCCAGTGGACGCTGGGCTTCATTTTCTGCTCCCCAATCTTTACTGTTTGAGACAGATAGCTGGAGTTCTAGCAGAGTATGTATGGCAATTTTGATATTGTAAAGTATATATGCATTCTTTTCTAAAGTTACTTAGTTGGTTACTTGGTTATATGGGATTTTGATGAGTATGTTGATGTATGAAAGCTATTATCAGATGTTTTTTCCGGAGTTTTCGTTTGACACAATCTTGTTTTCATTTGATAATCTTGTTCACAGTAGCCGAGTTTTACTGCAGGATTTGAGAAGTAACAGCCAAGCTTTTAGTCGACGTTTGAGTTTTGGCTCAAGTATCAGTGATTCGGATCGCCAAACTCGATTTGCCGAGCATGCATATTCTTTTGTTGGAATGCATTGCATTTTTGACTACTGCAAAGCTTCAGGTGATTTTTGATACTTGCTAAGAATTTTCTCACATTTTATTATTTGTATGTATTATTATCAAAGAGTAATGTGCGATATATTATGTTTCTAGTTGTTATTCTGAAATTTGGACACATGAGTTCTGATCTACTTGCCTATGGCGCAACCGATGGCAGTTTGACGATCTGTCAAGTTTCTGAGCCGCCATCTGTCCTTCAACAATTAAGAGGACATTCAAAAGCCATCACAGGTTAGACTGCATTTGACTGATTCCGAATTTCTTATCAAATTTTAGTATTGTTGAAGTTTTTGACATTGTATCTATAATTTTGCTACTCTTTAATGTTAGTACACTTTCCAGAAAGGGCTTACACTTATCGATAGACCAGTAATTGCTGTGAGCAACTCCCTTACATTTCCAGCTAAGTTTATTCACATTTTTAACTAAGTTTATTTCTAAATGAAATAAACGAAGCGGGTAGCGTGCTACCTATCTCTCTCAAAAAAAAAAACTCCCTTACAAATCCTATAGGTTAAAGGAAAAGCAGATCTGATAGAAAAATTATAACATCGATGGGTGAGATATCACTTATCTGGATTAATTTATTGAGATTCAATGTATACATGCTGACTTTAGATATTTCTAATATAGGAGTTGATAGTCTTAGATGTGGATTTAACAGCAGTTTTGTGGGATTATATTTTTGAGTCATATTTATCTTATTCTTATTTTCATTTCATTTCTGTATATTATGGATAACTGCACCTTAATCCATATATTAATATGTTGGCAATTAATCAGTTTTAGCCTAAAAACTATGTTGGTCTATGGATTTTTAACAATTCTGTAGCTGCTAAATTAAATGGAGTATATTTTTGAAACTACAGTATCGTGACAATTAAGTAAATTCTCATACCTAGGCAGTGCAACTTGTTTTTTTTTTTTTATTGTCAATCTTTTTTAAATTTGTTGTTGTCAATACTAACCAAATTACAGATTTTGATTTTTCATCTAACAACCAGTACATTGCTTCGTCTTCAATGGATAAAACTGTGAGGGTATGGGAGATTTCTAAAGGTCATTGCATTCGAGTAGTATATGGAGTTTCTTCCCAACTGTGTATTCGTTTCCACCCGGTGTGTACCTCTCTCTCTCTGTGCACGCGCTCTCGCGCAAGTATAAATGTGTGCATTAATCTATCTATTTATCTATATGTCTATTTATCCATATATATCAATGCAAGAATAAATATGTGCTGTCTACCTATGCAAGTATAAATGTGTGTTATGTGCTGTGTAATTTTGTTAGTTGTTGTTGTGATACATTTTATTATTTCTTGTAATTGGAGTTGCTTTTTCTTGCAGTTGTTGGCTACAAATTTGAATAATTAATCTGGTTTAAAATTGTGGTATGTTCAGAAAATAAGCAAGTGAACTCAATCCCTTGCATTTTTGTGTTTTTTAATCTTTGAGACAGTTTCTATGCCATGTTTGATTATTTTTTGTATTTGAAAGGCATTGTTGCTTATTTGTGTAGTCATTGACTACAACTTGTACAGTTAGTCTTGCCCAAAATTGTCATATTATATTATAATATGTCTCATTCATCTCCGGTTATTTACTTGATCTGTTCGTATTATTAGAATATAAAAAGGTCAACTTATTCATCTATATTTCTTTACTTATTCTGTTGGTTTATCGGAGTGTAAGTAGTAGAACTGTAAGTCCTCTATCTTCACTTAACTAGAATAGAAGTCTTTAAGAACCACCACCCCAACCCAATGCAAAAATAAAGAAAAAGAATTATGCAAATAGATCTTTTCTGGTTTTGCCACCAGTATTTTTTTTTTTTGTGTGTGTGTGACTCTCTTCTGTTCTTCATGGTTAACACAACCCGCATTGTTTAAAGAGCTGTATTGGTTACTTTTTTGTTATCTATCTGAAATCAGTTCTTTCCAACTAAGTTTGAAATACCACTCATCTAGGAAGCCAACATGTATGATTTATTCTATTGTGTTGTTACATACTGTATGCTTATTCTCTTTGTTGTTATTTCTGATTTCAGGTGAATAATAACTTGCTTTTAGTTGGCAATGCAAATAAAGAAATCAGTGTAAATTTCTGTCTCTCCCCGTTTAATGTTCTATTCATTAACATTTCTAAGGCTAAATTCTGTCTGCAAGTCTCAAAGTCATACCCAAAGTGAAGAAAACCTTATTGAACATATTTGTGTAAATGTCAATTCAGGTGATTAATTTTAGTACCGGTAGAGTAATTAGTAAACTCCTCTTTGAAGATGAGATTACCGCCATGGACAATGATCACACCGGCCAGCTTATCTTTGCTGGCGACGCTCAGGTAGTTCATATTTTCATTTTACCCCATCTGTTTTGTAAATAAATATCTATATGTTGCAATTTGAATGAAACAAAAAATTCTACAGGGATACATATACACTGTTAGCGTGAACTCCCATACAGGGTCAGTATCAAGGTCCCACAAGAATAAGAATAGCCGGAGCAAATCTCCAATCACAACTATCCAGTACCGTACATTTTCGCTTGTGGCCCGCTGTCCTGTAGTTCTTGTATGCTCTCAAGACGGAAACATTTGCTTCTTCAGGTTCTATTTTTGTGGGTTTGTGGTGCAATGAGATTTGGGCAAATATGCCAGACCCCTCTAAACATTTTAGCATTATTGTAGATAGTGTTTTGAACTTAAGTGGGTAAAAGAAAAGGGCGGGTTAATTACAAATGTAGTCCTTGAAGTTTGAACGCGACTTAAGTTATATCCTAATAATTTCAATTGTAACAGTTTATTCCTTTAAAGTTTGTTCTAGACAACAATTATGCCCTTCATATAGGTCTGTTGTTTGAAAAACATGACACGTCATCGCCATCATTAGATTTTGTTTGCTAAAGTAGAAACTCGAACAGAATTGAAATCAAGGTCAAGCTTCAGAGACAATTGAAGTCTACACAAATATTCTAAACTGAAACTCAGAGGATGAAATTAAAATTGGGGTCAAACTTCTGGGATTAATTAGTTGCAATTGATTAACAGAGGACATTTGAAATCATGTTCAAACTTCAAACAATCACATGCTAACAACAGTTAAAGAAATTGACAGAAATTAAGGCTGGGTGGTCCATGGAAACGGTTATAGAATATTTCTTGTTTTTTTTTTTTAGTTAGTTACTCTTTTAACAGTTGTACTGTGGAGTTGATCTAATGTTCAGAGGGGTTTGACGTATCTTTCCCTGGAACTTACAGATATTTTATTTGTTCTGAGATTCTACTAGTTCATCTCATTTTCTATGATATTGTCCAGTGTTGCATTGGAGATTCAAGGGTACCTGACTCTTCTATGCTCGCTAAAATTGGCTCCCCGTGTGCACAGTATTCGTGCGTCTTTCTGCCCGCTCCTTTCACTTGAGAAAGGGGAATTCATAGGTAGGCTCTCGAAAATCCTGGTCATTCCTTTCTTTTTTTCTTTTTCGTTTTTTGTATTAATAAGCACTAGGCAAGCATCCTCTGGAGTACTCAATCTCTAAGAAAGATTTGAGTGGTCTCTGATTGAGTTTTAGAATAGTTCCTTTCAGCCTTTCGGTAACTGGTACTTCAGATTATGGCTTTAATGGTTCAGTTTGCAGTAATTTTAACTGTGGTTGGCCCTATTAAGTGATTCCGAGGTTTGAAATTTTGGTTTTCGTTCTAACCAGGGAGTACTAAAAAAGCGAAAAAAATACACAACATAACGAAGCAATATCTATGCTTTTACATCTGGATGTAGGGATACATTGTGTTAAGTCTATCTTAGCTTGTGCTGGTTTTGGAAGGAAGCTTTTATAAAGTCTAACTGATTAACAAACTTTCTCTACATGAAGTCTCTGGCAGCGAGGATTCGAACGTTTACTTCTATGATTTGACTCGGCCGAAGCACGCCTGCGTGAATAAGCTACAGGTCTGAGTTGTGTGTGTGTGTGTCTCTCTCTCTCTGTGAACTCTCAATACTGATACCTTGTGTTAATGCAGGGGCACGGTGCTCCGGTAATAGGAGTCGCATGGAATCACGGGGAAAATTTGTTGGCCTCATCTGATTCAGATGGAACTGTAATCGTGTGGAAGCGAGCGAAAGATTAGTTAAAAGGGTTGTTATATAGCAAAAGCATCATTTATACATGGCATTTTACTCTCTAATCTCCACAGATGTAGCAGTGAAACACAAGAAGGGGTTTCTTTTTGTTTCCCAAAGAAGATCATAGTTGCAGCTGCGTTTACCAATCTCGACCAGAGTGTAAAGCACCTAGTTCTTTATTGTTTGTATATTGTATTAAAGGAGTTGCACTGGAATGCTATACGGACTCCGTTGTAGTCCATTTGTTTTTTATGATGGAGCCTCTGAATCGATGATTGGTACCGTTGAATATGATCTATACTACTTGAAGTATTTAAAAATCAAAATTCAGAACTGTTCATTATTATTGACTTAATGATTAGAGGTTTCAAAAATTATAATTTTAATGGTTAATATTAGGAGTTTTTTTATTTAACTGCATAAAAATATTCAAATCATTTGAATTTTAGTTAGAAGTTTTTTTAAACTATTTAAAATAAGATTTATACTCTTGATTTTGATTACAAAATTCTTATCAATATTTTTTGAAAGATATTTATATTCAACTGTTTTTTTTTTTTTGGCCATTTGATGGATAAGAGAACAATATCGTAAAAACATGAAATTGAATTCCTGAATGCTTCAAGTGGTAAAGATCATATTCAACGGTGCTGAGTGTCGATTTGTAGGCTCTATCATCGAAAATAAACGAGTGGTAATAAAACTCGATTGTTACTAATAGCATTCCAGTTCAACTCGTATTAAAGTTACCCACGGCAAAAATTTCGAATTTTTGGGTGCTGTTTTGTCAACTTAATATATGATTTTGAATGATAGTTCTGTTTTATCTTTTTTTTTTTTTTTTCTTTTCTGTTAGTGAAGTGCTTTCTGGAAGAAACTGTAACATTTGTTACTTGAATTCGCTGGACAACTTCGTGCTGGCTGCTGTACTAGAGAGTAGCAGCTCAAAACCATCCTAACTTCATTATAGTAAGGGACATAGGACGTTACATTTAAACCAAATTTTTTATTTTTTTTAACCTTTTTCTTTCCCAGTGCCAAAAGAATTAACATTATTTTTAAAGGAATAATATGCAGAGATTTTTTAAATTTTAGGTATTTTACAAATAGGCTTTTCCTGTCGAGCGAACTTACTAATTATATAGCTATTTTGATTGATGGAACAGAGCTTCAGTATTTAGCTGTTTTCTTATATGATAGAATAGAATAAATAATTTTTTTATATTTTGAAATTTTGCAAAATTATGTACAATATACATATTTAATAATAAGTCGGTTGTATAAATAGTAATTTTAACTAAAGAAACGAGTCTATTAAATTATTTGGTAAAATTAGAGTGTCTAATTGCTAAAATTGAAAAGTTAAAAAGTATCTTATCAAAAGATCATTGTCGGATCGTCGGTACTAACCACTAATCTCAACAGTTTGAGCTATTAGAAGTACGTAATTAATTTACTTAAAGCGCACAGATACGGTATCCATAGATTTCGATTGTTACTTGTCTAATTAAATTCACGCCAATTCAAATACAGACGGAGTCCAATTCAAGCTCACCGACGACGTTATTTCAAATGTGATTTGATCCAACCTAATTATCCACTATTATGATTTGACCCAATCCAATCATCCACTATTATAAATACGTAATTAATTTACTTAAGACGTACAGATACGGTATCTATAGATCTTGATTGTTATTCAGGCTAATCAAACTCATGCCAATTCAAATACGACTCAGTCCAACTCAGACTCACCGATCACCTCACTTCAAACGTGATTTGGCCCAACTCGATCATCCGCGGCAGGGTAGGATGCTCGCCTGTTTAAGAATTAGTTTGGTATTGAGCCATATCTAACGCTATTAGATAAAATAGAGTTATGAAAAAAAAATATAGGAATATACTTATGCGTTCTTGGTGGGACCGTATAAAATATAACGTAACCGACTCATCGTGATATGCGGAACGTAATATTACATATGGAAACAAACAGAATATTTTTCTTCACGTATTTTTTCACTGCACGTAACACAATATCCCCGCAATCCCAAACGCAAGCCTAAGCCAACAGTGCCTGCACGTTTTTTTTTTTTTTTTTTTCTCTTTTTTAAATAATATGTATAAAATGCGTTGTGTGGAAGTAACCTCTTCTCTCCTTCGCCGTATATAGCTACTGGTCTCGCCTCTCTCTCTCTCTCTACACACCGCTGCGGAGATCATCGGTGCTCTCTCTCTCTCTCTCTCATTCTCATAAAGCAATGATGGAGTTGGATCCGAGGCAATACGAGCACGTAGTAGGTCACCTCTCTTTTGTGAATGATGTTGGATTGTGAGCAATAGGGTCTGGATGTGTGGATTTTGGGGTCGAATCATGATAACCTGTTGATTCTTAGCGTCGATTTGCCATTAGGGTTTTTTCCTATCTTTTTTGTAGCAATAAATAGGCGTAAGATTTAGTTTTAAGCTCTGGGGCAACGGATTTAGAGCTTTATTCGCTTCAAAATGGGTTAAAAATGGTTTTTTTTTTTTTTTTTTTTTTTTATTTTTGACCCATTTGTGAGAGGATTTGGGAGCGCTGGAAGTGTAGATTTTTTTACCTTAATCTTCTTCGAATAAAGGAACTATTTGAATGATTGTGTGTTTGTGTGTAACTAGGTGGGAAGGATCTCCTATTCGATAGTGGGGATTAGATCCTTTCGATGATGGATCCGCCGCGCAAACTTTGCGCGATCTGCCGATGTAGTATTGCTCATTCCTAGGATGTTAAAAATGAGCCAAGGAGATGAGCAGAGCACAGCAATGTTTAGTTATTAGAACATGTGTTGTATAGTTTCTTTAATTTGTTGAAATGCCAAGTTGGTATTGCTTCGAGTTAGGATTGGGTTCATCTTGGGTTATGATTGGTGCCAACCCTGACCATACCTTAATAGGAATTGAAGTTTGTCAAACTGATCGAAAAATTCCAAATTTATATGAACCCAAGCAATCCAATTTGTAGCCTTAGTTTTAGGCTTTTAGCCAATAGTGTAGCTAGAGATTTTACTTTATATCCTCAATCCTTGAGCTTGGAAGTGGAGGATATCGATTTCTTTTTTTTTTTGCTATTTCTTACATAGTAGAACTTTCTTCAGTGATTCATATGTGATCAAACATAGTACCGACCTTGTCGTTAGGCCTTATTTTTATAATTTA
Source organism: Aechmea fasciata (assembly GCA_025177825.1). NCBI lineage: Eukaryota > Viridiplantae > Streptophyta > Magnoliopsida > Poales > Bromeliaceae > Aechmea > Aechmea fasciata. The sequence continues at coordinate 3,778,761 of CM045927.1, read as the reverse complement.
ACTGCTTACCATGTTGATTATATTAAGTTGAGATTGTTTGCTCACTTGCTTTTTGTTGAACAATCCATTCCTTTTGGTTTAGGGCTGTTTTTGCGTCCCCCCGCTTTCCACTTGCAGTTTAGGCAATAAGCTCATTTATCGTCGAGCAAACCAACTTGGATTTCGAATAATTCTCTAGACCTTACTGGTTTGCAGCAAAGTCAGAAAGGATCGTTATTGATCTACCTTTATTTCTTTTTTCTTTTTTCTTTTTCTGTGTGCGTCAGTGCGTGTATGTGTTTTTCATACAATGAATCAATGTAAAGCAACTCTACTTGTTTAGTATTCATCGAATGTAGTAATGAGGTCAAGTTTATTTCTCACATTGTTCGTTGGCACTACACAAGTTAGCTATAACTTATCACTGAATTAGCCAAGTCCTGAGAACATTATCTAGTCACGGTTTTTCCTATCTGAACAATTACAACCGCAGGACAATACATTTTTGTGTCAGTAGAGAGAATAGGGAAAATTATGTAATATAATGAACAATATCTGTCTTGATGGAGAGCACATTATTGACAAACTCAACAATACATTTATTTTCTGACTTATATAAGTATCTTCTGCCCTTTATATCCATAAGTTACTTAATATATTTAGTTGAACTAAATGTCTTTCTTTACGCCTTCTGCTTTCTATGCATTCATTGAGCATTTAATCTAATCATGTATCTAGAATTACCTTCTAGCTTTGAGCCCCTTTCTATTAACATAGTAGCTAAAAGAAAATATTCAAATGAGTAATCAGATATAATGTGAATCCTATTTATCATCAGCTAATACAGGTATTCATAAGAAATAAAAATATTAGTGTGCTCATATTGGTTTAACATCTCTAAATGTTGATTTGTCTCTTTTTCTTTTCCCAATTGACAGGCAATCAGCGATGCTGATGTGCGCAACATTGTCCTGTCTTATCTTATTCACAACTGTTTCAAAGAGACGGCAGACACTTTTCTCTCTTGTACAGGGATGAAGCATCCTGTTGATTACCTAGTAGACATGGACAAGCGGAACTGTGAGTTGTATTTTTCCAGTTTATGTTAGAGGGTTTTAAACATGAAAGAGATAAATGTGTTAGAAACCCTTGAATTAGTGAGCTCTTGCAGTTGACAGCCAAAGCTTGTAAAAGATTTTAAAATAAAAGTTACCTGAAAAATTCACCTTTTTTTAAATCAACCACTACCTTTTTTTTATCAGTTTTTCTTAACAGTCATTATTGACATGAAAACAAATTGATTAGAATGCTCCTACAATCATCTGGAAATTCAGAAGAAGAGATGTAAGATATGGACTGTTATGGGTCATTTTAAGAACACGTGATATCAGCTGTTATAAAAAATGGACTGAATTAGGTGTTGGGTGCTTCATTGAAACATGGTGATTGTTTGGATCCTATTCTTTTCTTTTTAACTTTTGAAAGTTCAGGTGCCCATCTGTTAAAGCGCAATAGTTCGGATGAATCAAGTGAACTGATCAACATGTTAACTCCTCTTGTTAGGCAATTAATTGGTCATTGGAATATTTCATGATAGCTATTTAATTCTGTATCGTAGTCCATAGATAGGTTACTCTGTTTTGTAAATCTGTATTTTTGATTTTTCTGTCAGCAATTTTTCATTTTGCCTTGGAAGGAAATGCTCTCGAGGCCATAGAGCTGACACAACAGCTAGCTCCAAACTTACTGGAGGCTAATATGGATTTGCATTTTGATCTTTTAAGCCTTCACTTTATTGATCTTATCCGCTCCAGAAAGTGGTGAGGACTCTGTAAATAGTCATTTTTTGCTACTAAAATATGAAACTTTTGGGTTTAATACAATTGGTATATGAAATGGCAGCAAGGAAGCTCTTGAGTTTGGTCAGAAAAGTCTTACTCCATTTGGAAAGGTGCAAAAGTATGTAACGAAACTGGAGGTATGATGTGACTATTTTAAGCACAAGTTAGAATAGCACCAGCATAGCCAATCGTAAATTGAAGTGGCGAGAGCAGGGTGGAATATACGATTTCTTGGAACAGCTGCATTTTGTTTTCCAAATTCAAAGGCTATGTTGCTGAATGCACCAGCCGATGGCTGTTTTTTCCCCCCAACTGGGGTTGGGTTTGTTTGGCAGCAGAAAACCAAAAATTTAGTATTGTTTTTTTGTCTGTTGTTGAGAGTTTCTTTGGCTCTTAAGAGAACATGAGTTTGTCATCAGACCAGTAATATCAGGGATAACGAAGTCCATCGATTAGGCATTCAGTTGCATAGTATTTGAGTAAAAAAAAGTGCAAACGTAGCCAGGCGAGGCCCTTGGCATTCGCTTCTTGAGTAGATTAGTTGTTTCGGAAGCTCGGTCAAACACACATTTTATTTGATGCAAGGATATTAATACTATCATGATTTAATGCCATTAATGGCTACAGGTATCTCATAAAACATTACTTCTTATTTTGACTAGGAGTTTATTGCTCTACTAGCTTATGAGGAGCCTGAAAGGTCACCTATGTTCCAACTACTGAGCCCAGAATATCGGCAGAACATAGCAGATAGCCTGAATCGAGCTATTCTTGGTACACATAGCATATTTCAACGTGATCTTCTATTTCCCTATTAACATGCCATTTCTTTCTTTACTAACTCCTGCAACCGATATATCCTTAATCTTATGGTTAATTTCAGCACATGCTAAGCTTCCTGCCTATTCTTCTCTGGAGAAGCTGATACAACAGATAACTGTGGTTAGAGAATACCTACAACAGGAGCTAGGCAAGGTAGAACAGTTACTTTGTTTCTTTATACCCGTATTTGTCAACCAGAGATTTACCGAGTTTTTTTTCAAGTTAGCTGAACTTTTGCCATTTTAACTGATTTTTTGCCATTTTAACTTGACAACCCCTGCTGAATTTATGCGAGTTACACCATTTATGCAATAATTATCTGAAAGAAGCTCTTGTCATCAATTGTTTAGGGCGAGAAAAAGAAAAGCATGATTTTACTCACTAAAGTTCAAAGACACGTGGTGCCAACCATAATGTTTAAAATTTTGGTTTAACAGGATGCTCCTCCGCCATTTTCTTTGAAGGCATTTCTAAACAGCTGAAGCCACAGAAGAAGTGCTTAATTTTCACCATCATATGATATTGCCGGTATAGTATTCGTCCTTAATATTTCCACGATATTTGGTTGCAATACAAGGTTCAATCCTACAGAATATGATTGCAGAAGCATCAGCCACGTAAACGTTTACACGTGATTAAACAGTTTCTCAATCATGCTTTACTGCGGTAAGAATTTTCTCGTCAAATTTTATGCAAGTATCTGGTGTTGTATGTTGTTGGTCAGTGCATGAATTGATGTCTCTTTTTCCTCTGTTTCCTTTTTCTTAGGATGTTGTTGTTTTTCTCATATGTGGCTTAGTTATTTGTACATAAGAAAACATGAGGGGTAGTTTTCTATATGCAGTTCCATTGTATCTTATATGCAGTTTTAGTTACAGTGCTCTCTGATTGACTAGCTTGGCTGTGAACTGTTGGTTTCTGGTTTTATTTTGCGTAAAATTGTTCAAACTAGTTGGGAGTAGTGGCTGAACTAGTGATCAAACTAGTAAAAACCTTGAACCAGTAGAATTTTAGATTATTAACCTGGTCATGAAGTTCCATGTTGACTAACTCTGTCCATGTTTGTACATTTAAGTGCTTTAAGGTGATGTAGATGTGATTCTAGGGACTTTTAGAGGGTTAGAAATGCTAATTCAAGTTTCTAGGGGACCACCATGCAAAATAAGGACTTTTTTCAAGGATGTATTTAAAAAGCACTCATAAAGTTTCCTAATTTTTTCTGCCACCTGTTCTCTCTAGCTTTATTCCCTTGGTTTAGTGAGAGAATCCATTTCTTAGTGTAAATTATTATTATTATTATTATTTCCATGGGAGGAAGTTAGGAACAATCTTAATAGCATCTCATCTGAGAATGTTTCTCTCCATGTTGGAGCATTTATTCATCTATGTAAGTAGATTTTATGCTACTCAATATTCCACCACCATAGGAATGGTCTGAGAATCTTCATTGTATTTGCTGTGGGCCCACATGTCAGTCTCTCAATCATGATATACAAGTGTCACAAATTTTCAACCCCCTAACTTTTGCACTATTGCAAACTGCTTCTTAATTGCTGCTCTTTTTTTTTTAAAAAAAAAAAAGGAAATATTGACTATTCAGTTTGTTAACAATAGTAACTTGTTGGGTCCAACCACTGAGCTAAAGTACTTTAGTCTAGTTATTAGTACTAGAGTTATTGTTCTTTATATTTTTCAATCATATTTTGTTTTTTGTTAATCTGATGTGGGATTATTAGGTCGTTATAGGTTTTCCTCTTTTAGACCCTGAAGTTCTTGTCATGGTTCTCGGCTTTGATACCAAATGTGACGGCTCAGTCTTTTAGTATCTATACCTGTTAGATACCAAATCACTGGCATAATATGTTTAAATTCATATATTTTTATTCTTTTATTTTTAATTATATATATTTTTTTAATTCGATGTAGAACTATTGGAGCCTTATAATTAGTCTATCTGAAATTTATTAAATAATTAGAATTTAAAAGTAGGAGGAATCTACTTATATTTTTAATTCTTTTTCCATATGTTAGAATAAGAAGAAACATCTGTTTTTATGTTTTGATCATATGCAAGATATGTGTCTAAGACAACTATTTAGACTACTTAATTTGGTATTGAGACTTATTTAGTGTTATTAGATAAAATGGGAAACCGACTTATCACGATATACGGAACGTAAAAAAAAAAAAATATTACGTACGAAAACAAACATGATATTTTTTTAATGTACATTTTTACCGCACGTAACGCAATCTTTTCGTAATTCTAAATGAAGTCTTTAATCAATAACTTTGTTGGAGGAGAGAAATTTATTGAAATTAACGGGTACTAATAGCGGGATTATTTTTGATAGCGGAAAAGTATACGATGGGTATATTTGAAATAAAAAATAAAGCGGGGAGATATTAGATATTTCAAAAGTTTTTAAAAATATATTCTATTAGATATTATCCCTTTGATTTTTAGGTGTATATGTCTAACCTTTTGACTTGGGTAATATCATAATACTCACAAAACAAGCTGTTGAAACTCCATATTGGACATTCAGATAATAAGAATACTTACCAATCTGACTATAAACTTATTTGGATAAGTCAAATGCCTACGATTTGTGATAAGAGGTAGGGAACTAATCTAATTAGATGCTTGATAAAGGTATGAATAACTTTTATCTTGTCCATTCATTTTGGAACCTCCCTTTATACTAAACCCACTACACTACCCTCTCTCTCTCTCTCTCTCTCTCTCTCTCTCTCTCTCTAAAAAACTTTTTGTTTTTTCAAATAATTTTAAGATGTGGTTGTATAATCTCCTTTATACCCAAACGTTAATTTTTTATCCGAGAATAATAATTCTCGGTTATTCCTACCAACACCTCTATTTTTTATATAAAATTATATAATATTTTTTTTTTATTTTCGAAAACAATTCAATTTTTATCCAAACGTTATTTTTCTTATCCCCATACTTGTTTATTCTGTAATTGGTATTCAGTTATACCCGAACCAAACGATACCTAATTAGAGAATGGGAACATGATACCGCTTTGCTCATTTTTTTTTAAAGAAAATAAACTTAGTACGAAATATAAAACTACTCGACTTCAGATATGAGATTTTGAGTACTGATCATTAAGTCTTTCGTCACTTTCGCTGAAGATAGTCGGTCTCTCTCTTTCTATGTAATTATTCTAGCACTTGGTCTTAAGACTAGATTAAGCAACCTAATCTAAAATGTGGGGTCCACATATCTAATTGGATTTTCAACTAATGATGTATTATTATATCCCTTATTAGTTGAGAGAGGGTAATGGGTACTAAATATTCATTTTTACATGTGATCATTAGGTACTTAGTAAAATAGGCTTTCACGAAGACACGTGAACGTGATCGCATTCTACCGCTGAATCGCTTCGCAAAAAAAAAAAAAAAAAAAAAAATACGTAGAAAAGTAGTATGTTGTGTTTAGTGGGTTTTATGATAAAAATTTCGAAAGTTCACTTTTCTTAGTGTGATTATTGTGGACTAATAAAATGCTAAAACATAGAACATTTCTCTCAAAATATATAATCTCTCTCCTTAGGCATATATTCCTTTTATAATATTTTATCTTGATATTTTTCAACTTATTTATTTCTCTATTCTCATATTCGTGTATAGATGTTAGATCATTATTATACTATTAGGACCTTTTGATCTCACTATATCTTATAATTAGAATATTTCGAATAAACACTAATAACTTTATAATAAAATTATTTCAATTGCTTTTATAACAACTTTAAATATTAAAAATATGATTTTAGGACTCAAAAAATCACTACCATAATAATAAATTATTAATCTTTAAGTATAAAATAATAAAGATAAAAGAGATAAATAAATATATTTTACAAAGTGTTTAAAAAAGAATCAAACCAAACCAATTAAAATGAGACGATTTTTAAATTTTTTCAGTTTTATTATGGTAATTATTACAAGAAATGACTAGAATATATCAAAATAATTTGTTTTCGTGATATCTATATCTATCCTTTGTTTTCTTTTTAAAATTATATTGCATTTATTAGGTCAAAGCTATAATCAAGTAATAAGATTACAATATCTATATTTGGTAGTTAAGTTTTTTATTAAAGTATATATTTATTAGTTAGCATTTTTTTTCCCAAATAATTTTAGATTCGGTGGTTGGCATAGAGGATAAATCATATATATATATATATATATATATATATATATATATATAATATAATATATAATAAAGTACATGCGAATCTTGTATCTATATTTATTGTTTGTTTGTATTGGTATTCAGTTAAATCAAATCAAAGTGCATTCATAATCAAGTTCGATTCGACGGTTATTATTATTAAATCTAATTGAATTAGACTTAATCTTATTTTTAATTTAAAAAACTAATTAGAGATATATTCTTATCAATCGATTCGATCTAATCTTCTGCTTATCTATTAAGATTACGGGCAATTCTCTCGTGTATATATATATATATATAAAAAAGAGCAAGAAAAACATAAAAAAATTTATTCATAAATTTTATATCTTTTATTAACATATATTGATCGTATTCTACCGCTAAGGATCGTTCTCAGAAAAAAAAAGACGTACAAATACTAATTTTTCGATTGTTGGTGTTCTTTTTAATAAAAAAGTTAGGAATAATTTTTAAATTTGATGCTTTAATAATAGAGGACTTGAAAAAACGAATTGATTCGGAAGCTGCTTTTGAGCGCAGAGAAGCCCAAAAACCCAAAAATCCCTCTTTTATCTCTCTCTCTCTCTCTCTCTCTCTCTCTCTCTCTCGTCGCCGAGCACGATGACCACCTCCTCCGCCCCTTCTCGCAAGGTTCCTCTCTCTCTCTCTCTCTATATATATATATGGCTTTTTTGCACTTTAAAGCTGAAACTTTGCCTGATTTGCGGCGGCGGCGGCGTTGTTGAAGGCGCTGAGCAAGATCGCGTGCAATCGCCTGCAGAAGGAGCTGGTGGAGTGGCAGGTCAACCCCCCCACCGGATTCAAGCATCGACTCACCGATAATCTCCAAAGGTTTTACGATCGATCGATCGATCGATCGATTGATCCCACCCTCTTTTTTTTTTTTTTTTTTTTGGGTCTTTTCGTTGCTCTAATTTGCCCTAATTTGTGTGATCTCGTGTGATGCGTGTTTTGTTGCTTTGTTAGGGCTGAGTTGATTAAGGGCCCTTGGAAAGGAGCCCTAATTTCTGTTTTTTAGTGGTCGATATCTTCTAAAACTTTTTGTTTATTTTGATTTTGATTTTGGTTGTTTCGTTTGGTTGAATTGGGGATTTTGTTGAAACTTGTTGCACATCCACCTTTTTTTTTTCTTCTTTTTTCTTTTTTTTGTGTGTTGTTGTTGTTGCTGCTGGTACTAGATTTTGATTTTTGAAACCTCCTAAATCTTGTGTTTATTTTGATTTTGATTTTAGTTGTTTTGTTTGGTTGAATTGGGGATTTTAACAAAAATAGCGGCATATGTGTGGATTTTGTTTTCGAAAATATGTGCATAAGATAATGGAACTGCTAATTTTTGGTTCCTCAGAAAAGTGTAGAAAACAGGTTTTCGGGGGCCAAAAAAATCATGAAAAACACCCTTTTCCGCAGATTTTGTTTTCCGGATAAAAAGTTCGGAAAACAAAGAAAAATTCGAAAAGAAACTACTTTTCCAAGAAACCAAACGGACTGAAAATGATTTTTTTAGCTAGAAAACTATTTTCTAGGATGTTTTCTCAGAAACCAAACAAATTTTTTTTGTTTTGTTTTTGAAACCTATCAAATGTTTTGTTTGATTTTAGTTGTTACGTTCGGTTGAATTGGGGATTTTGTTAAAAAATGATATTTCTTTTTGGAGATATCTACGTTAGATAATGGAAAAACAATCAAAAGTATAGGAATGTCAAGGAAAAGAGAGAAAGAAAATGAAATTCGGAGTATGTTTCGAATGTAATGTAGTTGAGGGTTTCTATGTATGTTCTTTCCACCATAGGTTGATTTTGAATTAGGTTTTTTGATCTGATTAAGATGGGTTATCGAAGTGGTTGGGGCGCCGGGCACGCTTTATGCAAGTGAAACGTATCAGCTTCAGGTGGATTTTCCAGAGCATTATCCGATGGAAGCCCCTCAGGTGAGGGATATTTCTTTTGTATCGAGAATTTAAAGTATTGATTTTTGAGTTGCTGAGATGAGATTCTGATGTTGTTGCTTTTAATTAGGTTATTTTTCTTCATCCGGCACCTCCTCATCCGCATATATACAGCAACGGGCATATTTGTTTAGGTAATTCTCGTAACTGTTTTGGTTTTATAAATAAGTTGATTTTGGATTTTGATCATGTTATGAATTTGGTTTTATCGAATATGCTTGTCGGCTTGGTATTACTCTTGATGTCGGAAGTTCTTCTTTACTTGAATTAGAAGTTTTCTTCCATCCATCAAAAGTAGAGCTTCTACTGTTGAGTTTAAGAATATATATACGCATGAAGTGTAGTATCTTCTTTTTGCACTAGCTTGAGCAGTTTGATATGTTGGAAGATCCTTGCTTTTGATATCTTATAATTTAGTTAAGTTTGATAAGATGCATCTCGCTTGAGCATGAGGCAATTTCTGATTCTCGTGTGGTGAAACTTCAATTTTTTGTTTGCTCTTCTGTTCTTACTTTGCGCTGCTAAAATTTACTGGTGTTGTGTGGTCGAAAATGTTGTGCAGAGACACACATTCATAATTTTAGGTTCTCTTCTCTCTGAATTCATTAGTTCTAATTCTCTCTTAAAGAATTGAAACTGAAGACCATTAATACCATGAGATACCAAAGAGTGGGCCGATTGGTCTTTTCGAGATCATTCTCATTAGAACTTGGGAAAGACAGGAATAAAAAGGTTTACAAATTTTATTGGGTTGCTAATTTTTACAACAAGAATATATATATATATATATATGAGTAGGGCCACTATACTATTATGAGTAGTAGAGCTCTACTACTCATAAGTTGTTTTCGATGATAGAGTTTCCGAATCGACGATCCACTCCGTTAAATATGATCTAGAGTATTTAAAACTTCTAGAAAATAAATTTCGTAATTTTTCGAAATCATTTACCTTACGATCAAAAGCTCACAAAATTGACAATTTTTAACGGCCGATATGGGATACTTGGTAGTTTAACGGTGTAAAAGAATTGAAATAGGTTGAATTTTTGATAGAAAATTCTATTCACTACCTAGATAAAGATCAATAACTCCGATCTTAAATTGAAGGATCCGATCATCTATTTTTAGGACATCGTTCGATTTCGGCCGTTCATTTTATGCCCATTTGATGGACTTTATTATGATTTTGAAAAATTACGAAATTTATTTTCTAGAAGTTTTAAATACTCTAGATCATATTTAACGGAGTGGATCGTCGATTCGGAAGCTCTATCATCGAAAACAACTTATGAGTAGTAGGGCTCTACTACTCATAATAGTATAGTAGCCCTACTCTATATATATAAATCACTTTTCAATGAGTTCGTCTCGCAGCTGTTGGCAAAGTAGGTATAATCACTCTTCGTCATCTTCGATGCTCAGCTACATGTATCCTTTTAGTGAAACTATGCGGGAACTCTCATGTGAATATAATAGTAGATAAGTTCTTTTTAGAGTGGAGAGAGTTTGTCTAATATAACTTTGCTGAGTATGGTTGAAAATAAGAGGATTAAATCTTTTGGGCTTGATCAGTATATCGTGCTGAGTTGGTTTTTTGTTCATCAAATATTGTGTGCAGCTGTTTTGCGGATACTCTGATATCAAATGAAATTATAGGGCTCTAAAATTCTCACTACATCCGTCAGTTCGGTATTTTGCTTGGATATTTCATTTCATCCATGTGTAGTAATTGTATAGGATATACTAAAACTGCATTATCCCAAGCGGCATTAAGTTGTTTTCTACTTGATAGTATCTTTTTCTTTTGTCTTATCATACACTAACTTTATTATAATCCGTATGTAGGGCCTTAATGGATTCCTTGCGTTATTAGATCAAACAAAATGTTTTATTGGATATACTGTACTTGAGAAAGATATTCCTTTTCTGATGGAAACCGTCGACAGAAATTTATTTTTTTTCGAAATTTCAAAAATTCTAATGTTAGTAGTCCAAGGGAAGCTCCTGCTGTTCTAACTCATCTTACGCATTTAATTTCGTAGTTAAGATTCGCCAAAACCTTTGTTATTATATATGAACTTCTCTTCCTGGCTCTCCTCCCAGATATATTATACGACTCGTGGTCGCCCGCGATGACGGTGAGCTCTGTTTGCATCAGCATTCTCTCGATGCTGTCGAGCTCCCCTGCGAAGGTATGGTATCGTCGCTGCTCTCTCGCTTCGGCCTCAATTGAGACACCCATCCTTCATCATCAGTCTGTTTATGCATGCCTTTTTTTTCTCCTCCTCTTCTTCTGATCTGCAGCAACGGCCGGCGGACAACGACCGCTACGTGAAGAACTGCAGGAACGGGCGGTCGCCCAAGGAGACGAGATGGTGGTTCCACGACGACAAAGTGTGACGACGAACTCGAACGCTCGGTTGCATTCGATCTCAAGTGAGAGAGAGAGAGAGAGAGAGAGATGCTAGTTTTAATTGTTTGCTGTAGAGAGAAAAGAACAAAACAGAACTACTTAAGATGATGTGGGAATCCGAAAATATTATTGCATGAATATATATATATAATATATATAATAAGGATGGACGAAACAAAGGGCGTGTCACGTACATGGCTTGTTTCGTAGTAAGATAAGATTTGGTAGTTAATAAGTAGTATTTTCACTTCTCAGAAATGGAGTTATTATTATTATACCTTGATATCTTAATATTCACTTTGGAGAATTTTACTTACTAAATTATTATTATTTTAGTTGTTCCCCCGGATTTATAATTTTAGTTAGGATATTATTTATTTATTTAATGATTAAAGGATCTTAAATTTATCTTTATATATTAGTCTTAAAAATTGTTTGTTGTTGGTTGAATCACTTATTAATATTAGATTCAGATTCACAGAAGCAAAGATTTGAAGGATTGTAGTCAAATCTGAATGTATTTGTAGTTAATTTAATTTATACTAATATAAAACGCAACCCAAAAATTAATCAATTAATTATTCTTTACCAATTAATAATGATTTAGAAAAGTAAGAAATAGAATTAATAATGATTTACATAATATGTAGCTGAAGAAACTTTTATTGAAGGAAAAAATTGAAGGTAAAAAAAAATGTTAAAGGGAATTGGTAATTATTTGGAGAAAAATTGTTAAAAAAAAACAGAGAATCGTGGAATAAAGATACCTTTTTAATCTATGTAAAACAACAATATTCATTTTTCGTCTATATTAAATCTGAGTAAATCTATTTTATTTAAACGATACTTTAATCTTATTTAAGCATATCTCCGTAATCTCATTTAATCTAGTTTAATTTTTATTTAAGATCAAAATAGGACCAAATTATAATCCAATCTTATCTGGTTTAACTTAAATACTAAAATATTTCTACCTTACAGATTTAAAGTTGGGCTAATTAAGGAGTTAATTTTTTTAAAAAGATTTTTCTGCAAGCGTGATGATGCACATTTACGAAATCGTTCCAAATTTCTCAAAGTTTATATTGTTAATATTATTATTATTATTATTATTATTATTATTATTATTATTATTATTGTTATAGTGCCATTGATAATTTGATACCGATTTAAAGTGAAAATTTATGTGCTTTTAAGTAATACTAGTATAGTAACCTGTGCGATGCAACGGGCAAATTTTTTTAAAAATATAAAAAATATTAATGTTATATATTTTTATAAAATTTTAAACAAATATATAAGAAAGATAAAAATTTCATATTTGATTTATTATAAACTATTCAAAATGTATACATATACTTCATAATCATGGATAAGAAGCAATATAATAAAAAATAATTTATATCAATATTGATAATAAATTAATACAATATCGGTAACTTTTCTTTTAAAAAAAGGGCTTTAATGAAAACTACAAAAACAAAGATTTGAATAGAAGATCCCGATATACTAATGAAGTTACCCGCGCATTACGGTGGAATAATATTATAGAATATAAAATATAAATAAAATAAAAAACTTTAAATATTTTGATTTGATATGGGGCTTCAATAAACACAAATATAAGATATAAAATAGGTATAGATATAGATATAGTAAAATTTATAATTTCGGTAAATAAATTATACATAACAATAATGAAAAAAACAATAAAAAATTTCTACCCCATACACACCTTCATCGCACTATTATTTATTTATTTAATGATTAAAGGATCTTAAATTTATTTACCAATTAATAATGATTTAGAAAAGTAAGAAGTAGAATTAATAATGATTCTTCTACATCCACTGCTTTTTCTCCCTCACTGACTCTAAATCTATCACCGTTTTCTCTTGCCGTGCTCCGTCGTGATTCTTGGAAATCTAATTTCAATCAACACACAATTAAAAAAAAAAACAAAAGCTACAAAACATGAGCCATTTTTGTACGCTAAGAAAAAAAAAACAATACAAAAAAAAGTATGAAGAAATTTTATTTTACACATATATTAGAAAGATGAAGCATTGAATAAAAATGAAACAATATAAACATATTAATTAAGAAATGGGGGTTAGGAAGATGAAGTATTGAGTGTAGATGGAATCATGTAAACACATTAATTGAAAAGGTGGAAGTTAGGAATATGAAACATTAGGTAAAAATGAGAGTGGGGAAATAAAAGAGAGATTATATTAATGGAGAGATGAGAGTTATGAAGATGAAGTATTAGGTGGAGGTGAAATCATAATCACATTAATTGAGAGGTAGGAGTTAGGAATATAAAATATTAGGTGAAAATTGGAGTGAGAAAATGAAAGAGGGAAGAGGGAAGCCGACGGTGAAAAAAGATTCGCCACGTAGCAAAAATTTAGGAGTAATAATGTATAGGTATAGATAGATTTCCCCACTTTTAGTTGTAAGTTAAAAAAAAAGTTTCAAAAAAATAATCCTTTAATTATAGGAAACACTCTCTCTCAGTTGTACCAAAATAGTATCAATGCAGCTTTATTTAGTATGGCTGGTTTATTAAATTAAATCGAGTGAAACGAGCGAACACGATGATTTCGCTCGTGTTATTTCGATAATCGTATACATATATTTTATATTTATATAATTTATTTAATTTATATTTATATATATAAATAATTAATAATATATATAATATATATATTTATTATTTAATTTTTAATAAAATAAAAATATAAAGGCAAGCTTAATTATAAAAAAAATTTATCTATATGTAAAGTTTCAACTATTAGACCAAAGTCTAATAGATAAGATTTTATAAATTTATTTTTTATACATATTCAATCAAATTTAACTTATTGTTCGTTAGCTGTGGCCACCTCGGTGTTATTTATTAACGAGTCGAACACGAAATTTGAATTTTCTAGCTCGTGCTGGTTCGTTTATTAAAAAACGAGCCGAACATGAGCCATCTCGTTGGTGTTCGGTGTTCGGCTAGTTTACACCCCCTACTGGTTAGTGTTCATTTAATTGTACAATTGCCAAGCACTCATGTAAATTATAGAAACCTTGAGCAGGTCATGATTATCCAACTCAAATGATCACCAAGAATCATTTGATTTTCCTTCCCTACAGTAGCAAATCTAAAACTTTTCTCTCATGAGTTAATATATAAAAGAGAAAATAGTCTGTTTTTTTAAATAAATTAATCATATATATATATATATATATATATATATATATATATATATATATATATATATATATATATATATATATATATATATATATAGAACTAGACTACTATGCTATTAATAGCACAAGCCATTAATGGTGCTATCAAGTTTTTAACCATTAGATTGAAAGATATATGCGGTTAGGATGATATGGACCCCTAGAGTTAAGTAAATGATTGGTTGAATAGTATGATCTAATGGGTGAAAATCATCAAAAGTGTGGATCTAACGGTGGAAAACTTGGTAGCACCGAATGATTCGTGCTATTGATAGCATATAATCTTATATATAGAACTATCAATTATCCTTATAACTAATAAATAATTTTTATTTAAACTGATATTTTAACTAAAAAATTTAAAATTTATAAAAATAATTATAAAAAAATAAATATTTAAGTTTATTTAATATATTTGTATTATTTAGAAATAAAAAATAAAAATTAAGATGGGTTTTTGGTCCAATGGACCAAAGAAAACTTTGGTCCATTGGACCAAAATCACCCCTCGGAGGAGATCTTCTCGGGAGAAGGGGAGATCAGAGCCCAGGCCCAAGGCAGCTTGCCTTGGGCCTTGGGTTCCGGGCGGTGCTGGCCCGGCTGGCACGGCCCAATCGGGCCGTGCCGTGCTAGGCCACCGGCTCTCCTCACCCGGCACGGCCCAGGGTTTCAGGTTTCAAATTTTTGGTCGGATTCATATTTGGATATGAATATCAGATTTGGATATGAATTTTTAAAATCCGTCAGGTTCTGGTTCAGATTTGGGTCTCGAGTTTGGAGTCGGGTTCGGGTTTTTGAAAATCCGTACCGAATCCGACCCATTGACATCTCTAACTTGGACTACGCTTTGAGATCAACAAAAATTTTGTTGAACCCTACTTGGGATCAACTTGGACTCCACTTTGTGGTCAACTTGTGCAAAAAGAGGCGACTAAAAGGCCAAAATATACAAGTGGGATCCACCAAATGGGTGTTTTGCACCATCCTGTGAAACCACTACTTCCCTGTCAATGGAATCCACATACAAGGGCTCGAGTCCCTTTTGAGTTTTGAGAAATGGTAAAATCTTAGACTAGTCAAACCTAAATTTGAATTCCCTAAAAACTGACTCAACTGTTCGACTATGAGATTTAACTTTAAAACTTCATCATCTCATTGCTAACCGTTCTTAATGCAAGCAACAAAAGATTTAATGATGAGTTTTCAAGTTCGAAATCTAATTGTTTCACATTTTTCACTAAATTTAACTTCTATTAAAAAAAAAAAAAATGAATAATGCAGGTAACACACTACTCTTATCATCCGATTTTAGCATTCAGGAAGAGAAAAGGAAACGATATTAGTAAACCAAGCAGCAGCATTCAAAACCAAATTGTTCGTTTGCGGAACATAAAAATGATAATAATAATTATGTAAACATCACCCCAAGAAAACACAAGCTATCATAATGGCGAAGAGCTAAACTTAATATTGCTTGATTCTTTGATATATCGATTGAATAAATACAAGTAAATTTTCATGGAATATAATTATGGCCTTACTTACTGTACACTAGTTTCAAAATAAACTGTCAAAACAGGTTCAAAGGAGAAACCAAACCTGTTCAACCGTAAGAAAGAACTGATCAATCTCGCTGAGAATTGATTCGACTTGAACATTAAACATGCTTTCTAAGTGTCCCAAAGAAGGAAAAAGAAAAAAGGAAAAAAAAAGGCGGCGGGGGAGATCAAACTAAAAATTAAAAGGATGAAATGTAAGTTCTAAGTTGACCTTGTTAGAGCCACTTATTAAAAGCACTCATAGATCTCTAGAAATAAAAGTAGAATAATTGCGCATTAGATGAATATAAAAGGTACACAAAACAGTACAAATGCAGTGATTTTGGGATGGAAAATGCTAATCCTACACCCATTTTGGGTGTAGGATTAACACCCCCACCCATCTAAGGGTGGGGGTTGATTAGTAGGGAAACCCCCACCCTTAGATGGGCGGGGGTGTATATCCTACACCCAAAATGGGTGTAGGAGTAGCGTTGCTCTTTTGGGATTCTATATTTATTTTCTCATAATAGTTAGGCTCTGAGAATCATTGAATTCTGGAATGTCATATGAAGGGGTTTAGTTATATACACAGCAGTACAGCACATATGAGTAAGGGCTATGGCACCCAGCAAATAGTTGTAAGAGATATATACATACACAGTAAAAAGACAACTAAGAATCATTAACAAACTAGTGAAGCAAAAAGAGGCCATCTCCATACCTTAGCATTCAGATAATGGCTCCATTATTCTAATCCGGCCCATAATGTCTCCACCTTCAATCTTGATAGTCGGTATGAGATCTCTTCGGCTTTAAAGCCCTTGCATATTTAAGGGCCGATGAATACGAATCCATGCAACACCCTGCATTCGATTGGTGTCTCCATTTTAGATATAAGAAAAACCCCAGTTGGCTTACGGCACGCACGTCTAGTCGTGGAAATCCTCATAAGATGAAGCACCGGAAGAATCACTTTGGAATGGCGTCTCTCTTGGAGTTGATGGGAGGGAATCCCTTTGGATTGTGATACCTAAGTTGAAAAAGAAACAATCAAAACACACGTTGAGAGTTCGAACAGTTTGGTAAACAAGAGGATGTGATCCTTAAGAGGTCTAATGAGAATAATTCTAGTAGATTAGCAGGCGAATATTTCCAACACTGAGCAATTCAAACACTGTCACAACTTTTAAGTAGAAGCACTAAGGAATCTGGTTTAGTTATTCGCGTCAATCATTTGACTACATTGTTAATGAATAATGAAGATACTGCGATTCACATAGTTGTGAGAAACTGGATAGAAATAGACGAAACCATCTTCAAAGGCAAAAATCAGATAAGTATTTCGTATGAATAAAAAGGCACATAAATAGAGTGGTTTCCTAATACAGATATCTCGTAAGTAAATATCAACTTGTAGAGGCTTCTACAACACTATCCCTGCAAAATCACCTGTACATATATAACCCTGCGCAATGTGAGTTTTCATATATACCCATTGCAAGAGTAGTTTCTTATAATAATACCCCTATCCTAACTTAGGGAGTCATCCAATTAAGTGGAAGTTGGTTTCGTATTGATAAAGATGGTCTAAGATTACCACGTTCCTACATACAAGGGTATACATGTGAGAAATCAAGTTTTCGAAAGGCATATATGAGAAATCAAGTTTTCAAAGGGTATATATGAGAATTCATTCATATAACACACTACAAAGTGATCAGATGAATATAGAAATGGAAAACTTCATATATGCCGTAGTGGTTGACTGCTCTTTTACCTTAGTACCCTATGGTTTTAACTGTATCACTTAAGTACCCCTTTCCATTAGACTTCCACTTATCTTTTCTGTTAAAGTGTCATGTGCGATGTGCCGCACACGTGACTGTCAAAAATCTCCCACAAAGATCGATAAAAACAGCATGAGACCTCTCAGGGCTTAATACTGATTATTCTTCGAGGGAGACATTTTTTATGCTCACGTGTGTGGCGCATGACACCTTAACGGAGAAAATAACAGGGGTCTAACGGAAAACAAAAACAAAACCCACAAGATACTAAAGTGATACAGTTAAAAACGCATAATACTAAAGTAAAAAAAGCGGCATACCACAAGTGGGGTATTGTAGTATTCCCTATAAATAGTTTTGCATGGTTATTATATGTAATATTCTATTCTGTAAGTTGCTTGTGTAAGGAAACATTTAGTGAAGTATGCGGCGAAACTAGATCACCTGAACTCTTTTGCCCCCTTGAACGGAACTTCTTTGTGTGTCTTTTTATAAGCTTTTTAGCTTTTGTTAGCGCTAGTTGTCTTGCAAAGGGAGGAGAGGATTCGACATCACTCTCACTCCATTCACCATGTGATTCATTATCTGCATCGCCTCTCACAGTTTGCAGTATGAAGGCCTTTGCTTTTCGGCGCTGGGAATTGAAAAGTCCTCTGATTGAGGTGACGAATCCATCACCGGCCCCATCACTTGGTCGCTTAAGCCAGGACACAGGGAATTGGTCGGACTTCCCTGGTAGGCCTCCGTCGCTATCGCTAAAGTTGAGATCACTTTCTGGAACTGCACTACCATGTGGCTCCTTCTGGTTTGAAGCTTTGTCCTTGAACTTTTTACCCTGTAGAGACAAAAATGGAAGTTCACATAAGAATTTTCATTTTCAGTTTGACGACCAAGATTCTTAATCATCTATAGATGAAAATGATTTCTTGAGCATTAAGTGATGAAAAAAAAAAGAAAAACAGAACGAATCTATCTATTGGTTATTCCAAATCCCATTCCCACAATGATAATATGTTAAAAACCACTGTCCCAAAAAAGAGTTGGTGTTACAGAATGGTAAATTATCTTTCTAACATCCAACAAGCAAACATATCTGCCACGCACACACACACAGTAGTAGTAACAGTAACAGTAGTAGACTAGTAGTGGTAGTAGGAATAAAAGTAATAATAGAAAATAGTAGTAATACTAATAATAGGCAATTTCTCAAAACAACGCACAATGACAACAACAATAACAATAGTGAGGGTATATATGTCTGTGGTTCATCTGCACTAATATACCAAGTCTTGCAGCACCAATCTGAAATTCAAGTAAAAAAACCATATTATAAGATTGCTAAATGCTTGCCTGCATGCCAGTTACAGACTTCAAGACCCCCCATATAATATGCTTCTTCACTCGTGAAAATAGTCTCCTCCATGTGCCAGTAAAATCAACACGATGAAATGTATCCATCAGCAACCTTAGATCATTAACTGCGAATCTTGACCCCTCATAAGTAACGAGCAGTTCAACCTACCACATAAGAAAGTAATGAAGGAAGTTAATTTGCAAATAAACACAAATGATGTGAGAATGTTAAGAAAGTGTTTGTTGGGAGATGGAGAAGGAAGAGCGGCCAATATATCCACTATCACACTATCTGAACAAAACATCCTCACGGTAGCCCTTTGCCTGAGGATAATAATCAATAGGTCAGCTGGAATTGCGATATCCCCATAGTCAGGCATATATTCCAAGTAATTCTCAACTGTCTCCATCCATTGTGAGAGTAGAACTAGACTTTCTAGTTTAGACCTGAGAACATTTTCGACCAGGCCAGGTTAACATTATATGCCAAAAGAAAATTGCCCATCCTGAAACCCCGACCAAGCCCAAGATTTACATAGATACCTTGATCTCAGGTGAGATCCATAATGGTCAGCTATCAGGTTGAGAAAATTAGCAGCAGTTAACTCGACAAAACCTTTTTCAAGACTCAGTTTTCAAGGTCCAGTCAGCCTACTGAACTACGGCCACTAAGGTCTCATTTTGCTCCGGGCTAGTTCTCATTCAAGGATAATTACCAATATCCTCAGTATACGAAATCCCACAACTAAAGACTAACTAAATGGTGGGAAATATAACAACCTGGCTAATCTTGATATTATGAAATTCCATCAATTTCCGAGTCCTAGTTCTTTTTTCATCCTGAGATTTTGCAACTTTCTTTTGCTCATGAGACGAGCGACCAGCTCTGACTGACTTGGAATCTTTAGCTTTATTTCTTGCTGCATCACTTGTCACGTGCTTGTTCTCTGTTGTTGGATTAAGGGGCCCATTTTTTGAAGGTAGATTCAAAGAGTTCGCTTGCGGTATAATATTCGCTTGTGGTATAATATCATTTGCTGCAGAATCGGTGCCATTCTCTTCCCACGTTCTTTCAAATGAAGATGATCGCCGTAACTCGTTATTTGAGCCACATACCATATTTGCCTTTAGGCTTTGCAACTTTGAAACCTGCATTCCACATCAAGTTTTGATAAATATTATGCTTTTAATCCAACACACGTTCAAAAAGCTATATCATTTAGGTTAAAGCTATAAAGGGCTTTTTTGTCCTATCAGGAGCTTCTTTGTAAGTGCTTTTTAAGTACAGATGTTGGAAGAAGCAGTCACAATTTATTATAACAAAAATAACTCTTAACTACTCTCAGTCAAGCAGAAGCAAAAGCTTCAAGTTAATGCTTGTTGTACTGGGAGCTAAAAGCTCATGTTAGCTTCCCACTACAGTAAGGGCTCCAGATACTTTCACACCTAGCTACTGCTCAGGGTAGAGGAGCTGTTTTAATAGGCATGTTATATGATGCTTGAAATACTGTTGATGCAAAAAAAAGGGTCTCAGCAATTTTGTTATAACATCACAGACTTTGAGCATTACAATTAATGCAACAGAAAAACCCCTACGGTGCACATTTCTAGATTAAAGAGAAGAAAATTAGGTTCACTAGTAATATTAAAAAAACTGCCAATGTGAGGATGCATACTTGGGAAATATCACCATGAGTAGAAGCAGCTTGATTGACACCTCCATTAGATGAGGATGCCGCAGCTGCACTTAATCGTCCAGGAGCATCGGGTTCTTTTGTTGAATGACTACTTGAAGAAGCTGTTTCGGTGCTGCCAAAGCTTTTTCTTAGCTTTCTTGATCCAGCAGAGGTTGAAACTCTCCAAACTTCCTGTTTTGCCATAAGGAAAGAGAAACAAAAACAAGTGAACTAATGCACAAAATAAGGCATACTAGAAAAGCTAATTTCAACCGTAACAATGAAGCCTTTAGTCCTGTTATGGAAAGTCAAAATATTATGGAAAGTTAAAATTATATATATTATGTTCCTATTTAGCTAGCATAGTTTTAGATATCTTTCCGTAAAGATCTTTCCTTATTAAATATCTTATTATAGAAATATTTATGTATATATATCTTTGTAATTCATTATTGAATGAATAAGAAGAATTCGTATACTCTTTGTTTTTTCTTCTTCATGGTATCAGAGCAAAACCCTAATTCTAAGGTATAGCGATCCAGTGTTGTCTTTCTCCCTCGCCGGATCTCATCGGCGCTACAGTACATCACTACAGTATTGCTACAGCTGGTGCTACAGTGCGTCGCTACAGTACATTACTGCAGTATTACTACAGTGTGCTACAGTATTGGCGCTATTGCTGCAGTCTAAGGTTCATGCATCTGGTTCCTGTTTTGATCCTTAGGTGGCATACCTAGGGTTGCTTTATTTGCCTCGCATCGAAGTGTAGAGTGCAGTCCTGAGAGCTGCTTTGTGACTTGGTCTCGTTGTCCAAGACGCCATGTCTGAAACTGTGTCTGCTAAGAGTGAGCCAAAATCTGTGATTGCCAATGTAATCCCGGTAATGACCAAAATCACAGAACACAAACTCAACGGCTCCAATTATCTGGAATGGAGCAAGACGGTTCGTGTTTATCTACGAAGCATTAATAAGGATGATCACCTAACTAGCGATCCACCGAACGATGATACAAAGCAAGCTTGGTTGAGGGACGATGCTCGATTGTTCTTACAACTCAGGAACTCCATTCAAAGTGAGGTAATTAGTCTAATTAATCATTGTGAGTTTGTGAAAGAATTGATGGATTATTTAAATTTTTTATACTCTGGCAAAGGGAACCTTTCTCGCATATATGATGTTTGTAAGGCATTTTACCGATCTAATAGACAGGATAGGTCTCTCGCAGCCTATTTTATGGACTTTAAATGTGTTTATGAAGAGCTTAATGTTTTGTTACCCTTTAGTCCTGATGTAAAAGTGCAGCAGGGTCAACGCAAGCAAATGGCGGTTATGAGTTTTCTTGCTGGTTTACCCTCATAATTTGAGACAGCTAAATCTCAGATTCTTTCTAGCTTTGAGATTTTCTCTTTGCATGATACTTTCACCCGAGTACTTCGTACGGAGACTCCTCAATTTTCTCAATCTACTAATAGTGCACTTGTGAGTCGCAATGATAATGGATGGCATAATAGTAGAGGGGGCAGTAGAGGGATTATTGCCAATAGAGATAATCACCGTTATGGAGAGACTACCTCTAATCGAGATTTTGGAGTTGTTTGCTATTACTGTCATGAACATGGTCATACAAAGCGTACATGTTTGAAACTTCAAAATAAGAACCAACGAACTCAGATGGCCAACATAGCAGCCGGGAAGTATACGACCCCATCCTCAGAGAAAAACTGTTTTGGTGTTTGCTGAAGAATTTACACAGTTCTCCCAATATCAGGCATCCTTAAAGTCCACCAGTTCCCCTGTCATTGCACTCGCCGAGTCAGGTAAATCCACATCATGCCTTGTGTCTTCCCATTCCAAATAGGTCATTGATTCTGGTGCTACAGACCATATGACAGGTAACTCTGGTCTTTTATCTACCTTTTAGTCTCATATAACATCTTCTACTGTTACTTTAGCTGATGGATCTACCTCTTGTGTCATGAGTTCTGGCATTGCAAACCCAACGTCATCAATTTCTTTGTCATCTGTTTTATGTTTACCCCAGTTTTCTTTCAATTTACTATCTGTTAGTAAACTCACACGAGCTTTGAATTATTGTGCCTCATTTTTTCCCGATCATTGTTTGTTTCAAGATCTTACGACAAAGCAGATTATTGATAGAGGCCATGAGTCTGGATGTCTCTATATCTTTGACAACCAGGTGCTAAGGTCTCTTGCTTGCTCCAGTAATTTAACTCCTTTTGAAGTCCATTGTCGGTTGGGACATCCCTCGTTATCCACCTTAAAGAAATTGTTTCCGCAGTTTCAGTCTTTGTCCAATCTAGAGTGAGTCATGTCAGTTTGCTAAGCATCATCGTTTACCTTCTGTGTCTAGAGTCAATAAATGGGCATCGTTCCCCTTTTGAGTTAGTTCATTCTGATATTTGAGGTCCGTGTTCTATTGTTTCCAAATCAGGATTTAAGTATTTCGTTACCTTTGTGGATGATTATTCTCATGTTACTTGGTTATATTTAATGAAAAATCGTTCAGAACTATTCTCAATTTTTTGTGCCTTTTGTACTGAAATCAAAACACAATTTAATGTTTCTGTGCGTAGCGAAGTGATAATGCCAAAGAAAATTTTTTAGAAAATTTTTGTAGTTATATCATATATGACACAGAATGGCATCCTTCATCAATCCTCATGTGTTGACACTCCATCCCAAAATAGAATTGTTGAAAGAAAAAACCGACATCTTCTTGAGGTAGCTCGAGCCCTTCTTTTTCAAATGAAAGTTCCTAAACACTTTTGGGTTGATGCAGTTTCCACTTTCCACAGCTTGTTTTCTGATTAATCGCATGCCTTTGTCTGTCTTGGATGGTGATATTCATTACACTGTTTTGTTTCCATCTAAATCTTTATTTCCTATTGAACATCGTCTTTTTGGTAGTACGTGTTTTGGACGAGATGTTCGTCCACAGGTAACTAAATTGGATCCAAAATCCCTTAGGTGCGTTTTCCTTGGGTATTCTCATCTGCAAAAAGGGTATCGGTGCTTCTCTCCTACTCTCGATCGATATATTGTGTCCGCAGATGTTACATTTTTTTGAATCTACTCCATTATTTCCTCTTTTATCTAGTTATGAAAGTCATGGGGAGGAAGATGATCTCCTTGTTTACACTATCAAACAAGTGTCCAGTCCCGCAACACATATTCTTGCTCCATCGGCAACTGTTCGACCCCCTATTGTTCATGTCTATTCTAGGAGTTTGGCGACTCCTGACTCAGATCCTCCACTAGCTTCTTCGTCGGAAGATCCAGTCACTACTATCACCGACCTTGCTTCTGACTCTGATCTTCCCATTAGTCTTTGCAAAGGCAAACGTACGTGTACTTACCATATTTCATCATTTGTTTCTTATGACCGTTTGTCATCCTCTTATCGTTGTTTCATTATCTCTCTGGAGTCAGTTTCTATTCCTAAATCTATTGTGGAAGTTTTGTCTCATCCTAGCTGGCGTGCTGCAATGGAAGAGAAAATGATGGCTTTAGACGCTAATGGTACTTGGGAACTGGTACCCTTACTTGCCGATAAGCGAGCTATTGGTTGCAATGGGTATTTACTATGAAAATGAATCCAGATGGTTCTGTAGCTCACCTAAAAGCCCACCTTGTTGCCAAAGGCTATGCTCATACTTATAGAATTGATTATTCCGGCACCTTTTCTCCTGTGGCTAAACTTGCTTCTATTCGCTTATTTATTTCGTTGGCGGCCACCTCTTATTGGGTTTTACACCAGCTGGACATTAAAAATGCTTTTCTCCATGGTGAACTTCAAGAAGAAGTATATATGGAGCAACCACCTGGTTTTGTTGCTCAGGGGGAGTTAGGTCGAGTTCGTAGACTTCGAAAATCTTTATATGGCTTGAAGCAAAGTCCTCGAGCTTGGTTTGGCAGATTTAGTGAAGTAGTTCAGGAGTTTGGCATGAAGAAGAGTAAGTGTGATCATTCTGTGTTTTATAGACATTCTGAGACTGGTATAATTCTATTAGTAATGTATGTGGATGATATTGTCATCACTGGGAATGATACTGTAGGAATCTCATCTCTCAAGCTTTTTCTTCAAACCCAGTTTCAGACAAAGGACTTGGGGATATTGAAGTATTTTTTGGGTATTGAAGTTACAAGATGCAAAAAAAGGCATCTTTTTATCTCAAACAAAATATGTGCCTGACTTATTAGCAGAAACGGGAAAATTGGGAGATAAACTTTGCAGTGCACCAATGGCTCCTAATCTCCAACTTACATCTAATGATGATGAATTTTTTGAAGATCCAGAGTGGTATAGGAGATTAGTTGGTAAATTGAACTATCTTACAGTGACTCGACCAAATATTGCATACTCCGTCAGTGTGTTAAGTCGGTTTATGTCTTCTCCGACTGTTACTCATTGGGAAGCTTTGGGACAAATTTTGTGTTATCTGAAGGGAGCTCCAGGGCGTGGTATCTTGTACAAGAACCATGAACATTCAAATATTGAATGCTTTTCAGATGCAGATTGGGCGGGTTCAAAGGTAGATAGGAGATCGACTACAGGATAGTGTTTTTGTTGGAGGTAACTTGGTGTCGTGGAGAAGTAAGAAGCAGAGTGTTGTCTCCCGTTCAAGTGCTGAATCGGAATACAAGGTTATGGGACAATCTGTGTGTGAAGTAATGTGGATACAACAATTATTGGAGGAGGTTGGTCTTAAGAATCCACAACCTATTAAATTATGGTGTGATAATCAAGCTACTCTCCATATTGCCTCTAATCATGTATTTCATGAGGAAACTAAACATATTGAGATTGATTGTCACTTTATTCGTAAAAAGATACAACAGAAGATCATTTCAACAGGGTATATCAAGACTGGAGACCAGTTGGAGGATATCTTCACAAAAGCTTTGAATGGAGCTCGGGTTGACTACATTTGTAACAAGTTGGGCATGATTAATATCTATGCTCCAACTTGAGGGGGAGTGTTATGGAAAGTCAAAATTATATATATTATGTTCCTATTTAGCTAGCATAGTTTTAGGCATCTTTCCTTAAAGATCCTTCCTTATTAAATATCTTATTATAGAAACATTTATGTATATATATCTTTGTAATTTATTATTGAATGAATAAGAAGAATTCGTATTCTCTTTGTATTTTCTTCTTCAAGTCCCAAGCGTTCAGGGTTGGCTGTCAAAGCAAAGAACTGGAAAACTTTACATTTAAAACGTACAAAACTAGCTTGAACTAAGGTAAACTTTAAAATGGTTACCTGAAATGTAGAAATTTTTTTTACCACCTAATCTTACAGTTATGTTGATGTGCGTGCCTTTGAATTAGAATTTAATGATATCTTTAGTTTTGTTAGGGAAACGATGTATAATTTTTCTTACAGAAACCATTAAGTTCTAATAGAACTTCACAGATTTTCAATATTAAAAAAAATGGCAGATTATGTAGTGACAGCAATAATCTTTAAGCTTCAGGTATCCACTTCGAAATACACTACAGTTAAGGTAAACATCCATATGTCCTTGCCAAACTAAAAATTGCAGCTAACCTGCCGCCTTTGTGAGTCCTGTTCTTCCTCGGGGAAAAAATATTCCCACATCATCCTATACATAGTTTCAGTCAAGTGTATCTTCAATGGATAGATCACTACCTACAATGGTTAGTTGGTTAAAGTTAAATGAAAATCATGGAAGAAACCATAAAAGAGATCAACAATAGAATTGTCAAGGATAATCAGTAACACAAATAAAAAAAATCCTAAATAGACCTTATCACATTAACTAATAATGTGCTGAAACATAAATATTAAGTATATCAATGTCAACAGGGTGGGTTCTCCAAAACTTGAGTGGTGAGAAAGCTGATTGATATTTTTTCCAACACTCTATTAGGGGCATAATAAGTTTAATTTAAGTGACTTAAGTACAATAGAAAAATATAGGATGAATTAATTATCTGAAAGCTCATGTTACAGACAAAATGTAAAATTGTAAACTATGACTGTTTAAGAAAATACCACAAACGAAAGCCTTGTTCAGCAGTAATGCCACAATTTAGTAAGCAAACCTTCATTATTTCTTTTTTTGTCCTACAAACTTTTATAGCCCAAAGCATTCACTTGAATCCAACATATTTTTTTGTTTTTCTGCACAAGTTTAACCAGCATCTGGAACTTAGCAAAACAATTACATTATGATTGGGTACATATATATTCATCCAATTTCACAATGCTAATCCAGTTTAAGCATGATGAGCTTCGAGCCTTCGACAGCAAATTAGAGAGAGAGAGAGAGAGAGAGAGAGAGAGAGAGAGAGAGAGAGATGTAGACTAAACTGACCTGGAAAAGTTCAAGAGGTGAACTTCCATCTTTTGGGGCACCTTGCTTAGCATCCGCACAAAGCATTACATTTCTGTACAAAGAAGTAACAAAATAAGATCTTTGCCGAGTTGAGAGAAATGCGGATGGAGATGTGCAGAGTGCAAAAAGCAAGTTAAGAATGCCAGTTATAGTTACAGGCACGAAAAAAGGACTCACTTTCCCCATTCAGGAGGCGCATTCCAGGCTGATAATAGCATATCAGACTTCGCATTAGGCAAACAATTTCGCACCACAAAGGACTTAGTAGTGAACCGAGCAACACCAATATCTTTGTAGTCACGATCAAAATCATAGATCTGTCAAATATAATTTTGAGCATATATCAACAAATTTACATTTTATCAAACAATCTGCAAGGCAACTGGAGCAACACCAATATCTTTGTAGTCACGATCAAAATCATAGATCTGTCAAATATAATTTTGAGCATATATCAACAAATTTACATTTTATCAAACAATCTGCAAGGCAACTGAATGAACTAAATGCAGCTAGAAAATCGTCACATAACTATGCTATCTTCAGTAAATAGATATTAAGAGGTGTTTGAAGGTTAAAATAGTTGACTTCCTAATTCCTACATATTGTAAAGCAATTCACATTTTGTGAAACACAGTAAAGATTTTTTTTTTTTTGCTTTCCTTTTCTTTTTGGAAAATACCCAAATAATTTGTTAATTCAAGTAGGAAATCATACGCTTGACTATGAAAGGAATGGTAGAAACAGATAGGATTAAAAGAAGTAACACAAGAATGGTTGATATATATTTATTTTATATATTTCTACGTGAATAATTTAAAACCATTATAGCTTTAGATGCGTCCCATTATTTGGTGAATATAGAATAAGGAACTGAAGATATCTCCTGTTCTTATCTAGATGTTCTTATCTAGATAGTTGATGATTAAAATTGAAATTCTATAATAAACTCAACAACTCGCATCGTTGGTAACTTCGCATCTCTCCTTCTAACGTATATTATTAAAAAACTCCAGTATTGACTGTTTAGTCCCCTTCAGGTGAAAGGAAAACTTCATGGAAAAGAATATGAAAATCCATTATATCCAATCAGAAGGATTTGTGGGAACGGACCATATCATTAATCTCAGCTTCTGCAAAAGATTTGCCATCTGCAAGCATGCTCCATACAACCTTGTTGATTCTCATTGAAATCCGCATGGCACAAGAAGGGCTTTTATTTTTTATCAGGCGTAACTGTGCAGCTTTTTGCAACGCTGTTCTTAATGCAGAAGATGCAACTTTTCTAGACTTCTGGACATTTACAAGCTCCTTTTTCAGCACATGCACCTAACCATGAAACAAGTTTAAACTGTCAACAATCATAAAAGAAGTAACTAGTGATGATATAAGATAGATATTTAAGGCTTCTTTGGGCTATTGGAGCTTTTGTAGAGCAAAAGTAGATTAAGAGCTGTTGAAAGCACTAATAATTTTTCATCAAAATCATCTCAACAGATTCCTGCTGCAGCTAAAGTAGAAGTCCAAATCATACTATCTGTTTAGCAGGCCCAAAAGCTCATTATATCTTCCGGCCAAAGCAAAAGCTCCGGAAGTTTCTTTTTTTTGTGCCAAACATTCTGCCTCTGGAAGCTTTTGCTTACTGGAGCAGAGAAGTTGCTCCACAAGCTAGGCCATGCAGGCATATAAAGTACTACAAGATGCTACAACAGCATTTTCAGTACTATTGCTGAAAAAAAGCCAGATAATATTAGGAAATTAGGATTTTATACTCCAATGTCTTCTAAAGTTGAAAGTCTACCAGTGCTGGTTTTGCACTACCGACCATCCACAGATCACCGTCCTTGTCTGAAGATGGAGAAACATCAACTTGAATATCACCAGTTTCTGATAGGATCCTTATGTCATCAAGTAGAAGTTTCCTCTCCCTTTCCTTCTGTTCAAGGTTGACCTTTGCAAGTTCTACCTCTTCAACTCCATCAGGAACCACCTGGTCGGCTTCTTCTTCAACATCTTCATCATCTTCAGATGGGTATGAAAGACTACTTTTACGAGGTCTGATAAAATGAAAGCAGCATAATAATGTCATTAATTTTTTTTTTATTAAAGTGGCACATATGTAGGAAATTAAGTTTTTGAAGGCCATATATAAATATTTAAATAGGAATGTACATTTAAATAAATAATTTTGCAGGGGCTTATGTAAATATATACCAATATTAACTAATCTTTTCATATCTTTTATATTAAGCAATTAAAAAGATTACTCCACATAGGAACACTAATCTGATATCAATATAGAGCATGTGACCACCCAAGATTCCTTTCTATGTTGAGACAGATCAACTATTTAGAGCAACACATATACCTTCCTGAAACACTGAAAATATACAATCAGATCAAGCTGACTTCTGACTTAAAGATATTTGAGTTGATATTGAAAACTATCACCTCATTACCAAAAAAATTTTCTTTTAAAAAACCGCACTTCCACTTCCCTTAAACCTTAGCCTACATTATTCAGCACAAAGTTAAAATGTGCGATAAACAGAAAAACCACAAAAGATATGTACTTGATGCAAATATTTTATAAGAGACAACTTTAACAGTTTTATGCAACACATCTTTGCTTATCAACCAAGCCATTTCCCAACATATGGATCAGCAAACACGCAATTCAATAATGACAGGGCTCCACAAAGAAAAAACAATACTAATAAGCAAACTTCTGTATGTTTCTATGACCCAAGATTCAATAATAATACCAATTCATAAAGAAAGCTCATTTTCCCAGTTGGATAAGAATGTGCCATATCACCAATCAACTTAGAACATGAAACCACCAGATAAATTTTGGACAGAGAATACATTTAGAACAAGCAAACAGATCCATAATACAAAATATAATGAGTTTGCATGAAAATCAAATGTATGGGGTCTCACTTGGGAAGTCTTGCAAACAGAAGATTGATTAGTACATCAAGCATAACTTGAAATTGGCGTGAAGTCATTGCTGCGGTAATATTAGGAGAGTTGAAAGAAAGCTCTTTTAGTGGTTTCACCTGGATGCAAAAAAGAAAAAAGAAAAAAAAGAATTCACCAGACTTTAGAACTAGTACTAACAAAAAAAGAATCTCTTATAGTAAATAACTTCTATGCACTATTACATATATATATATATATATATATATATATATATATAGAGTCCGGCTACAATACTCTTATGAGTACGATCACCTTCGTACTCATAAGTTGTTTTCGATGAAAGAGCTTCCGAATCGACAATCCATACCGTTAAACATTTTCTAGAGCATTTAAAACTTCTATAAATCAAATTTCATAATTTTTCGACATCATTTACCTTACAATCAAAAGCTCACAAAATTGATAATTTTCAACGGCCGGTATGTGATACTTGCTAGTTTAACGGTGAAAAAGAATCCGAATAGATTGAATTTTTGATAGAAAATTCTAGTCACTACCAAGATAAAGATCAATAACTCCGATCTTAAATTGAAGGATCCGATCATCCATTTATATATAGAGTAGGGCTACTATAGTATTATGAGTAGTGGCCCCTTCGTACTCATAAGTTGTTTTCGATGATGGAGCTTCCGAATCGACGATCCACTCCGTTAAATATGATCTAGGGTATTTGAAACTTCTAGAGAATAAATTTCGTAAATTTTCAAAATCATAATAAAGTCCATCAAGCGGGCATAAAATGAACGGTCAAAATCGAACGACGTCCTAAAAATGGATGATCGGATCCTTCAATTTAAGATCGGATTATTGATCTTTATCTAGGTAATGAATAGAATTTTCTATCAAAAATTCAACCTATTCCGATTCTTTTGCACCGTTAAACTAACAAGTATTCCATACCGGCCGTTAAAAATTGTCAATTTTGTGAGCTTTTGATCATAAGGTAAATGATGTCGAAAAATTATGAAATTTGATTTCTAGAAGTTTTAAATGCTCTAGATAACGTTTAACGGTGTGGATCGTCGATTCGAAAGCTCTATCATCGAAAACAACTTATGAGTACGAGGGCGATCGTACTCATAATAGTATAGTAGACGGACTCTATATATATATATAGAGAGAGAGAGAGAGAGAGAGAGAGAGAGAGAGAGAGTTCGGCTGGGGTACTATCGATAGCACCAAGAATTTGGTGCTATCGAGTTTTTCACCGTTAGATTTAACCCTTTGATTATTTTTACCCGTTAGATTATACTATTCAACCAACCACTTACTCAACCCTAGGGGGCCCACATCATCCTAGCCACCCATTTCTCAATCCAAGGGCTAAAAAATCAATAGCACCACCAATAGCTTGGTGCTATTGATAGTATTCCAGCCTAGTTCTATATATATATATATAAATATAGATAGATAGATAGATGGAGAGAGAGAGAGAGCGCTAGGCTCCTATGCTTTTAGAAGTACAAAGGCCTCCATGCTTATAAGTTGTTTTCAATGATGGGACATCCGATTCGGCGATCGGTTCCGTTACACATGATCTATACTATTAGAACTATCTAAAAACCAAATTTTATAATTTTTTGACTTCATTTTTCTAGTAAACGAGTAGTATCAAAATGGATGGCTGAAAATAAAAATCTCATTAAAAAACAATATTAAAGATTCAAATTTCAAATTAGAAATATTGATCTTGCTATTAATGTTAAGTAGAATTTTCTATTAAAGTTTTATGAAATTTGGATTGTTCTACACTGTTGAACTTAAAAACATGCCACATCGACTGTTAAAATAGTCTTTTTGAGACCTTTTGTCACTTGATAAATAATGTCAAAAAATTATAAAATTTGGATTCTAGATAGTTCCAATAGCGTAGATTATGCCTAACGGAGCCAATCGTCAAATCGGATGTCCTATCATCGAAAACAACTTAAGTATGGAGGCCTCCGTACTTTTGAAAGCACAGGAGATGTACTATATATGTATATAGATACACACTTTCAATCATCTATTTATATATATAACCCTGTAAAATCCAAATTGTCATATACACCCTCAAAAGTGCGGTTTCTTACCAAATATCCACATAATCCAATTCATGGGAGAAACATGATTCTAAATCAGAAAAAAGTTTTTTAAAAGGGCTCTTTTGTACGAAAAAGGGTAATGAAAGAAACTTAAATTTTGAAGATCAATATAAAATTTCAGATTTTGTAGGGATGCATATTACATGCTAATTATTTCGGGGATATGCAAATATTTTCTATGCTGTATTTGTTGAATTTACCTTCAAATCTGCTGTACCACCGTTGTGCCTCGTGTATCTGAAATACATCTGACAAGGCATAAACACTCTTTCAAGCAAGGCGCCAGTGCGCTTTACTTTCTGTGAAGTCCTTGAAATCTTAGGTAGCCACTGAAGTCCGGCACCAGGATCAACATCAGTCGGTGCGACATGAGCTTGAACATGTTCTAGCATCACAGAAGTCTCCGCTCTTTTCCACGTCATTTCAGGCTGTGATTCTGGAATCTTCAAACTGGTGGTACCTAGGGCCTGCTCTATCATCTCATATCCAACATGGAGAACCGAATGAAATGATCGAGCTAAGACACGGCCGCTAGCTGCTGCGAGAAGAAATCTACCCTGGTATTCATATCAAGTCATTAGCTGGGAAAATTTCCTACATATCCCTGTGAAGTTGTGGAATTCTGCATCGTCCCCCCAAAGATTTTCACAGATTAATCTTTTCTAGAATTAGTCTAACAAAAAAGCATATTAAAGACAAAGTCATTTCCCTCTAGTGTTAGCAGAATGTAATGTTGCAAAAATTTGTTATTAATCAGCAAAAAAAAGCTCCTAGTGCATGGGACCCCCTAGTGGGGTAAAATGTAAATGCAACCCTCCTGGTAAGTGTCACATGCACTCTGATGCAAATATAAGATGTTTAACTTGTTCAAAATCATATTTATTAAAAAAAAAAGAAAAGAAAAGATGTTTAAAATGTTTATAGCAGAAGATATCTTAACTGTCACACATGTAACAAACCATGTAATTAATAATCTTGCAAGCTAGCAGGCCAGAAATAGGACAAAAATACACTATATGTTACTATATCTTAACAAACCATGTAATTATAATACACTATACGTTACTATACTGCACAAACTTCTGAGTCATGCACAATCTAAAAGCTCTAAAAGTAATGTTTTCGAGTATAACAATCGCAATCCATCTCCCATGCATATCAAATAAGATACACAAGAAGAAAATGCATTAACGCATTTTTCCTTAATTGCACATAGAGTACATCACTTACATTAGCTTCTTCCGAATGTAGATTAAATTGAGGTTGAATAACGCTCACCATGATGTCTCGTGTCCCCTCCTCCTCTGAGTCATCAATATGGCCATGCTTCACTGGGGAATGAAAATGAAAAAAATGCCAAACTCAGATTGAGACATAAAGAAACAAAACCCATCAAATTAAACGAGCAACTTCTTACTAAAATTAGCTATTTGCACCGGTAGAAATACTAAAAGTAGATCCATATTCAGGAGAGGTAAGAAATAACTCACCAGCCACATCGAAAGAAGAGGTGTTTAGTTTGGTTGAAGGAGATTGAGATGAAACTGGCCCTGAAATCTCAACTGGTTGAGTTACAGGGGAACTAACAACATGGGAAGTAGAAGGATAAGACACAGTGTTATCATCTAGAGGAACTTTTGACTCATCAAGCTTCTGTTTTTCCTCAATCATCTTCCTTTGAGCATACTGCCTAGAAGGAGAAGGTTTTGGAGATTCAAACACTTTGGATATCCCACCAACCCAGGACCACACGGCATCTCTGTTTTTAATGTTCCATAGGAGCTTGAGGCCGTAGACAAACACACGCTGACAATTGTAAGCACTTACAACATTAAATCCATCATCATCACTAAGATCTGACAGCGTATGGTCACTCCCACTTCCATTTTCAAATTCAAACCTCACATAAGTCATCTCAACATTCTTCCTGCCAGCTTCTTGCCATGCCAACAGCCTTGCAGTATCAGCTTTAGGCGACTGCCTCCGTATTGTGAAATAATCAGAAGTTAGGAGAAATCCATCATCTCCTTGTTTTTCTGTGAAATTAATTATGCCACCCTTTATTGTTTGAGTATCTCGAACTGCGGATGAGTTACTATCTTGATATAAATACACCTCCAACACATGGAGGTCAAGGCCCCGATAAACAAGATCGAGAGATCCACGCTTAGACTCAAAAGTAAACTTCTGCTTACCACGACTATAGCAAAGTTCGTACTTCAATTTTGACATTTTGAAGGTTAGACCACTTGCTGGATCATCATCACCTAGAGGCATGTGTTTAATGCAAGAATGTGCGGCGTTAATCCGAAGGAAAAACTCGGTCATAACTTTGTCAAGCGACAAGTTACCCGATCGCACAGCTCTTGGAATCCCAAAACGGGGCCACCGAGAGAAAGAACGTAACTTATGAGGAGGACTATAATTCAAGCTCCACCATTTGAAGACCCAAGCAAGGTCGTGGGCCCCAAGATTCATGGTTGGGAATTCACCGTTCTCTACTATCAGATTGTTTCCAAAACAGGAAGTAGAATTATTTTCACAGGATAGCAGAGAGGGCCTGAGAGAGAAGTTCCACCTCAGAGAGAGAGAAGTAGAACGAAATGGATCAAAAACTTTCTTTCTAGGTTCCCCTTCAATAGGAAGGGCATGTAAATAATGGTTGAGAGGATTGCTAGATTCACATTCCCAGTCAATGACCACTTCGAGGGAGAAAGCAGGTGAATAAATAAAAGGTCTCCTGTCATAAGATGGGACTTTTAAGCTGCAATTCTTTGTCAGGCTCTCTATACTGCTAACGTACATCTTGAAATCCTTTGCAGAAACATCAACATGCCCATCGGTTTGCTGGATTTCCATATATTCAGAAATGATTTGAAGTCTGTCGAGATTCTCATATGGATTTGTTGTAGCAAGAAAGCTCCATGAAGTCTCTTTGAAAAACAAAACAATCTTACCGTGGATGTAGTACCTCATGTCATCCCACCATGGTAAGCTGCGTTCCTTTTTAGGCTGTTGGTTTGATGAAACGAAATTTGCAATTTGGTCCTTTGAAGAAGAGGAATTGGAATTCCTTATACTAAGGTTAGCCCTGCGTAAGGCCACTGCAAATGCGTAACTTAAATCTGCAAAAGGAGGTTCATAGCCTACTCCGAAAGACACTTCACCTTTGTGGAAATGTATAGGCAAGTCTGAGTACAGTTTCATCGGTGGAGTGGTTCCGCTAGCCGAGCGTAGCATGCGCACTTTGCGACACCTTCCGATGAATACATCTTGAAGTATTTGAGGCTGAAAACATGTTGCCTGAAAAAAGCAATTCACCGAATCATAATTTATTTGTCATTACCAAACATTGCACCTAGAATCTAGATTTTCATGATTTAGCTCATATTGTGCTTTCTTATTTGGTATACAAGATATACCCGAAAGCAAGTGCAACAAAGAGCAAATATTGCTTATTTAACTGACCTGTTGAGCGAGGACAATACAACCTTGGCATCTACCAGAAGTTCCAGAAAATAGTGGAAAAGTATAATTTCTTAGTTGGAAAACTAAAGACCCGGCATTTACACAAATATCTCTTCCATATAATCGGGAGAATGGTACGTTATTTTCTCGGCAAACAGAGTCGTGGTTCTTTATAAATTCAACCATTCCAGAATCACCACCTTTGATTTTAGTCAAACATACATCCAGCTCAGTTGCACAAAGTGAGAGAAGAGAAGTTCTGTGAGTGCTTGGTCTGAAGCCAGATTGAAAGCCTCTTGAACAAGCACCCGATCCTTCCGCAAACCTTATTCTCTGGCACGCCTGATAATATGAGTGAAATGATTGTTTATAGATTTCTTCTCGTAGCTTTTGAACAGCAGCTACATCATGAACATCAATGTCAACCCCATCATAAAATAACTTATTTCTTTCTGAACCCGCATTATTTGGATCTGCACTTCCTGAAACTTTATTTCCAGTTGAGATAGCTTCATCAAGGAACTTTAGTCGAACATCTAACTCACAAACTTCTTTCTTTATCAAGTGGTAATGCTCATCAAGCCAACCCTGTATAGGCTCTTCTTCAATATCAGCTGTGAGCTTACGTATGACAAATTTTACAGACCCAAACTTCGGTGATTTGGCCTTTGGCTTTTTTAGATTTTCCTTTTTAGTGGCAAGTACTTGATCAGTTTTAGCAGCGGTGACAAGCTTTAGGCCTCGTAGCATATCTTCGACAGCATCTTCGATGGCACGTAAAGGCAACCTAAAGGGCATGCAGATATGAACGTCGAGTCCTTGAATAACCAAATCCCTTTCTGTTGTCGACTCTGCATCAGTAATGCTGCCAGGTGAAACTGGGATACAGGAAATCTGCATGCGGCTACTTTTAAAAACCCTAGCTCCATTAAAACTGAGTATTAGCCCTTCAAGAAGTACACCTATTTTGGCATTCTCGGAGAATATAGATTGCACTTGAATCGTTGCTTCGACCCCATCCGCAACTTCAGCAGATATTCTTAACATCTCCACATCAACAACAAAAATTGACTCTCTTTTACCATTATTCTTATCATGTCCCACTTGATCCAAATGTTCAACTGATTCTGAATTCGATTTGCTGTCAGGCCCCTTAAACTTGGTTTTGTGTAATAAACACTTCAAACGGGTAAGAGACTCATATAGTGCCAAATGTACATCAGGTTCCCACCTGAGAGTAATATCAGTGGCGCTGAAAAGCAAACA
Source organism: Aechmea fasciata (assembly GCA_025177825.1). Taxonomy (NCBI): domain Eukaryota; kingdom Viridiplantae; phylum Streptophyta; class Magnoliopsida; order Poales; family Bromeliaceae; genus Aechmea; species Aechmea fasciata. The sequence continues at coordinate 3,741,734 of CM045927.1, read as the reverse complement.
CACAGCAATATCCGCGGGGCCACCAGATCGGCGAACAATTTTAGCATTTTGCAAATCAATCAGAGTCACTTTAACGCCAGGTTGATGCTCTTCAGGATATTCTTCATAGATTGATTTTGCTCTTTCGAGTTCTATTTGGGTCGACTTCTTTTCCTTGTTCACGCACATAAGTAAATGGGAGATAACTAGAGAAGTGGAAAATTTCAACTTCTTGCAATTACCAGGGAGGGTCGAAGTAATGCCTGCTTCGCGAGGCGTGCCATCAGCAGAAACACTAATTACAACTTCACCACCTTGAGAACCAAAATTGACACGTTTTGGATCTGGTACAGTTGCATCTTCAATACTTGTCTCACCACAGTAAGTTATAGAACACTTTTCCAGGTTTAATTTCAGTAAATTAGTCCTTTTTGCGGACTTCTTACTTGAATGTCCCATCTTTTCTGTAGCTCTTTTAGTCGACAGAACTTTAAATAGAGTTTTAAAGGACATCAAGTTGGAGACTAGATATTCAACATGCTTGAAACCGAATTGAACTCCCATACCACTAATATCAACAGAAAATACCAGTGCTAATTGAACTAATTCAGGCATTTCTTGTGGCTCGATTTCTCTATGTCCCCAATCTAGGCTCACACGGGCGATGTGGATAAGAGAACCCGAATAAGTTTCAACACCAAATACATTTTCTTTCAAAAATTCTTGATATTCATCTTCCATGTGCAAATGCAGTTCACCAAGTTCTGTATGTACTTGAATCCCCTTGCTTGCTATGTTATTTGCAAATAAATGAGAAGACTGAGAACAAACCTGAAATAAAAAGACAAGATATCAAAGAGATGACAACTAAGGGCAGAATTGGAAATTGCATTTGCCAACAACTATAACTTTAAGTTGAAGATTAAGCTAAATATGATGATATCAAAGCTTCCTATTTCTTACTTCGTTAGATTCTCAACTAGGATATGAGCATTGAGAGGGGACCCCAAAAAAATAAAAAAATAAAAAAATCCTGCCTTCACAATTATCTAACATTTTCATTGGGGGAAAAAAATGCAATTGAAGCATAGAACAATCACTGTGTTCAAGAAGGAAAAAACTCAACAAATTGACAAAGTAAAGCTATGTATTAATCAGTATTCTTATTCTAGAGTATAGGAAACCTCTAGAAGAGAACTCTTAAGGTACAATGTCAAAATCCCTCGTAGGTGATTATAGGTTTCTAAATATATAAGACTAAATATGAATGAAATAAATCCAATTTAAAAGAAATTTCTTTTGGGTGTGGTTAAAAGGCAGAATTCCAGATATTAAATGTCAGTAAGAATACACTCAAAAGACAGGATTTAATAGGTAAGGACTATAAAACACACAAACAAGGCAACAGAATTTTAAAAAAATTTCTAATGTTTCCTAATTAACTGTAAGCAATTTAATGCCTTCTTCTGCTTGACATTCAGCTTAAAAAGACGGAGGGAAGATTAGATGACTGGGTCAGCAGCACCCATGAGGAAGTAACAATGTGATAGTAGTGTGCTTGGCCAACCATCCAAATTACAAGCAAGTCATTGCCAAATTACTTTATATATAATTCAAAAGATGCTACTGCACTGCATTTCAAATAACATAGCACATAATACATTCTGCAGTCAACGTGATAATACTCCTGTACTATATAGTAAGCGGGAATAGTATTACTAAGCGGAGTACAACAAATGACAATAATCAAGCTACATCAACAAACGATTTAAAAACATTAATCCTCTACTACATCAGCATAAGATCTTCAATCTCGCACAAAGAGGAAAAGGGAATTCAACAACTAAAAGTTCAAATACTTCTTCACAACAATGAGAACTCACATGGTATAATGCAGATCCATTAGGGCTGTATAGAACAACAGTCATCTCTGGGGCTGAGACAGTACATGTCCACATGACGGGTTTAATATCTCTTGTCTGAGACTTTTCTAGGTGAGAGGTCTCCATGCCAAGAGCCATTCTCTTCTTATTTGATAAGCGCAGTCGCATCCATGGCATCAGTCTGCTAACAATAAGGTTACATTGTGTACCACCAAGTTTGGCGTCAACCTCAGCTCTAATAGGTAGAAGCGGCTGAAAAAAATAAATAAATAAATAAACAGCCAAATAAAAGAAAAATTTTGCTTAATAGCTTCGTCTCGTATGCATGTTTTTAAGTGAATCCATGTTTTTCCCATTTATACTGTATATACAGAATTTTATCAGGGAAAATTAAACAGATCACATTTATTGTGTAGATACGATAATGTGTATATTTGTCCACAATGAGCAACTATCGAAAGCACACTCAAGACCAAGTCTATGAACAATATTGTTGTAAAAGTCAGCTTCTAATAATACAGACCAATTTACCTCTTCTGACAAAATCACAACAGTTACCCACATGCTTTTCTATCTATAAGTTGCTAAATGTAAAAATCCTTTATTTAATAGAATATATTGGACCCCAAGTTTTATTATATATGCACATAGATGAAGCACACTTAACCTAAAGCAATCATTGAAAGAACTAGCATACTATATAGAGCAAGCATTACTGATTGGAAACTTACCAGGAATGCATTCAAAAGGATGAAAGCAACAAAGATATCCCGAGTTAATTTCAGCTAAAATGAAAAATACTGAAACAAAAGACTGCTGAAGGCACTAAGAAGCAAGGTTTTAAGTGCCCGCTGGCACGGGCCGTATCCACCATGCCAACAAGATACCGGCACAATATAAATCCCGTGACAATGGCATAACTCAAAATCCTCTATTCTTTAAATTAATAAATAATTTTCTCAATAAAGTTCAAAAGATGTGATACAAAGACATAATAAATAGTTAGAATATTTTGTTGCTAAAGAAAATAAATATTTCATGCTATTATGTGTCGGCACACAAGAATTTTTTTGACCGGCACGGCTCGGCACGCACCGTGCCGTACCGTGCCGGTAAGTTTCCGGGACGACCCCGTGCCACGGCACTTAAATCCTTGCTAAGAAGTACATTAAATGCTTGCATGTAGCATTCTCTATAAGTACATTGCATATAGTTGAATTTGTAGTTGCTAACTTAAAGTAAATAAATGGATTAACCAATAATAACTGATGGCAGATTACTCAGAAATCAGAACTAATACAACAAAGGAATTATGAAATGAAAGATCAGCATCTTACTTCCATTGGAACGTCTACCGAAGTGAGAACAGCAACTTTTAGAATTTCCAAGATAGAAGTTGAACCTTCTCTGAGCAACTGAAAGGACAAAAAAGTAAGCAAACTCATCAAAGCTAAATCATCTAAAGAAGCAAAAATCGAGAGTCAAAAATAATTACATGAATCTCATTCAAATCCATCTGAATATCAAAATGAAATGCAGTCTCCTCTGAATCGTCATGTGATTTGGATTTAGTACTATTGAGATGGATACCAGTAACATTATTTTCAACAATAAGTCCTTCGCCCAGATGCATGAACTTCACATCAAGTTTCGGCACACTGAAGCTAACCTTCCAAAGAACAAATATATTTTGTTAGTAATAATTTGACATAATTTAATAGTAACATTGAGGAGATACAGAGCTAGAATAAAAAAAATATGAATATTAAGATTCATACTTATAAAGGTTATTCCAAGAAACAGAGAACAGATAAAAGAGCGTGAAGCATTTAGAAAATCCAACATAAGTTTATCATGCACAAGTTTAGCAACATGTGAGCCTTTGAGTAAAACAAACCTTTTCGGGGAATACAAACATTTGCTTCTTTATTGATGAGAGGAAAGTTTTACTCGTTGAAGACATTTTAGTTGACATAGCATCCAAAGTAGCACCTCTAATAATGTCTGAATCACTAGAGGTCTCCAATTTTTTAGGAGTCTTGGAAAAGAGGCTTTCATTAAGGCTGACAATAATATCTCCGCATGTCAAATTGAGATCAATAATCTTGACACCTTTTTCCCTGGAGAAAACATGAACACATGGTCTTTGATTCATAACTTACTAGGATAGAAAACACATCCACAGTAACAAAAGTTAGTGCCCATAAAGCATCATAGTAGTGAAGCTTAATGAGTCTAGTTAATAGATAGCTGATTGGATATAAGAAATAGGGATGTTATCTGGTGGATTGTATTTACCAATATTTGCAACCAGAGTTCTTTTGGAGGAACGGATGCACCACATCAGCCAAGGCCCAGAACCACATAGTGATCCCCACTCCAACCCATGTCATACTTCAATCCCAACTTCCTAGTGAGTTGCACCCTTTTCTTGATTTCAAAATTCTCCTCTTCCTAACGGCTGGAAGGAAGTATGAGCTGGGAGGTGAGCAAGCTGATGTGGTGAACCAGGTGCAGGTGATAATTTATCAATTGTAGCGCCCTAATAGTCTCACATCGGATGGGAAAGGGATTTTGATTGGGAATATAAGAGGGCACGCACCCTAATAATAGTAACGGGGCTTAAACATTTTGGGCCGATGGTTTGGGCACAATGAGTTAATATTGCTATTTGGTCAGGTTGTTACATTTAGCAGGTATTTTGAAGTATAATTGTACTAATCAGGATGCATTGTCTTTTTATCATCGTATTGAAAGATTTAGAAGAAAATAAAATAAAAATTGCCTATCAGTAAAACATCTTGCCAAGAAAGAAAACTCACTTCTCATGACCAAAGGCACAACAAACCAATAAGTCCTCACAAACAAAGGGAACAGGATACTTTTCCATAACAGCTGGAAACGATTGGTCAGGTTGTGAACAATCCGTTTGACTATAACTGAATGACTGGTCAAGATTAAACTGTGAATCCCCAAACTGTACAGTAAAAGGTACAATGTGCAACTTGACTCCAAGAATCTGATTTGGTCCAGCAATTTTAGATATGTCCAGCTTCAAATCTTTGATTTCGAAAACAGCTTTTGGCACCTGCATGATTTTGAAGAAGCAGATTCAGAGAGCATTAACCAAGATTCGGCATTGTACACAAAAGCAAGGATTTAAGTGTCGTGGCACGAGATCGTGCCGGAATGGGACGGCACGGTGCATGCCGGTTACAAGAATTCATGTGTGCCAACACATAATAGCATGAAATATTTACTTTCTATACCAACAAAATATTCTAACTATTTATTATATATTTTTATCAAATCTTTTAAACTTTATTGAGAAAATTACTTACTAATTTAAAGAATAGAGGGTTTTGGGCCGTGCCATCGACACAAGAGCTGTATCATGCCGATATATTGTTGGCACGATACGGCACAGTAGATGCGGCCAATGTCGATGGGCACTTAAATCCTTGTCCAAAAGATCCAAATGTTATTAACTTACAAAAGCTAATATAATATCTACCAACAAGAGTACGGGCACTCTCATCTATGGCGCTTCCCTAATTATTCAAAAAAATTTGCTAACTAATGCAGTTTCACAAGATAGCGAATATGAAAACAACAAGACATCAGATCCTACTTAGAAACAAACAGCTCCTGGAGGTAAACATTTAGTGGTTTCGAATGGATAACAGAATTCTCCCTTTGTCTAACAATCAATGTTTTTCAGCAACCTAACATTCTATAGAAGTCTTGACACTTTACTGGCCTGTGGTTTAGAGAAAAGAGAGTCATGTACCAGGTTCATACTACAAAGTTGAATCAAAAATTAAATGTGACTAGCCATACTTGCACCTAGGGAGCTCAGCACAACAGATACAACATCGATAAGAGGCTTTGGAATGCCTCATAAGAAAAGATCTTTACATATTGGTAGAAAAACAAATATTAGTTGTTCGAAACTAAAAATGATTTGTTTTCAACAAACGAAATCATTTTTAATGTTAACTACATGTTAAGAGAATGATATAAACAAATAAACATGGACAAGAATAAATCTTCAAGTTATGCCACAAAGCTAAAACTATAAAGTTAGATTGCCAAAAAAAAAAGTTAAAATATGTTGAATGCACTTATCATTGAACACTATTGATAATCTTAAAGTTCATGATTAGACATGATGTTGCGTTACAACAAACAGCAATTCAACGAAGAAGTATAACGGATAACTTTCTTGTTAGATGCACATTACATGTTGAATAGGAGTTTTAACATTTTATTTATGACTTCAGCAGGATAATGATAATTTTATATTTCATACTGAATAAGAGTATTAGTATGAACCTGAAATCAAAGCTGCAAATTTTTTCTAGCCCAGCCCAAATTGATTCAGAAGTGTATAATATCATGTAATTTATGAAAAGAAATCCAACTGTCAACATTTCAATTAACTAGAGAACCATATTCAAACTAGCTTTTGCTTTTCAGGCTAGCAACTTCTGCAAATATATTTTTCGCATAAACCAATTTTATTGTAATGTCATCTATCATAATGATTACCATCGAAAGCTTCCCTTGTAGCAAGAGATCTGCTAGAGCAAATTTCATGTTGAAAGGCTGCATAGAAGAATTGAGCAATTTCTACAAAAAGCTGATAAACTGACACAAATCTTCTATCAATTGGTGCAACAGTCCTAGCTTTAGCAAGATCAAGCAACAGAGGGACTAGAAATGAAAGCTATAATGTCGGATAGAAGATCAGCTTATGTCTCTCACACTTGAAGTAAACTTTGGCAATTGTACTTGATAAATAGAGACCACCTCAATAGTGCTGACTTAAGAACTTCGGTGGATATATAATGATTGAATATCAGACACTTCTCTCAGAACTGTTACACCATTGACATTTGGAGAAACAGAATAAATAGAAACCAACAAAGGAAACTAATTGAAGACGCCATCAACTTTCAGGTTCTGTGATCACAAGAACCTTAAATGAATTAGAAAGAAGTAAAATTTTATGACTACTAATAAATCCAGATATTTTAAATGCCACAAGTATAAGAATCAATTTTTTATTAGGTACGCATGTACAGAACAATAACAGAACAAGAAAGTAACAAGGCTTCCAATTCCAATACACTGCTTTATTTACTTCTCACACTGTAAATCTGATTTAATCACCCATATCTGCCAGTTACTTAAAATTCACGCAATGACTACTATGCAGCAAACCAAATATTTATGATGACATATGCAAGTAGTCAGTATTACCCAAAAAGAATATGAGCATCAGATTGTTAAATTACTATTCAGTCCCAACAGAATGTTTCAATTACGCTTTACCATGGGAATTCAATAAAACTGACCCTACCTTTCATATAATAAAGCAATGAACACTCTAAAATCTAAATTATAGCTTCTGCACAGGCAATCAAATTCTGAATAAGAATCGACTGCAAAGCTAGATATTATTCAATCAGTAAATTGGTACCTTGACAACTAAATCTGTTACCGTAACCGACAAAAATCTAGCCATGCTTGTAATGACCAGCCATTTCCCTTTTCCAGTTGAACGAGACTTCTGGTGTTTACTAGTCCTTTTCCTCTGCTCAGAAGATCTCATTACGACTTCAATATCACAAATTAACAACTGTAATTTCGGATCCTTTGAGATAAAGCTGAACCCCAGCTTGACTAGTGACTTACGAAAGCTGAGTTTGATTTCACCAATTGATACAGATTCCACAGCACCCTGGAAAACAACAAAAGGTTCATTAAAAATTTGTATTATACAAGGCTTCTCAAGAAACAGCAAAAGAATAACGTAGAAAGAATGAGAAAAAAAAAACATAAGGCAACTGCAGCGACAGAAAGCCATGAGGCCACTGAAGCAGAATTCAAAGTGTATAAGATAGAAGGCCGTGACTATTGGAGGATGAAGTCTCACTCAGTCAATTAGTCTAGCCTCCCTTCCGAGTCAGATTTTTTTCCGGAATTCTTTCTTGTCAAGTGAAAATGGAGATTCAAAAATGGTTGGAACTATTTGAAACACTGTGGATGTACATAACTGGAGATTTTTTTTTCCTACTTCACCTCAAAAACCTTCTCTCCAGCTCAAGATCAGTTTCTTCTCTTTCCCACAATATTACTTTCAAAAGGATATTTAATGAATGCAGCTCACTAGAGGCAAGTCCATCATGTTGAGATTGATATTTATGAACAACTTACAAGATGTTATAAATCTAGTGTTTCATTCTGATCAACATATGCTTGGCATGGCATAAACTGAGATTCCATCTCATAAAAGCAGAGTGTCAACCCCCTTATCATAAGGCATGCTACAGGTTATTTGTAGGCAAGCCTTATGAAGTGACACATTACTGGAAAAGACACACAAAAACCTTAGTCAAAATCAAGATGAAGGTTAAATTGATGCTGCTAAATCAAGGGTGGTAGAGAGGGGTAAGTAGGCCCTCCCTGATTCAACGAGGTCCACGAGGAACTAGAAGTTCCTATTGCCTATAGTTACCTAACATGTTTTAAGCTCCGGTAAATGCCTGAACTCCACTGGATTTAGTAACAACATCCAACAGTGCTACCTTGGCTCCCTATCCCCTCGTTCCGTAAAAATGAGACAATTGTTTGAACTAAGGCTTGAACTAGGATTTGCAGGGTTGTGGACGAGCTAGGCGTCACAAACACAGACACTGAACACAGGACACGATACGACATGGACACGGAGACTTGACAACCTCAAAGAATTAGGACACGGTTAAGGCATGAACACTGCTAATAAACTATAATATTATTAATATAATAATATATATTTATTACATATAAAATATTAATTTTGTTAAAATATTGTTATATTTCTCATATGAATGAAAGTTAATAAAATTTCCGTTGATAGTTCATATATTTTTGGGACAGAAATTCTCCACCATACATATTTATTTATATCATCCAAAAAGACGTCATATGCATTCATCAAAAAGCCAAAATATTTATCATCGTACATTATATATGCACAAAAAAAAAAAAGCAAATTAAAAATATATATATTCTTTTTTAAGGGATGTGCCATGGACAAGGTTATAAGTGCCCGTCGGCACGGACCGTATCTACCGTGCCGTACCGTGCCAATAAGATACCGGCACGATACAGACCCCGTGCCGATGGCACAGTTTAAAACCCTCTATTCTTTAAATTAGTAAGTAATTTCCTAAATAAAATTCAAAATATGCAATAAAAAGACATAATAAATAGTTAGAATATTTTGTTGCTAAAGAAAATAAATATTTCATGCTATTATGTGTCGGCACACAAAGATTTTTTTGATCGGCACGCATCGGCACGGCTCGGCACGTACCGTGCCGTACCGTGCCGGCAAGTTTCCGGCACGACCCCGTGCCACGGCACTTAAATCCTTGGCCATGGATGCATGTCGAACGTGCGTCTACGCACAACCGCGTCGGACACGAGTCCGACAATGCACGTCAAACGCGCGTCTACGCACAACTGCGTCAGACACGAGTTCAACACGAACACGCATGTGTCTGACACGAACACGCAAGGCTTATAGCCGCATCATGATACACAGGGGATGAGCAACTTACCACTACACTAATAATCACTTAAATGGTTCAGTTATTTATTATATATAAAGCACAGACGTCAGACACGAGTCCGACAATGCACGTCAAACGCACGTCTACGCACAACTGCGTCAGACACAAGTTCGACACGAACACGCAAGGCTTATAGCCGCCTCATGATACACAGGGGATGAGCGACTTACCACTACACTAATAATCACTTAAATGGTTCAGTTATTTATTATATAAAGCACAGATAGTTCCAAATCGAAATTATAAATTTATGTGAAACAAATGCTACAATGACATGGCAGAGTGGAATTGCACTAGTATAATGCTATATATAAGTGGAGAGACACTTGAATCATTCCAGCCTCACACTTCTTCAGCCTCTAGTGTTGGTTTCATTCCCATAAAAAAAAAAGTCCTGTACTTTATAAACCCAAAGAACACCTTCAGAAAACACGTGATTTCAAGCATGTTTAGACTTTAGAGACAAATATAGAAAAAATGATAATAATAAGACAGAAAATTATGTCATGCTATCTTCTTCAACCAATATGGCAGTAAGGTCATTCCTCCACGTTCTGTGAAACCTCCACGTTCTGTGAAAAGTAGCCTAATACACCTTAAAGACAATATTAGGACTGCAAAAACTACTCGTTAGATCTATTCACATCTAGGACTCACTGAATATTGTTCGAGATGTTTCTCCTAATTTGGTTTCAAAACAGTGATCTACCACTAGAATTTTCAGTTGATTTTGCGATGGACTGCTGTTAGTGTTTAAGGTGTGCATATCTATGGGAAATTGAGAACTTATCATCAGTACACTTTTTTAAGTTTTACAAATAGCTAAATAAATGTTAAATGGTTATTAAACTGAATGCATAAACCCACATATTGGTGTGCACGATTGTTTGCACAATTTGCAATAAAAAGACATATAGAGACAGCACAAGATATTTCCTTGTATCTGTAGTCAATTTCCACGATCAGCATTTCTACTCCTACTGCTTTGATGAGGACCTAAAACCAAAAACTTAAAATTACTTTTGCAATCTGCACAATGGCAAATCGTCAAAAATGATCAACGAAATTTCAAAGATCAAAAGATATTGAGAAACAATAAAAGAAATTAACACATGAATCTAACCAAAATCATTCGTACTCAAAGAGTTAATTAAAATTAGAACACAAAAATTCTACAAACTTGGCTGACTACAGAGATATGAAAAAGACAAACCTTTCTAAATTTTAAATTAACATCCCTCAAACAATTACATCCAGCAACACGAAACCCAACGGAAGCCTTTAATATACGGCTTAGAAACCAAGCCAACAACCTGGAAGCAAATCTGCCAACAAGAGAGAAATATAGGTTCAGACAAAAAGAGCACTTCTGCAAATACTTTATAAACATTAAACTATAATTCACATAAACTTAAGTTATTAAATAGATCATCAAAACTAATACTGACTTAACAGAATGTCAGGCTTTTATGTCATAAATTAATTGGAATCGCAACTTGTAGAAGCATAATGCTAATAGAGTACAAATACTTTGTGTTTTGATATGTGATCTGAAGGGTTTATTCTGATTGGACTTTTCAAGGAGCAGTTTTACTGACAATAACATGTGACCCAGCACTTGTGACTGTTGAGAATCACTCCTCCAGCTGTCTTGTATTGATTATGGATGTACAATCCAACAAGACTACTCTCATATAACATGCTTAGGAACTCTTGGAGGGGCTACTCAATTTGATGCAAGTACGGTGCCATATCAATGCATCTTTCCTTCATTGTTACCATCCTCAGAAGCTAGGCAGGAGAACTTAATATTTACAATATAATTAAGGGCTTGTTTGAACCTGCTCCAAGATGCAGTCCTGTCCAATCAGATGTTGTTCACCTATTGCTATTGGGAAAATCACTATATCAAAATACCTTCAACAGTACAACAACAACAGAATCTCCAAAGTGGAGCTTCTTCATTTAGGTCTCATAATCTCATTTCCACTACACATCATAGCTGAAGCACCAAACTTTTCTATAAATAACTACCGTTGAAAGTGGGAGAAGAATCTAGACCAATCAAATACACAGTAAATATCAGATAACTATCACGGAGGCTGATACAAACTAAAGAAAAGCTTTAACAGTTCAAAATTTCAAAGTAGTATATATGTAATTCTTATCGCACCCTCAATGCTCCCTTGCATCATGCACAAAAAGATTAACTTAAAGCAATTTTATTGGCAAATGAAGAAAAAATCGATCTGCATGTCAAACACAATAGCTCCAACGAGCAGAGTACCAGAATCAGGGTAGAGCAATTTGATGCAGATTTTAAATTTGTTCAAAATACTTTCTACAGCTAGTTTCCTACCAACACTCCCCCCTCCTACACCGAAACAGATCAATTCCTTGATAAGCGAGTAAACAACCTAACACATTCATCTCAAAGTTCCCCTTTTTCCACTCAACTCACCCACTCACAACTTTTAATTCAAAGTGCAACTTCAAAATTCATGCGCCACAGAAAACTCGGCACTCAGATTCGCCGCATTATTCAGAGTAAAAAAGCTTACATACTAAGCTTCACACTCAAAATCAGCTAAACGACACAAATCCTAATGAAATTTAGCGAGAAAAGGCACAAAAACGATGGAATTGGGGGGGGCGCTTCCTCGAGATCTTACGTGAAAACGACCCATCCGACCACGGAGACGACGAGGAAAACCGAGAAGAACTTAACCGGCGACGACGCCATCGCTCGCGGGGGAAGAGGGGAGCGAATCCGCCTACGGAGAAGCGGCGGAATGGTCGGGGATCGGATCCCCGCAGTGGATCAAGCGCATGGCTTCGGATCGGAAACCCTAGCCTCGATCCGGAGACGAGAGATCGATCGGAGGCGCATCGGAGAGAGGAATCGTCGGCGAAGAGCGCGATGGAGAGAGAGAGAGAGAGAGAGAGAGAGAGAGAGAGAGAGGAGTTCGCTGGAGCTCTGAAGCCACAGCTTCGACTGTTTCGTGCTTATAAACGAGAGATCGGAAATTTTGGGGGGGTGGGTAAAATGTAAGTGTAGTCCCTGTATTTCCACTATATTTATATATTAGTGCCCCTGCCTATACCAGTCAAAAGTTATTTTAGCCCTTTTGTAGATTACATCAGATACTTATATAAGTAAATAACTATAAAATATGTAAAAAAAAATATTAAAAAATAGAATTACAAAAGAGAATTCCATGATAACACTTTATTTTTTTCGAATTAGGAGCTGGGCTGTAATAGCTTAAAAGGTTAGGGACTGAAGTGCTTTTGAGCCCAGGAATGTAGTCGCAATATTTGTATTGTACAGGGGGTAACTAGACATTTCGCCGCGGAATTTTTTATTTTTTACTAAATCGGCGGGTCGATCCCGACGGATCGGCGAGTAGAAAGAGTGGAACGGTCGAAGACCAAAACCAAGAATAGTCCACGAGGTGAGCAGTCATTGAGTAGACCCGGTCTAGTAGACCGGGCCAATCTGGTAAGCCCTCTTTGTAGAGTAACTATTGCCTGCTCCGGGTGTACCAGCAGGCCTCGCACACCCTGCCCTTAATTAGCAAATTATTCACGAATTATTAAAAATCCGAATAAAACGATCAGTTTACGATTTTTTTCAAAAAAAAGAGAATTATTAGCGAATTATTAAAAATATGAATAAAAAATTTATAATTTTTATTTTTAAATATAAATTATCTTATATTTTATATTTTATGCCGAATTTATTTTTTAAGCCGAATTTTTCAACAAATTTAAAAAATAAAAAATAAATTTTATGCGTATTATATTTATATTGAATTTTTGACGAATCTGAATTAACTAACTATGTCCTTGCGTGATTTTTTATGACCATTATTTTATTTTATTTTGCAATTAAAATCAAGCTATTTTAGATGGAGGTGAGGAACAATATTTAAAGGACCTATATGTAAGATATTATAAGTTTTAAAAATATAGTGGGCATCGAGCGATTCGAACTTAACATTTTTTACTCATGAAAATATCTTATCACTTTAGAAACTTAAGTTGATGAAAAAATATATATATGTTTATATTTAAGTTTAACATTCTCAGTAAATCATTGTACAATTTTTTTTCTGCTGCATCTTTTGATAAAAACTTTTTATTCATATTAGGGACTTTTATTTTTGGATTTTCGAAGCTCACTTTAGCTTCTTGCTTCCCTCCAAATTTTTTTTTTTTTTGAGAGAGAGAGAGAAAGAGAGAGATAGATAGCACGCTACCCGCTTCGTTTATTTCGTTAAGAAAAAAACTTAACTCGAAATGTGAATCAACTAGAATTCGAACTAGGGTCTCGAGTACCAACCACCAAGTCTTTTACCACTTGCTCTAGGATCGGTCAGTCTCCAAACATTTTATTAGCCGTCATATAAGCTGGACCATAGATTTCTAATTGCTTAATTTACCCCTCAAACAAAAGAAGATATTTGGCAAATAAGTTTAGAGCGACAGGCTGAATAAGTTTACGAGATCACAAAATATATGCTTACGATTTGAAATTCCGCTTCGAGTTCAACTATCGGTTATTCGAGTGATTTCATTAAAAGAAAAAAAAATTTTGGTAGGCTTCTTCAAATAGCTGTAATTAAACAACACTTTTAGATGGTATTTGGTTGAGGTATAAGGGGGGCGGGAGAGGAGGGGAATTAAACAACACTAAATTTTAAATATAAAAATTAAGTATTCAAATTCAAAAGAAAGGAGTAATATCGTCATTTTTTATTTATAATTATTCACTATTTACACTTCTTCTTATTCCATCTTATATATCATAACGCTATCTTTCTTATTCCCGGGAACCACTCAATTTTCATCCAAATGTAAGATTAGACTAGTTCTTGTTTATATCTGAACTTGTACATATCGCTGAAATAAGCAGTTCTTACTTATATCCGAACCAAACGAAGTCATAGAGAAGATTCTGCTTGTTGGATCAAATACACCTTAAGTAGCTCCGTAAACGGGTTCGACACTTCTAATGGGCTAGTGGGCTCTTTGGGCCCATGGAGGCCCATCTAGACAAACAAGATTGGGCTTGTTGCATGTAAATTAACTTGGTGTTCAAATTCAAGAGCTTATCCTAGTTATATTTGTATGTGTTAGAATGGAAGAAACAAAATTCTTTCTATTTTAGAGTTGTACAATATTCTACGCAATATAAATATAACATTCTAATAGTTTCGCATCGGATTTGAATGAGATTGTAATAATAAATAGGCTTAAGCATTTTGAGACGGTTGTTTGCGCCAAGCTAATTCAGATGTATGATTAGTAACTTTGATTAAATAGAGATCTATTAAACTATTTATTTAATAAAATCTAGGAGTCTAATTGTTAATGTTTCTCCCAAAAATATCACAAAAGATAGTTTTTTTTGTTTTACTTAAAAAATATTTTCTTTCTGTTTGGTTTCTAGATTTTTTTTTTTTAATGAAATGGTCTTCTTTTTATTTTTAGATTTTTTGTTTTTCATGAAAAATAAATTTTCACTTTTTTTTTTTTTTTTTGAGGAACCAAATACTCCCTAAAGTTATATATGCTATACACTAACACCTTTGATTCAAATATAGGAATCGAAATCAATGGAAATGGATGGAATAAAAAAAAAATGGAATGATGAAATCTCGTAATTTGTTTGGTTCATAAAATAAATTGAAATTGGAGTTATGTTCAAATTAAAAAATTTAAAAAATAAAATTTTAATTTACTATCTAAATCCGTAATCAAAATTTGAGTCAAAGTTTGAACTTATAATTTGATTTTACGATTCAAATTCAAGTTCAAAGTCAAAATTTAATTTTAGAACTAAATTCAGATGCCAAAAATATATTAAAATTTACATTTGAACTTAAAAAAGTTAAAAATATAATTTTGAATCTACAATTCAAATTCAAATTTATTGTAAATTTTTTGGTGTAAATTTACAATATATTAATATATATATATATATATATATATATATATATATATATATATATATATATATATATATATATATAATTATATATATTAATATTTTTGATGTAAATTTTTTAAGTAGCTTTTGCTTATGAGTTTATTAACATGATATAATTAATACACTAACTTTTTTTTGAAATGAACCCAAGAGTATATATTTCTCTTAGAAGGTGATTCTTTGGAAATAATTTAATGCTTATTCATCTTATCTTTCTCTTTTCTTTTCTTTCTTCGCTACAACAAAATATGTTTTAGGCAATGACGCTTTCTTAGCGTCTTTAATATTTAGCATTTGCCGACACTATGATTAAGCGTCGCCAATAAACATATTTTTATCAAATATTTATATAAATTTTCCGACGCTATATTAAAACGTCGGCATATTTATCCCGATATGTTTATTTAACGACTCTTTACACGACGCTTTTACAAACATCGGGATTATTTTTGTCGACGCTTTAAAGCGTCGCTAAATATCATTTAGGCTTAGTTTGGTATTGAAGTCTATCTAACGTTATTAGATAAAATGGAGTTAGAGAAAAAACATATAGGGATATGCTTCTGTATTCTCCGGTGGGAACGCAAAAAATATATCGTAACCGACTCATCGCCATATGCGGAACGCAATATTACGTACGGAAACAAACATGATATTTTCCTAACGTGCTTTCTCACCGCACGTAACGCAGTCTCCCCGCAATACCAAACGAAGTCTTAAAGTGTCCTAAATGCAAGATTTTTTGTAGTGCTTTTTTCCTTCCCATTCGCAATTTTTTATTGCCTTTGTGCTTTTATTTATTTTTTTATTTTTTGGTACAAAAAACTAAATCTGTCTTTTAGGAGAAATCATTGCCTACATTGGGAATACATGCAAATTAATTATTTACTGCATAAATATTTTATCTTAATATTATTATATTAAGAAAGAAAAAAATCGTTATATACAAAGCGCGGACGTGTTACTAGTTAGATATATTAGGCCGGCCATGGAAATGGACCCCAAGTAGTAGTTAGCCATTTTTTTTTATTCCACATAGTTTTATTGAGACTTGGCATACTCATCACTCTATCTAATATAATAATAATATATTTATAGAATAGCTATTCTATTTCTTGTTTGAGTGGCCATATATATATGCATATATATTAAGACAAAGTGCTCATATTGGAGATATTGTATGTACAATTTAATAATTTAATTTAATAACATTTGAAATCGTCAGCCTTTTTGGCAGCATTTAATATCCTATACAAGATTTGGAATCATTTGGGCTCGTAGGTTAGGTTAAAGGATAAGAGAGAGAGAGAGGGAGAGAGAGAGAGATTAGCTTAATTAATCAAGAAAAAACTTCAAAAACTCTCATGTGGTTTCGCATTTTTTCATTTTAGTATCCTGTGGTTAATTTAAAGTATATCAAGTTAGTACCATGTGATTTCGCACTTTTTCACGTACCTTGTGATTTAAAGTATATCAAGTTAGTATCCTGTGGTTTTATTTTTGCATCAAGTTAGTTTCATGTGGTTTTATTTTTGTATCAAATTAGTACCCTGTGGTTTTTAAACCACGGAGACTAAAGTGATCAGAAATGCGAAACCATAGGGTATTCACTTGATACACTTTAAACAACATGATACTAAAGTGAAAAAGTGTAAAACCACATGATAGTAACTTGATACATTTTAAACCACAGAATACTAAAGTGAGAAAAAGTGAAACCACATGAGGGGTACGTATTTGAAGTTTTCCTATTAATCAAAGATGGGTTTATAGAGTAAATTAAACCATGCAAGGTCCACTATTGTATGGATCATATATGTATAATTTTTGATGTACACGTACCTATCAAATTTTCACTCATCTTGCTTGTTTAATTTGTTATAGTTATTTCTTCTTTGTTAAGTATATGCTATTTAATAGAAATTCATTTATCACAATTTGATCTCTATTGGGTATAGCATGCATGTAGGTTTCAGTTGGAGCTTTCGCATAAGCGTTTCTTATCTAACATGCAAGCTAGATTAATCTTATAGGTATAAATTGATTAAGAAATTGTCTTAAAACATTTCTTTTATAACATTAGACCGACACTGTAAACGAATCAAGTGGCAAAGATCATGGTGGTTGGTACCGAGATCCCTGCTCAATCCTAATTGATTCACATTTTCAAATGTTTATTTCTAAACGAAATAACGGTTTAGCCGCTACCTATCTCTAAAAAAAAAACATCACAGATTAGTGAGAACTTGGGATCAAGATCGATTGAGAAAGACCTTGGGGTCATATATACATGTATCTGATGGGATCGAGACTCCATATATATATATATAGGGTGTGATTAATTTTTCTATATTTTTGCGAATTAATGCACACTTCAGTGGATAAAAGTGCATGTAGGACATCAAACTCCCAATTCTTAAAAAAAATATGAAGTTGATTAATGTTGTTAAAGTTTTGGAATGCATCTTAATGGCTTTCTCACTTGATCCTATATATAAAACAAAGCATTAGCTTATGAGAGTGATATATATATATAGCTCATCTTAGTTTTTCACTCTAGAGTAGTGGTTAATTTTTCAAATTCTAACTTTAACTACTTCTAATCTAGGAAGCTAGTTCACAAAAATATGCACAAAAATGATGATTGTTGTGGGGGGGAGAAGCAAAAAGGAGATCACTAATCAAGCCAACTCATGTATGCACTTTCTTTTGTAGTGGAAAAGGACTAAAGGAAGATACAAAAGGAGCTTTTGACCTAAACTTTAGTAGGAAAATAACATCCTATGATTTCTAGGTACTATACATAGGACACAGTGTTAGCTCCACCACCATGTGGTGTGCACTTTGTTGTACAATGGTTTTAAGAAGGTTCTTTAATTAATGTTGGCTCCTGCTCATGTGACTTTGCAAAAGTATATATACATATATATATATATATATGGCCATTGAGTCATTGTTATTACTAATCCATCTTTGTTGACAATTAACACATGCATATAATTGAAGGTGAATCTTCTAGTACATCTCAAAGTATATACTTTGGAATTGCTTTTTGAAAGAGTCATGGGTAAAGAAAAAGAAGAACAATCTAGTATATATAAGGCTTAGATAAGATTAGTTAGATGAGATTAATTAGTTTTATTGACTATATATATATTATCATGTTTTAAAATTGTTTAATGTGCCATGTAATGAAACAACAAATGCATTGCACTTGTAGTATCAAGTGCACAAGGGTCTTTAGGGCACTTGATCGAGTTACCTTTGAGTTATTACAAGTAGATCCCTATCCTTGCATTTTGTTGCAATCATAATATTGATCATTTCAAACTTGTTGCTAAACTAGATGAAAACATCTAAAGGATTGATTTCGATCTTGTCGCATAATTAAAGAAGTACACAAGTTGATTAAGTAGTGGCTTATTTGTAAATTGAGACATTGAGGATTAAAGTGAAACTACTCTAGCTCGATCTTGATGCATATTGAGAGTAATGGAAAGACGAACCCTAATCTCTCCAGCTATATTTTTCTCATGGCTATAAATACCTGAATATTTTTTCTCTTTTTTTTTTTTTTTTTTTTTTTTTTTTTGTGGATTGGTCGATCGAGATCTAGACTCTGAATTGCTAAACTAAGCACTCGAACCAATGATGGCGAGGTTTAAGCTCCAATGGTGAGATAACGGAGAAGATGAAAGATGGTGATTATGTGAAGGTGAATAGTAGATCGAGCTATGACTGTTTACCTAATAATAAGAGCTTCTACATTTGAATCCTATTACAACCCTATTTGTTTTGACTTAGACATTGATCTACAACACACCAAACAATTTCAAACTTCCAAGGAAGGCATTGCATAGCTGTAATTGTGCGAAACCAAAAAAAATATTTTATTTGGAAGTACTTTGATGGAAATTATGCCGGACATTTCTGCTTACCCTCTATACATTGAAAAATTTAGCTCAGTCTTCTATTGCAAATTCTATGACTTTTAGCAATCGTACACGTCAAAACTCAACTAGGGTTGTGATTCTCAAATATCTTTATGACATGAGCAAATTAATGAACTTCTTGGTAATAGAAAATTATTGGCAAACTTTTTTTTTAAAATTTGAATGTCCACTTGATGCATGAGTATATGTATAATTAAATCTTCTTCATTTGATGTACTTAAGATTTTAATTGATTCACAACACTATATATATATATATAGTCATTATCTTATGCTATCGATAGCGAAGACTCAGTCTTTCTACCAAGTTTTCCACCGTTAGATCCACCCCTTTGATGATTTTCACCCGTTAGATCTACTATTCAACCAACCACCCACTTAACTCTTGGGGAGCCCACATCATCTAACCGCACATCTTTCTCTTTCAATCCAACGGCTAAAAACTTGATATACCAAATGGCTACATCTTTATTAATAACAATATTAACATAGTTATATATATATATATATATATATATATATATATATATATATATATATATATATATATATATATATATATATATATATATAGAGTATTACTATCCTTTTAATAGGATATGAGCACTTGTCTATCGCTTTTTTAGCCTTTGGATCAACTCTTATCATCATTTCTAACCAATTGAATTAAATACTATAACCCGGTGGGACCACTCAACCCTAGGGGGACCATTCAACTCTAACCGACTAATATCATCTTAACCCTACAATTTCTCATTCGAGGGTTAAAAACTTGATAGACAAGTGCTCCTATCCTATTAATAGGATAGTAGCCTAGCCTATATATATATATATATATATATATATATATATATATATATAATTTGCTAACTAATAGCAATTTATAGATAAATTTTTTGTATATTTGAATGCGTATATATTTGATTCCAATCGTTTCAGAATACACGCAAAATTTTGTAAATACTAAACATTACATGTCATGCATTTTTATATTATATATATTTGAAATGTCAACAACTCACGAAAAAGTGGTGTGAAAAAATAACGAAGAAAATTTGTGAATTGTTTTCCTCCGATTCGTGGATAAAGTCAAGATCTTTATTATGTCCACAATTTATAAACTGCTGTTCATCTACAGTTTCAATACAATAAAACTAGATAATCTATTACTCTCAAACACATAAAATAATCTCATTAATTATTTTCTACATTGATATCCTAAGCGCGGAGATCGGTCCCAATCGGCGACCGCCATGTGGCGCATTTGAGTGGCTTAATTCCAAGAGAACCTTCCAGATTAGCACTAATGAAGTAAATTAATAAACCCTAAATGATAAAGTTCATATAGATAACATTAATTTGTATATATGGGACCATTTTAAAATGGAAAAGAAAAAGTTGAAATTACATGTAGACCCCTCAACTATAGCACATTTTGAAATGGATCCGTCAATATATATATATATATATATATATATATATATATATATATATATATATATATATATATATATATATATAATAATTAAACTACATACATTGCGTCATCGTTTAGTCGAGTTCCGCCGTTAGATCCACCCTTTTGATGATTTTCACCCGTTAGATCATATTATTCAACCAACCACCCACTTAAGGGGCCCATATCATCCTAACCACACATCTCTCAATCCAATGGCCAAAAACTTGGTAGCACCAGTAACTTGGTGCTATATATATATATATCTTTCCTTTGATTGAATATCTCTGGTGTTTGTTTTTTTTAAATTTGAATTTAATTATTCTATGAGTAATTGGCCATTAATTAGTCCAATTTTATTTGCTAAAAAGTGAAAAAAAAAAAGTTATCAAATTTGATGAAATCATTTATAAAAATGGAAAATTCTCTAATTTAATTGACTAAAATTATTTTATTACAAAAAAAAAAAAAAAAAAAAAAAAAAAATCAGAAGGGATAAAAAAAAAAAACCCAAATTCTAGGGTCTATTTTAAAACCATTCATCACTTTCGTAAAACCCTAGTAAATTTTTAATTTTGACAATTAAATTTTGTAAAATTTACCAAATAATTCAATTAATGCAACCCTCTTCTGAATACCAAAACACGACTATTCAATTAGTAACTCTATTTTAGAATAAACACGCACCCATTAAACTATTTGACTGAAAATTACACTACAAAAAAAGTTTAATATAAGGGCGCTTTTTAGACGACGCTTAGGGGAAGCGTCTCCAAGCGTTTTTATAATATAAAAAATACCGACGTTTCAAAAGGCGTCGTCATATGATATCAAACAATTTATTAAATGATGATAAAGTTTACTATTATTTTTAACTTTCCGATACTTTAAAATGTTAAGATTTTAAATATCCTGACACTTTAAAACATAAGAATATATTTTACCAACGCTTGGTATAAGCGTCAATATATGCGTTGCGACTCTTCATTTGCCGACGCTTTCAAAAGTGACATTGGAATATATTGGGACGTTTTTAAGCATCGTAAAATATAAAAAAAAGCGTCCTTAAATGTAATATTTTTTGTAGTGTAATTAGAAAATCTAACTATCAGAATTAAAAGTTCGACGGCTGTTTGTTTAGAACGCTAAAATTCGGAGGGTCTTTGTACATTTTTTTTTTTTTTTTTTTTTTTTTTGTTTCATACATTAAAAAAATCTATATAAATATATATGAGAAAGGTGAGTAAGCAACCAAATTAATATAATCCCACATTAATTTTTTCAAAGGGATGTGAAAGCAACACAAAGGTGTACATGGTGTATCATCACCACACGTCACAACTATAAATAGGATTTGGTACCCAAACAAGGAGAGCTCACCAAGGTGGGCAAAGAATAATTAACTAATTAAATTTTGATTAATTAATTTTAATCAACTAATCATGCCCATTATTTTAATAGGGAAGCATTGGTATAATTAGGCACCTAATTGAGTTATTAAATAAGTCTCTAATTCTAAACACTAAGCACAAAAACAAAAATAATAATATATATATATAATAATAGTTTTGGCTTTGTTGGGGGATAATTTTAAATTTTTTTTTATAGAATTTTAAATAGAAATTTTGCATATGTACAAAATGTAGGGGAAAAAATTAGGCAAATTTATATGGAACTTGTCTCAACTATAAGTCAATTTAATCCAACTATCTAATCTTTTTTTTAAAAAAAAATATTTTTTTATCTAATTTTTGAATTATTTGATTTGAATGATTTAATGACTCACGTCTTTAAAGTTTGAATGCGTCATTTATTTTCACAGGTTCAATTAGTATTTTTCATTATATTTCATATAACTTATGTGACTACAATTTTACTAAACTACACAATAGAGGCACATATTTTATATTGAAAGAATCATCAAATGGGGCTTAAAATTAAATAGATTGAAAGATTGAAAAATTAAAGTTTTTTTTTAAAAAAAAGTGGGTAGTGGAATCAAAATATACCAAAGTTAAGAAACATTTTATATATTTTTACCAAAAATTTATTGGTTTTATTGTCCGGTAAAGATATATCGAACATTACCTGAACTATGGACCGTTTTAAATCTTACTATCCTATCAAAATTTTGATTTTATTATTCAACATTTTGATTTATTTGACTTGTGTCGGTTAGCGACGCTTTCATTTTAAAATTTAAGCCAATTCCTTACTTTAATAAATCTATAGCTACGAGAATTGCATGAAGTATATATATATATGTACTAACTAAACTTATAAATATAAACGACGTATTCAAAATTTAAAGTCAAAGTGTCATTAACTTAACCTCAAATCAAACAACAAATTAAGAGTTTGGGCAATTAAATTAAAATACTAAAAAATTGCGTTGTCGGTTCAAAATATTTTATTGCTCAGATAAATTCTGTATATATATTTTTAGTTTTATAGGAAAAGAAAACACAGAAGAGAGAGAGAGAGAGAGAGAGAGAGAGAGAGAGAAAACAGGTGGGGGGTATTTAAAAAGTCTAAGACAAGGTTTAGGTCCACCAACTGGTTGTTAGGAGATGGAGGAATGCATATTCAGACACTGCACCAAAAACCACATACTACAATAAAATATATTTTAGACGATACTGTTTAGACGACGTTTTCTTCTAGCGTCTTTAATATTTAGTATTTGCCGACACTATAATCAAACGTCGCCAATAAACATATTTTTATCAAATATTTATATATATTTTCCGACGCTATATTAAAATGTTGGTATATTTATTTCGACATTATTTAATGATTCTTTACCCGACGTTTTTACAAGCGTCGAAATTATTTTTACTGACGCTTTAAAGCGTCGCTAATTATTATTTAAAGTGTCCTTAAATACAAGATTTTTTATAGTAACCCTTGCCCATAGATGAAGCACCCATGCTTGGATTCGAAGAGTGGTAAAACACAGAGAGAGAGAGAGAGAGAGAGAGAGAGAGAGAGAGAGGAAAAAGTCCATATTGTAATAGTTGCACCTCATAAGATATACTCGAAGATCATGTTTGAACACAGGAAAAAAAGTTATCCAATAATAACATATTTGATTTGATATGACATATTTTAATATGATTATAGCTAACGCGTTTGGTTTCTGTTTCTTCGGATGTTTCACAATTCATGATTTAATTAATAAAATAGTATATTAATTTTACCTATACAATAATTTATTTTATTCGAAAAAAATAATTTCAAGATCGGATATATTATTTTATTTTATATTTACTGTAAAAAAATCTTGCATTTAAGGACACTTTAAATGATATTTAATTAGCGACGTTTTAAAGCGTCGGTAAAAAT
Organism: Aechmea fasciata; assembly: GCA_025177825.1. Taxonomy (NCBI): domain Eukaryota; kingdom Viridiplantae; phylum Streptophyta; class Magnoliopsida; order Poales; family Bromeliaceae; genus Aechmea; species Aechmea fasciata. The sequence goes on along the minus strand of CM045927.1, from coordinate 3,717,502 downwards.
AATCCCAACGCCGAAAAATTTATATAAATATTTGATAAAAATATGTTTATTGACGACGCTTAATCATAGGCCGTTTGGTTGCATGTAGTTGCAAGCGCAATGCAAACCGTACGTGTAAATGTAAATTTCGTGTTTGGTTTGATGTAGTTAACTCCAGCTTTGATACAAATAGAGGAGGCCTAATCGTTCGAACTACGCCCAAATTGGCCGTAGTTCCAACTACAGCAGTTGGAGAGAGTAAGTTTAAATAAAAGGTATACTTACCTCCTTAATATTTTATAAACAAAAATTATTTTTATTTTTTACATTGGAGGTAATCTCACCGTCATATATATAAAATAATAAAATTTTAAAAATTATTTCTCAACTACATGCAAACAAATAAATTATTTATACTTGCAGCGCTTTCTACTACATCCAACTAAACAAGATTCATGTAGTTGTAACTGCTGTATTTTCAACTGCATGCATTTCTAACTACACTACATTTATAATTACATCCAACCAAAAGCGCCCCATTGTGTCGGCAAACGCTAAATATTAAAGACAAAACGCCGTTTAAAAAATATCGTCTAAAACAGATTTTGTTGCCGTGTATATTAATATTTTTGAATAAAAGCATGCGTTTAAACGGAAGTGTATCAATTATATTGTGTCACGGGGGATTGTAAAGAGCCTAATCAGCAATAAAACGATGATTTTATAGTGAATGATTTTTTTTTTCTAAATTTTTTATTTTTTGTTAGTGTACCTTACGTTGCAAAGCGAAAGTACACGATCAGATGCGCTATTATTTTCGTGTAAAATAACTGTAACTTTCTATAGAGAGAGATGTTAAGGATTAATTAATTTTATTACTATTATATTAAGCACTAAGGAGGAGTGGTGTCACGTGCCTAATAAAATATAGTTTTTTTTTTTTTTTTTTTTTTTTTTTTTTTTTTTTTGCCCTTTTGAAGATTGTTAAATTGGTGAAGGGAAAAGTGGGAGATTATAAAGAAAAAGGGAGATTAATTTAGAAGATATTATTAAGAGGTTAATTAGGGTTTTTGCAGAAACAACCCTGGAGGTTGTGATCTGCACAATTATAGGCTCCAAGAACAAAATTTTATGTATTCTTTGTGAGCTACATGAGTTTCTAATCATTATTTATAAGCTGCCACAGTAAACATTACATGGAGGGGGCTTTTTATGAATTTGTCTCCTTCAAAAAAAAATTATTTTTATAAATAATTTTACCAAATTTATAATTATAATTTTGGTCCTATCCCCGCCATGCAGGCGTCACGTAAGCGCCATGCGAGTAAGGATGCATGGGGGGTTGGAATAAGTTGAACACAGTAATCCATTCATCGTGTTTAAATATAGTGAATGATTCACCGTGTATAGAAAAAATATATGTATTACGAACAAATATAAGTATTAAACATTCACCGTGTTTCACCGTGTTTGAATACGGTGAACGGTTCACGCGTTTAACTTAATGCCCCTCCCAGTCCAATTTGCGCGGCGCGATGTGACGTTTCCACGGTAAAATTATAAATTTTATAAAATTGTTCATGAAAAATAAAATTTAAAAGGCCAAATGTAAAAAAAATCCTCCCATAAATTTTTAACTCTAAACAATAATTTCTGTAGTCTCGATCACTTTTATTTTTGCTTTCGACTTTAATAAGTTTTATTAGAGTGTTCAACAATAAAAACATCTAAGTTTTTGCTACAATAAGATTTATTCTTCTTATTTTGAAGCAAATATTATATATTATTAGATAAATATCCAATTTAGTCTATTTTCTAATAATACTATTTAGATAATATTTTATTAAACAACACGAAAGCTTCGTTATTTTAGTAAAATGACTATCTAAGCCCTAATATTTTTATTGAAAAAATTTCAATGTGTTTTTAAAATCCTCTTTGCTAAAAATATTGGGCTAGATACATACTCTCTCTCTTTTGTATATATATATATATATATATATATATATATTTACTTCTCCAATGGATTGAATGTCAAATACATAACTTCACAGGGACAAAACTGAAAAATTGCCAATTTAATGGTGAAGGCACGACGAGGAGGGAAAAGTAAGCACACTCAAATAAAAAAAATTAAAAATTAAAAATTAAAAAACTCCCACCAAAATGGTTGTTACTTTCCACACAAAACAAGAGAAATATTGTATATATATATAAAATATATAATATAATATAATATCTATTATATATAATATAATATAATATTATTATTATTATTATATTTTTATAAGTATAAATTTTTTTATATTTATAAATTTTTTACCGTTGGATGATAGTAATTTTCGGTTAGAATTGAATTGTATTACCCAACAGATAGAAAATATCAAAGAGATAGATTTAACGGTAAAAAATTTATGAGTTTCAGATACAAATGATCAAAGAGATAGATCTAACGGTAAAAAATTTATGAGTTCAGAAGAGTCTCGGACGCATCATATTAATATCATATTAATATTATATATTTGTGGATATTATTATATTCTGAGAGAGAGAGAGAGAGAGAGAGAGAGAGAGAGAGGGAGCTTTCTTTCATTTTCTTTTTGTCTTCCTTTGTACATCTCAAGATCAGATTGTCACCATATTGGGAGAGGGAGGGGGGGTGTGTGTTTGTGTGTGGAGGGAGGGAGGGAGGGAAGACTGCCATCAGAAGATCAGCAGCTGCTGTTGTAAAAATTCCTGCTTTCCTGCCCCCCATCAGGATAGCATAACCATAGCCTCCCCACACCCCCTCTCCTGCCAGGTATACATCCATCCTTCTTTCTTTTTTTTATCCCTCCCCTCTCTCTCTCTCTCTCTCTCTCTCTCTCTCTCTCTTTGTACCCATCAATCTATCACTTTTCTTATATAGCAGTTCATAAATAATTGTTTTTTTTTTTTTTGGTTTTGTTGTTGTTGGAAGGTTGTTGATATCCCTATCCTATCCTTTATCCTCCCCATCTATTTATTCCCCCACTTATTCTCATTCTTTTTCTCTTTCTTTTACCTACCTTTTCTTTTTCTTTTTCCTGCTATTTTAAATCTTCAACCAGCCCTTTGCTTCAGGTAGTAATCAGCTCAATCATTGATTGATTTTCAGCTCAGGAAGCCCTCCCCCCCACACCCCCAAAAAAAGAAAATTTTTTTTTTTTGTTGTTGTTGTTGGGTTTATTTTTTAGGGTTTTGTGGGGCATCTTCTTATTTTGTGTGCATGATGATAAATTCTTGAAAAAGAAAAAGAAAAGAGAGGGAGAGGGAGAGAGGGAGAGAGAGGGGGGGAGAAATCAATGATTTTTAGTGTAAGAAATTGTTGGGGATTGCTTCAAGGGTTTCCTTATGCTGGGTTGTTGGGTTTGTTGGGGTATTTAGGTAAGTTGGTGGATTAGGGCTATGGTTTTTTTTTTTTTTTTTGGAGGAATTATAGGAATTTCTTGAGCATATGATTTTCCATGTCAAGGGAAAGAAAATAGGAAGATAGGGATTTAGTTGCAGATTTTTTTTTTTTTTTTGCTTTTTTGAGATAAACCATCAATCTATTTTATGCTAAGAGGATTTGAATCTGATTTGCTATCCAGCTTGGTGGTGACTGGTGAGGAGCACTTGTTCCAAAATCAGGAGTTGTTAGAATAATCTTGAAGCTGTCGGTGATCACCGGCGATTCTCGTCGCCTCGGTTGCTCGAAGGTAAGCCCGAAATCTCCGAGAAATTCAAACATTAGCGGTGTTTTTCCCCGATGTGTAGCAATCCAAGTTTCTTGATGCTATTTTCGTATTCAAAGTTTGTACTTTTGATGAAAAGAATTTTCATATTTTTCTCGATCCGTCTGACCTCTTGCAGCCGTATTATGTTCATTTCAAGAAATTCAGTTGGTTGATGCGCATATCTCGAAACATCTGAAATTAATCGAGGATTGGATGGCCACTTACTTCTCGGGCGCCGCCAACCAACGGGAAATGCCGGCCCTTTGTTCGCGGGACGCCGGGAGTGAACCCTACCCCTCGCAATCAATCATGGGGAACCTGCTTTATCTAAACCATCCGTCTTCAGGCGCATTTCCGGAGTTCACAGGAATCGCCCCCGCCGCGACTTCGCAAGATTCGTCTTACAGCGATTTAAAGGACGGGAGGAACGAGATATTCATGCAAATGATCGGCGCGTCGCAGAACGGCGCCGGCGATCTGATTCAGAACCCTAACCCTATCGCCGACGAGACCCATCTGGGGATGCAGCTAAACTTCGGTATATTGAACGGCCAAAATTTACCTTTGCAACAGCCGAATTTCCCTCCGGTTCATGGTCAGGGGTTGTCGCTTAGCCTCGGAACGCATATTATGGCGCCTTCTTTTCAGTATGCTATGGTGAACGGTGGAATTTATGGGCCGCATGGAGACGACGACGCTCGATCGAAATTCATGCATTCGGAAGTCTCTCGCACGATCTCTAATTCGAAGTATCTTAAGGCGGCACAAGAATTGCTCGACGAGGTTGTGAATGTTCAAAAGGATTTGAAACAGAAGGTGGATAAGAACCAGAATGCGAATAACAATTCAGCCGGAGTTGGGGATTGCAAAGAATCTGACGGCGCATCGAAAAGCGACGGAGTTTCTTCGAATTCCCGTGAGCAGAATGCTGCGCAGTCTAATGAGTTGTCTCCCTCTGAAAGACAGGAGCTTCAGAACAAGCTGACGAAGCTTTTGGCTATGCTGGATCAGGTGCACATTAATGCCCTTCCAAGTCTAGTTTTTTTTTTTTTTTTTAATCAAGATTTAGTAATTCAATAATGCTACCTTAATTTTCGTCGCATTAAACGAAGCACTGTGAAAGAGGAAACTGTTGCCTGGATATGTTTCGCCACGTTTGTCATGGGCCGTTCGGTTGATTCTCCTCTATTTCATATCTACTTTCGATCCCCTCCACTTTTAGAGAACGATAATCTTAAAATTTGGAGGGCAGATCAACTGTATGGTCCACATAAAATTGATGTTGTGAGATAGGTCCAGGCAATAATTTCTTCTGTTAAAGTTTGTAGATCTGCCAGTATTCTCTAGCTAAATTAAACTCAGCAATTGCCATCTTGGATGGGTTTGATTCATTGGATTCGTCCTTGATTGTTTTGGTCGCAACATTAAAAAAATGAAGTATTGTTGTATGCGCCTTGAAGCTGATTAGACTTTTGGTTATCTCACATACTACATGAGATCTTAGTTGGATATTCTTACCTTAGGACATGTTCAAACAGGAAAAGCAAAAACAATTCTCTATAATTTTATTTATTTTTTTTTTACGAAAATCCGTTGCTTTGTTTTCCATTAATGGTCGGAATTTTTTTTTTCGTTTACCGCCGTCCAAAAATGGTCAGGATTTTTTTATTTTACCACCGTCAATAGTTATTTTCAGCTTTTCCTTTACTCATATAATTTAAAAGTTCTTTGGCAAACCCCTAATTAGCCTTTCATATAATTTAAAAGTTAGCACAGAGGTTTCTGTACTGTGAAGAGAATATAAAGCTCTCGTAGCTCAGGAGTTGTTTGCGGCTTAAAAGCTAGGTTTTAATTGTATTTGGTTTAAGATAGTTAACTCCTATTTTAGTTCTTTTCCTAAAGTACAAGTACAGCCCGTGAGATAGTCGGTATTATTAAATGAAAGAAGCGAATTCAATGTAGCTTGGGCTTTCAGTGGGTCTTAAAACCTGGAGAGAAGAAGAATTGCGGCGATCGAGCGTAAGTACTAGTCCATTGTAAAAGAAAAATGAACTTACCGAGTCATAGGAGCTAATAAAGTCTTTTATGAACGATGAATAAGGGGAAAGGACAGAGAACCAGCGCGCTGTTGCATGAGAGTTTTGATGAGATAAAATAATTTATGGGTGAGTATCGGGAAATCAGTGCATGATGACGACTCGCATAACAAATAACAATAGAAGGGCAATGATAAATGGGAAGTGAATATTTGTCAGTGCTTTTTAAACACTTGGTCAAATCAAATTTCGTATTTGTATCTTCTTATCTAGACCAAATCAATTTTCTGTCACTTTTAATGCGTATTGATGAATTAGGGATTCTGTCTGCTGGCAGACTAAATGCTCTGTTCTATTAAACCTGGACATTAAACTCTCTGAAAGACAAATCCACTAAACAAAGTACTTTTATAAGCAAATAGTAGAAAATTGCTATAGGTTTGTAAGTAAACTTATTTAAAAAGAATATCACAGAATGCGAAAAAGAAAAAAAATCAAATCATGATATACCCAATCTGATGATATTATTATTGTAGGATTCACTTTCTAGAGTCTTTTTCAAACAAATCAGCTCATGTCATGACTTCTTTTCTATCACTTTAATTATATAAGCCTATGACTCCTTAGAATATGTTGATTAAGTGTGGAGTTCGTCTGAAACTGTTTGCAATTCAATGATGCGTATAAATGGTATTTCATTTTGTATGAAGTTCGTGTATATTTTCAACTTAAACTTCATTTTGACCCCATTTTTCACAACTTTTGCAGGTTGATAGGAGATATAAACACTACTACCACCAAATGCAAATTGTAGTTTCATCTTTTGATGTAATAGCTGGTTCTGGATCTGCTAAGCCATATACAGCTGTTGCTCTTCAAACAATTTCACGACACTTCCGCTGTCTCAAAGATACTATTAATGATCAAATTCGATCCATTCGAAAAGGCCTTGGCGAAGAAGAGAGTTCCGCTAGCAAAGGGGGCGGATTGACTCGCCTTCGTTTTATCGATCAGCAGTTGAGGCAACAGAGAGCGGTTCAACAATTCGGAATGATTCACCAAAATGCATGGAGACCTCAGAGAGGGCTACCGGAGAACTCGGTTTCAATTCTACGTGCTTGGCTTTTCGAACATTTCCTTCATCCGTACGTTGCTTTCTTTCTGAACCTTCTATTTAAGTATGTGCCCGCCGCAAAGTCTCAATTTTCATGCAAAACCCTTGAAATTGCAGCTTCTCAGCAACGTATAATTATCTGAATTTTGGGCCTCTGGTTTCTCTGATATTTTTCAAATAGCCCCCAACTTGTCATCTTTTAGATCCTTTAGTTTTTCGAGTATTTCTTTCATAGAAGTCCCTGATGAGCATTTCTCAGTGGAATCTACGAATCTCCCATTAATGATTTTCTATCGAAGCTCTGTTTTGCTTTTATGCGCTTTGCTCTTTGAACACTTTCTTCATGTATGTTGCTTTCTTCGAAACCAGTTTCGCTTTTTTGTGATATACTTTATAGGGACTTTTATGTATACATGCCTACAAAATAATTTCACTCATACTTGGTTAATCGTATATTTTCATATGGAATTTTTTGCGAAAGTATCCTTGTATTAACTTGGGAAGTAATGAAACGAAGGAACTTAAATTGTTGTAAGGGCATTGATAATAATTCAATTGTTATAGGGATATATTCGTAAATAGATAATTTAAGAAGGTTATATACGCATTACTCTGTTTTTGTTTATGGTAATATATATTTACCAATCTGGTGTGTATATATGTAAGAAAGTGAGTTCTTGATGGCAATATGTAAAAATACAGATTTTGCAGGGATACATCCGTGAAATAATAATTTTTTCTTAGTTTCTTATAGTTATTTCAATCTCTTATACACATATATTTTTTTCTAACTTCTTTTGCAGTTATCCAAAAGATTCTGAGAAGATAATGCTAGCAAGACAAACTGGCTTAACAAGGAGTCAGGTACTCTAATTTTTCTTTGACATATCTTCATAAAAAGTTTTATTATTGTGAAGAACCTTACCAAGAGTAAAAAATTATAGATTTTTTGGAAAACGAAAATGCCATTTGCTTCACAAGATATCGAAATATTCGAATAATAATAGCGTGTAATTTTGCATGGTAAAATATTATTATTTCTTGTGGCCTCAGTATAACTGTTACAATATCGAGTAGTCCATCATTGAGTGTGTAATAGGTCGATCCTTATTTTTCGAAAATGAAGTGACTTTGATGAGTTAGTTTGGGGACTGTTTGTTATTATTGAAGTGCGTTCCATCGATCGTGCGAGTTCCCGGAACTCGACATTGCCCGGGGATTGGGTGAAGTGGGCACTTCACGTCTCTATGTGAAGTGGAGAGCTCGTGCGAGGATATTAAGGTTCATCCCACGTGAGGTCCTCTAAAGCTCCCACTTCGCACCACTTATCCAAACTATATAGTTTCTCACTTCCTTGAACTCCACTTTTTCATCTCCCAGTTCAAGTTTACCAAACACGCCCTAAAACTTAGTGGCGGTAAACTACTTTTTCTTTAGTCGGTACCCGATACTTCGATCACCCGCAAGCGGTCAATTTTGAGAGGAGAAAGAAGGTGAATCATCGTCTGATAGCACCAATCTCGACATTTTTCTCACTCTCTTGCTTTCTCTCTATTCATCCAGATCTCAAACTGGTTTATAAACGCTCGTGTTCGTCTTTGGAAACCGATGATAGAGGACATGTACAAAGAAGAAACTGGCGACGCCGAGATGGACTCAAACTCTTCCTCCGACAATGTACCAAGAAGTAAAGACGAGATTGGCTCGTCTGAAGAGAGAGAGGACCTGAAGAGCTCTGCGACCGAAAGAGGCCAGACAAGCCAATTCAACGAGTCCAAAACCAACAATTCCGAAATAGACATGGGTGGTGCCGCAATCGGGTTTCCAGGTGAGACAACTGCGGACGATTCCTTCATGAATCTAATGTTAAAGGATCAAAGGCTGAGCGAAAGGGACAGCGGGCTCCTTCACGACGCCGTGGGCCAGAAGCCCAACGAGAGCGGGAGGTTCATGGCCTACCAAATGGCTAATTTGGGAAACTTGGCTAGTTTGGGAAATTATGGGAATGGCAGTGTGTCTCTCACATTGGGGTTGCAGCATTTTGATGGCGCACTTCACGTTCCGAACACTCAGGAGGCTTTCTCGGAGGTCAGAGGTGAAGATATCTATGGCAATGCTCCTCAAATCGGAGTTAGCTCATCGGAATTCGATTCTATGAATCCGATGGATCAAAGGCAAAGGTTCGAGCCCTCGCCTTTATTGCATGATTTTGTGGCTTGAAAGCTCTATTTAAGTATATGTATCCATAAAGATAAAGAAGGTAGAATTGGATATTTTGGATGTGGGAATAACATGCCTAAAGAGCATGAAGTTTGTAGTTGCCAATTGCTATAGATAGAGGAAAGGTAGTATAAAATACATTTGTAATATATTAAGTTAGATGGTTGGGGTAAAATAGGACAAAACATGTTGTAAAGATAGTATATATATATATACATGTAAAAGTATATGATTTGAGAATCTTCTTGTAAAGGTAAGAGTTAATGTAATATATCCTCTCTCTCTCTCTCTCTCTCTCTCTCTCTCTCTCTCTCTCTACATGAAAGGGTTCATGATGCTCATGGGGTTTTGAATGGTGATTAGAAAAAATGGGGCAGTAGAAGTTTCTGATGTGAGAATAACCCCTTCTTTATTTATATGTGTTGCATGCATTTATTTTTATTTACACTGTGACTTGTGAGGCACTTTCCATTAAGTTTCTAGTGAGTATTATAATGCTTTATATGAATGAATACAATGAGTGGTTGTTTGCAAGAACTAATACAATCCTATCAAGAGCCTAAGCGTCACAATTTGCCTTTCAAGGGGAGCAATGTGAAAAAATCATGATATTTGTAGGGACTTTTCTGCATTTTAGACACATCTAAAGTTTAATGATAATATATATATCCTGGTGGTTTTAGATTTCATCTTTCTACCTGAATATCAAGAGTTTATTATTGGAGTTGATATTTTTGCATTACTTCGTATGAACTGTGTTCTCAAATTAGGCTTTAAATTTTACTTTAAAATTGTTGCTTCATTTGGTTTTGGGTGTAGTGATTCTCAGAATGTTCGAAACTATGATCTAGTGTTTGTCTAGTTTGTCATACGAAATAACTTTTCGAGCAGAAAAAAGCTGTAGCCAAACGTTTGGTTAACAAAAAGCAAAATATATCGACCATTCCTAGAACAAGCGGTAAAGGGTTTGATGGTTGGTACCTGAGACTCAAGTTCGAATCCTAGTTGATTCATATTTCTGGCTAAGTTTATTTCTAAATGAAATAAACGAAGCGGGTAGGGTGCTACCTATTTCTCAAAAAAAAACAAAACAATACAAAAAGCAAAATATTTTTACATTAACAAGAAGTTAAAATAGAAGTTCTAAAACCGGAAGACGAAATCTCAAATTTGGTGCTTTTCCTCTTGTTTGGAGCAACAAGAAGCTATTGGATCATGCCCTAATACTTTTCACTTAAACACCTTAATTTTTAAATTTTTTACATATATATTGCACTTCAAGCTATGATCATTACGATAAGAGAATGATTTACTGATCGCACAACAGTCTCTTAAACCACGCTAAAATAAACTAAAACAAGCAAGTCAGTTTCACTAAAAAACAAAAAAGGATGTCATTTTATTAGATTGAAGTGTAATACATGAGAAAGTTAAGGAATCATAGTATTTAAGTAATAAGTATCATCGGATTCTTAAGTAACAAAGTTCTGGAGCCAATTGGCAGTATCAGGATGGTACAGGGACAATCCATAAAATGAGATAAAAAAAAAAATGAAGAGTAAAGCTTTGTGAGTGATAGATGACACCCAGCAACAATGTCCCTATCTGTCTGATTCTGAGAAACAACACAAATCAAAACCAAAATCAAGCAGACACACATCACCATCACACACAAATCAACCACATCCAAAGATTATGTTAACCGAAATCAAGGAGACTCACATGCACATCACCATCATACACAAATCAACTTCGTTGCTTCAAAACCGTTTCAACATCTCTTACATCACTGAAACAAAGACACAAGGGAAGGAAAACAATGCCCTAGTAGAGGAATAAGACATCATCTCACCGCCTGGTTTTGTTTCATTTTGTTTTGTTTTGTTTTTTGTTTTTTGTTTTTCCTACTTTTCCATAGTAAGTTGGCATCAAGGTAGAATCCTTTTTTAAGTCCAATACGTGACAGAAAATTCTCTCTAGATGACTAACTATTAAGATTCTTGTTCAGATATGTGCCTTCTATTCGATTTGATGGTTTTCCAAAACAATCAGAAAAGACATTTCGATAGTATTAAGTAAATAAAAAAGAAAAATCTATAAGAGGCTTTCCTCGGTAGAAAACTTTCTATACAGATGTATCTGAGTTTCGAGGAAAGAACAACAAAACAACTACGAAACTAGTCTAAGTAATTACATATATTGATTTTTGTTAGGAGACTATACTAGTGCCAAAGTTTCGCTTTCTAATGGTTGATCAGTTGATACGAAGACAAAAAATTCAACCATTTACAAATATGTCTCACCTCGAGCATTTTTGAGTATGTTTTGAATGTAGAAAAACCTCCAGTTTTTTCAGCTTTCTCTGTCTCTCTCTATATATATACTGCAAAACCTGTAAAAGAAAAACAGATGCCCTTAGGCTATGGAAAGAAAGATACAGAGAATAATTATTTTAATTCAAACTAAATATTCTATGGAGAATCTCGTACTAAAATGAGTCGGGTATCTTCAGTTAGCTCAATGATTCGCGATCATAAGCCACAAAATCACCTGTTAGAAAAAAAAGAAAAGAAAAAAAAAGAAAAAATACCAATCAGATAATGGTTAATTCATATACAGCATCAAAAAGTTCATTCTGTACACCAATCAGAGTAGGAATTGGAAGTCACTAACCTTCTGTACAGGGCCTTGACATCTTGTCCTAACACGGAACTTTCCAGGAACATATCTTGACAGCTGCTAATATCAACCTCACCCAACTCAAACTCCTGATTACTACAATACTCACTCCACTCGAACCACATTTTCGCGATTAGCTCCTTCCTGAAAGAGGTCTTATGATCATTCTCTTCTGGCGAGTCGGCAGCCACCAACCTATAAACATACACTTTCTTCCCTTGTCCTGGTCGGAAAGCCCGCCCTATAGCTTGACGAGTAACAGAGGGGTTTAAATGGACATCTAGAATCAAAACCCTGGAAGCACCAACGAGGGATATTCCCTCACCACAAGCCTTAATTGAACCGAAAAGAACCTTTGCATCAGGGGAATTGTTGAACTGGTCCATCGATCTTTCCCTACTTTCAGAGCTCGAATCACCAGAAATCATGAAAATTTCCCTCCCGACAAGCCACCCTTTTGTTTTAACAACTACCCTTTCCAAAAATTTTAGCGGTAGAATATATTGACTAAAAGCAAGGAGCTTCTCTCCAGCAGAAGCAGAAAGAGACAAAATGTTAAGAAAAAACTTTGTTTTCACCCCATCTCTTAAATTCACCGAATCAATCAAATTGTCGATCTTTGCATCGTTAAATGTACAAGCCCTTTCGCCAGCAGCTACTACCGAGATGTCAGAGAGGCGAGGATGAATGTAGAGAGCTGTCCCAACAGCGTTTCTTTTGAATTTTTCATATTTTGGTAACTTTCGAACAATTTCTTTCTGAGCAGGGCTTAGATTCAAAAGAACGGTGAAGTCAACCAGCCCAGGGAGCTCGTCCAAAAAGTCGCCTTTATAGTAATGAAGAACATTTTTCGTTAATTCTCTCAAGTCTTGTATCACCGTGGCTTTCCTTTTAAAGCCAACATCATTTTGCAAGGTTTCCTCCACCAAATCATAGAACATACCATCCACCGTGCCTTTGTTTACCCTCCTATTACCCGATATGGAAACCCTACTAAGGACCCGCTTCACGATAGATCGAGAAAATTCCATTTTTAGAAACTTCGGACGAACAAGGTTTAGTATATTAAAAACTTCTTTCACGTGGTTTTGAAATAGGGTTCCTGAAAGAACAACTTTTCGACGGGTCTGGACTTTTGCTAGCGAGTCCAATACATGGGTGTCCTCATTTCTTGGAGTGTGCCCTTCATCAAGAATCAAAAGGCCGGGGACCTTAAGAAGCCTCTCTTTGCATGCAGCTGCAACTTTGCTATTTGCACCCCCGCATATAATATTCGTAAACTGCTTATAACCCAGCAGTAAAATGCTTTTACTTTCTTGCCAATGGTTTAACACCTCCAACTGCTCCGATCGATTATTCGCATTAGCCGAGTAGAAATCATACAAAGGGATGTCCTCCACTTGCCACCGCCGAAATTCCTTTTTCCATATAGGTAATATACCTTTAGGAAGAATAATTAGAGGTCTTGCGAAGGGGTATTTTGCAAGAAAGCTCTGGATAAAGGAAATGAGCATGAAGGTCTTCCCTGAGCCAGGTGCGTGAGCTAGAATGCAACCGCCGGGTTTATCGGCCAATAGGTTTTTGACCAAGAAATTGAAGCCTTCTAATTGATGTGGCTTTATTTGCTTCAAATGTCTTGGATGAAGAGCAATGTCTTCCAATATCATATTATCATCTGAGGGCTTTAGTTCATTATATTCAACATCGTTATCTGCATCATTGGATAATCGAGGAGCAGTCATATAAGCTCTTGCTGCACGGGTTCCCTGGTAATAGAGAAGAAACAACAATTAACATGGTTACATATATGTTATAATTGCACTTCTGAAATTTCTTAAATTAACTGCGGATGATTAATCTGACTAATACCCAGTTAAGAAATATTAATATCTAGTTCCTTGAAGAGTATACACTGAAATCAAGTAACATGAAGATGAACAAAGAAAGAGGAAATTCATAAGATAGTTCAGAATAATGTGAACTTGTGAAGCAACTTCAGGGGCGACGCTTGTATTCCTCTATGCGAATAAAAAGAAACACAGACAATGAGGAAAAAAAAAGTTATTGATTGAGTTAAAAAAAAAGCATATACAATTGAAATAAATTGTAGTCCTTACGACAAAATTGGTACAGTTTCAATCTAACTATCATGCCTTTCTCGATACTTCCACCCAACAATTTTCTTCTTCTTCCCCTGCGTGCTCATTTGACCTAGCTTTGGCTTCTACTTTGAATTGCAGCCATCTCTTTGTAGAGCATTTGGTGAATAAAATACTTGAACAGCAATGATTTAAAAAGATTCCGATTGAATCGAAGATTCATTTGAGGAAAATTTGGTTTCTGCTGAGTTAAAAGCGTAATTTAATAAAATCTGAAGTATCATTTTCAAGAAATTTATCGTCAATAGAAACAATTCCACCAATCTTGTAGACAAGATTACAGAAAAACACACTTGCGAACATATGTACAGAATTTTAAGAGAGAGAAAAGAAACATGACTTGAGATACCAGGCTCACAAATCAATACCTTTGTCCATTGGTAATCAAATATTGTCTCTATGCTTTTCTCAATAACTCCACAAATACGGCAAACAAGGCCCAGATCATCCTCAAGCACATAAGAATGAGTGCACTCTTCTTGTTGTTCTACAAAACATGGCTCATCTGACGCAGCAATCTAGTTTTGTAATATAAGATCATCAAATCATTATAACTAAGCTGAAAAAGAATCAACCAATTCAAGTAGAGTTCAAATTTTACAAGGGTATATACATAAATAGATAATTCTGTAGGGATGCATACATATATAAAAGCACCTAAATACAACGAACTTGCCCTTCACTAGGCATATTAGAAACAGAAGAATTCAATTATAAAGAACGATGTTATCAAATAATAAATCTTGAGAAGAATTCATTTAAGCCGACTACATGCCTGAAATAAAATAGATAGACTGCATAGAGTTATGCCTTGTGATCAACTTAAAACCAAGTTGTCATTGCACCAGTTTCATCTTGTAGTAGCAGAGATTTTGATACAAAATTTGGTGTATTTTGAACTACCTATTAAGCATGACCTTAATCAAAGATATGGGTCACAAAATAATGCTAACCTCTCAGGTATGTTTAGACAGGTCATTTTCTTTGGTAATTTGGTTCAAAGGGGTCCAAAATACCCTACCAATTTTCACACATTTTGACATACCAATACACCCAATGAAACCTTACCTGAGACAATAGCTGAGATAATTACTTTTCCTTACTCCCTTTTCAGTATCCAACTGCCATAATGCAAGATAAGTCTAATAATGCCTCCTTTCACGTCTCTAATACAAGATAAAAAGATATAGAGCAGGAAATTCCAGATTTTGTTTCAAAACACCCAATTATACAATGGTCAAAATCCGTACAGTATGTTGATTACAACGAGAATAAGATACAGAATCAGAATCACTAAGCTAACAACTAACTAGAAATGCAGCCAGTACAAGGCGCATATAGCATATTTATAGTAATTACCTTCGAACATTCCATAGCCACTGACATGTCTTTCCAGAGATCTTCTAAGCCATCACTTTCCAATGCTTCATTTTCATCAACTTGGTTGCCATTTGTGGTAGGTGAGTGCTCCTCCATACCCGGCAATGATATATCATTCGAATTTGCATCAGAACTTCTCGGTTCATTCTTTTCATAATTAAGAGCTTCACCAACTTGTTTTTCACTCTTCTCCATATGAGTTTCGCTCTACAAAGCACAATAACCATAATCTGATAAGTAAAGTACTTATCTTTCAAGTGAAATGAGTCAGTAAGCATCATCCTAAATTGTGATGTTATAACCAAAGATTCACGCTTCATGTAATATGTAGGGTCCAATAACAAATTTACTCCCTGAAGTTTGATCCAGATTTCATTTCTGTCCTCAATGTTTCTATTGAAACAATTTAGACTTCAAAATTTGATTTGATTTGAATTGAATTCCATCTTAACGTTTCATTTCTAACAATGCAGTCCTTGAAGTTTGACACCAATCTCAATTTTGTTCATTAAGTTTCAAGTTTAACAAATAACAAGGCAAAGCCTAACTATGATGCCGATGCGGCAGCCTTTTCTAAATGATAGATTAGCAGGACTAAATTATTATTCAGAAAAAAAAAATTCAGGATAAAATTAATAAAACTGAAACTATGAGGATGATATCAAAACGAATGTCAAATTTGAGGGAATACATTAATTAACTATGAAGTGTAATGCAAGGATGGGCTGGTAGAAGAACAGAGATAATTATAATAGAAAAGCACTGATTGCCTACCGCAACATCCTGAAGTCGATCGTTTTCGGGCACTTTCTGTAGAACAACCTTTTGATATTGAATGGATGGTTCACAGCTTGCTCCTGAAGCAGTTTGCCCAACTAAGTTCAAATCTGTCTGATCGAACTTGTAATCATTAGCAGCTTGTCCCATCATCTTGACTTGTTTTACACGCTCATATATACTTCTTTCCAGCCACGATCGAAAGTCCAAGGTATGATTTTCAGGATGCACAGGATTTTTGCTTCCTTCTTGATGGCTCCCATCTTCTTCATCCGAATCAATAATTATGGGCGATTCAATATCATTTTCTTCTGTCCTTTTAACACAAAAATCCTTAGGGCCGTCTCTAGAATCTGATAAATTCTCATGCAACTTCTGACCAGAATTGGCATCATGGTCATCATCAAGATCAATGATATTGGCCAATTTAGAACCATTTAAACCATTGTGGGGGGAATTCCCACAAGATTGTTGTAATCCAGATAGGAAATTGATCACCTGAATTCTCTGAGAACGAAGAGCTTCGAACTCTTTGGTTACACTCCCATATTTCCCATCATCTAAACTTTCCAATACATTGGGCAAGGCAAAAGGATTTGAGTAATCTATAACTGATCCAGTATTTACTTCTTTGCTCCCAAAAGTTGATTTAAAAGCTGAAACCTTAGACATGGAAGTGTTGGCCTTTTCCTCGTGTTGGATTTTCATTCTTTTATGTCTATCAAGATAGACATCTGCTAGAAATGCATAAGAGGTTACTTAAAACGTTATGATCATAAAGCAATGCAAGAAAAAAAAACATTAAACGAAGTATAAATTCTCGCATGGAATGTTATGTAGGTAGATACTTATGATCAAAATGATCAGACGAGTATGAATAGAATCATAAATTAAAACTACAAGGACGTGGAACATAGATATCAGGTAAGAACTAGGAACCAAGGAAACTTCGATGGGTCCTCAGGGCAATGAAGTTAGAAGCAAAAAATTTAGTGCACAGTTAATTTTTCAATATACATTTAACCTTTATAACATAAGAAAGATAAATGCCTTAAAATCATACTTACAGTGGCGAAAATAAAACCTCCTTTATACTAAAATACTGCAATGTAGCAGTCAAACCATATCTGTCATCTAACATTTATTTTCTTTGCAAGGGAGCTTATAAACACCGAGAAAAATAAAAGGTTGCTGCGTAACCGCCTTTTCTCCTTTGGATCGTATTCTACATGAGAGTCATGCTATGCTACAAATATGTATCTGAAAATGGTGCTCAAGTATAACCATATATGCAATTAAATCATCAGCACAAACAGTTGGTCCAGATTAAGTTTTAGAGCCCTTAATAAAGAAAGTCAAATAGCTTACTATATCTTTACTCGTTAGTCTATGATTTCACAGTTATGAGGGGTACATCTCGACCAATTAAACTTGACCATCGAGCATTTATGGCACCGAGAACAAATTTTCCACTGAACAGCATCATTTCGAAGCTCTCCTACATCAGTACATAGCATTTTGCATGCTTTAGTTTACAGTAATACGAAAATCATTTTGTCCTAGAGAAATGCTTTTCAGTAATTGTTATTTCCGTCATACTATGTTTCCTCAAGAAGCCTGAAAAAGGACTTTCGGCAGGATTGACAAATTTTCTCCTCGCCACCAAGGATTTAAGTGCCGTGGCACGGGGTCGCGCTGGAAACTTGTTGGCACGGTGCGTGCCGAGCTATGCCGATGCGTGCCGGTCAAAAAAATTCTTATGTGCCGACATATAATAGTATGAAATATTTATTTTCTTTAGCAACAAAATATTCTAACTATTTATTATATCTTTTTATCACATCTTTTGAATTTTATTGAGAAAATTACTTACTAATTTAAAAAATGAAGGGTTTTGTGCTGTGCCGTCGGCACGGGGTTTGTATCGTGCCGGTATCTTGTTGGCACGGTACAACACGGTGGATACGGCCCGTGCCGACGGGCACTTAAAACCTTGCTCGCCACCACTCTGATAAACATCGACCATAAAATATCAGAACGCTGTTCTCTACGAAGTTAAGCTATGATTTTCACATGGCATTACACTTCAAATCCTACTAGGTCCATCCTCTATTTCAATATATATATATATAATTTTCAACAAAACCTCTACCCATTTGATTCTCTATACAGAGCTACAACTGAGGAGTGCTTAATAGAAAGCAAACTATATATTAAAACATTGTCCTCTAGAAGCATAAAATTTACTAACATCGGTTGTTTCACAAATGAATCCTGAAACTAAAAAACACAACCAAAAAAAACAAAAAAAAAACTCATAAGATTAACAAATAATATAATAACTACAAATACAAAATCTCTTATGCTACAATGTAGCCTCAAAATTACCTGAAATAGGTTGCATCTTCGACCAAAACGAATTACTCAGTACAAATTTAACAGTAATTACTCTATAAATCGATTCAAATCCCATCGCACTACCTTATATGCAGCAATAATGGTGCACACCCAAATTGATTAAATTAACCAAAAATAAAAAAATAAAAGCAAATTCTGAGAATGCCCAACTAGTGAGTAATCGATGAGATTTTAAACATGGAAAAATCCCCAAAAAAAGGGCAAAAATACCAGAGATAAGGGAAAAATTTGTCGATTGAAGCGAGAGAACTCACCCATTTTTTCTTTTTCCTTTTTTGAATCTTTTGACACTGTGGAGGGAGAACCCTCCGACTTTTTCTTCTTCTTTTTTTTCGCCTTTTTTTTCAAAATTTTTTTACTCCTTCGCTAAAAATTCTTCGTGGGTTTCGCCTCATTATACTTAAAATCACTGATTGATGGAAAAATCCGTGAACCAGGTCCACCACGTCATCCGTAGGCCGAGCCGAAACTAAAGTGATAGAATGTACGGCAGATGAATGATGGTTCACGGTGACGTGGTGAACTAGGTGTAAGGAATATATGTAGATAATCACAAATATGTAGCACTAAGTAAGCTCATTAATAATTAATAATAATAGTATTATTTTCCTATTTGTTTATTTAATCTCTATTTTTGTTAAAATTTCTAGAGTAATTTATGTAGACGTTTCCAATTTTTGGGGAGTTTCTAAGAAAATCCTAAATTTGAGTTTTTATGTAATTTATTTATGAAATCTTAATTTTTATTTAATAAGAACTCCTATTAAGTTTTTTTATTCTGGTGTAGTAATCTTTGTAAACTTCATCTATAAACATCAAATTTAAAGAATAAAAAAGTATGCTTAAAAGATAAAAGATAAGATTACTACCGCAATTAAAACATACAACTTGAAACTTTATATAAAGAAAATTTTAAGATTATCTGAGAAGTAAAAAAAAAAAAAAAAAAAAAAACTTATAAATGATTTTTAAAATTTCTAAATAAGGTACACCCCAAACTTGTTAAAAAAAGAAATAAAAATAAGAAGGAATTGTTTAGTTAAGTGTGACATTTGGTAGGAATAAAACACTTTTCTCATGAATGTCCAGTTTCTAAAAAAAATAATAATAAAATAAAGGAACTGTTCCACTTCTCAAAGGTGCAGTATTTACTTGCTATTTAGATAATAATATTATGAAAAAAATTATATTAATACATCTTTAACTGTTTTTTTTTTTTTTAAAAAGGTGTTTTCTCAGTTTCAAAATTTTATTTCTGCTTTCTATAATAACAAAAGTTTTTGAATTTTTGCCTTAGTTAGATAGATACTCCATAAAAGTTTACTAAACATTAAGTTTAATTTAAAAATATGAAAAAAATTCAAGGGAAAACTTCAAATACCCCCTTGTGGTTTCACATTTTCTCACTTTAGTACCATGTGGTTTAAAATATATCAAATTAGTACCCTACGGTTTTGCACTTTCTCACTTTAGTACCTTGTGGTTTAAAGTGTATCAAGTTAGTACCCTGTGGTTTAAAATGTATCAAGTTAGTACCCTGTGGTTTCATACTTTCTCACTTTAATACCCTGTGGTTTCGCGCTTTCTTATTTTAGTACACCCTATGGTTTAAAAACCATCCTATGGTTTAAAAACCATAAGGTACTAACTTGGTACAAAAATAAACCACAAGATACTAACTAGATACAAAAATAAAACCACAGAATACTAACTTGATACACTTTAAATTACAGGGTACTAAAGTGAGAAAGTGCAAAATCACAGGGTACTAACTTGATACACTTTAAATCACAGGATACTAAAATGAAAAAGTACGAAACCACAACAGGGTTTTTTGAAGTTTTTCCTAAATTCAATATTAATTATAAATTTAGGCTGAAACTTTGTTTGGCTTGATTAGATGGATTGAATCTACTCAAACCAGATACTGATGGATGAGTAAATTCAATTAACCCATTACTCAAATGTCAAAATCAGCTTTTTTTTTTAAAAAAAAAAAGGAAGAAGAAAAGTTCCATCTAATTTAAAACAGCATGGAGATTAATCTTGTTGCAAACAATTGGACTTAAAAATAAAAAATTAGCCCCTACAAATTTGAAATCCATTGCTTCTTAGAATTAGATGAAACTATGTAGTCCAAAGGGATCAACCAAAAAAAAAAAAAGAAAAGGAAAATCAATTTTTGGTGATGATTACAACAACAAAGAAATTAAACATTTGGATTGCTTAATGTAGCCACTCTACAAATTCTCTCTTTCTGTGCCACCATTCATTGTTTCCTTGCAATTTTCTGTATATTTCGAGCTCCTTAGATCCTCAAGCTGCAACATAAATCAACAAATGCAGAGGTGAGCATAGTATTCGTCGCGGATAAACATTGGGTTTAGATTTTAACACCAAATCAAAAGATGCATTTGATTTAGATACCTCTCTTTCATTTTCTTATTCTAACACTAAGACCTAGTTTAGTCGAAGGATTACGGGGCAGTGGATTTAAACCGGGTGTCTCAGATCCTAGAATTCTGAAGAATTGAAATTCTACCTTTCCCAGATGCATTTTTTGCGACTACTCTACAAATAAACATCTCTTGAGTTATTTACTGAGTTACCGAAAATATAAAAGCAATGTAGCGCCAAGTTTCCGTTAATTTGAGGGCCATCTCTCAGTTTAGTGGGGGTTCTAGCTTCTGTGTATGCGTTCAACCCACGATTTTTTTTTTTTACTGCACATTTTACTCCTATAACAATAATCTAATCAATTTAGCTATTAAAGCCGAATACATGTAGAAAAAGGTGCCGACCACATTTGCATGCAGTTGAAGTAGAGCAAATAGTAAGACTATGTATGAATCTACTAGATAGTAAAAGGAAATGGCTGTTGTAAGAGATTTTTATGCTGATGAAACTTTGCCGTCATCCCTGAGCATGCATTTACATGACAGAAGAGTATAATTAAGCTTATTCGTTAGAGTCCGAGCTCCTACATCAAAGGGCGTAACTTTTTGAGTTTGCACAATCGAACTAACACTAGAAATATGTTGCTTGATTTCATTCAGAAAAGCATCCACTAATTGATACCAATAATATCAGCATAAATCAGCATGTTTTAGAAGAAACCGAAAGTAAGTTTTAAATAACATACCAAACTAAGAGTTAGTTACCTGTCTGCATGTTTCTTGGTGAGCTGCGAAGAGTTCATCGTACCTTAACTGCAAGTCCAATTTCTCAGCTTGTAGTTTTTCATATTCATATATTGACGGACCACCTAATTTTTGTTGAATGAACCTGATAGATAACAGAATTTAAATTTGCATCAGGAATACAAGACAACCGACTCCTAGAAAAAGCTCATTTCTGGTGGGTGTTTGGATAAAGCTGCAAGAAACATTCCTTATTATGTCTGATAGAAGCAGCATATGTCTGCTGTGAAGCAGAAGATTCTGCAAAAAGTCTCCGTTTGGACCAACTTTCGCAATATTTTCACTACTTGACAAGCACAAGTCAAAAAACCTAGAGCTTCTCGCTAAAGTAGGAAACGAAAATTAGCTTTCGTCCAAAACAATAGATTCGATTGGAAAATGGTATTTTGGATGAAAAGAACTGAGATGGCATCTTCAAACAAGTCTGCTAAAAGATCCATCCAGGAGCAGCTTCAAAACCAGAAACATAAGCTCCACCATATAGCTTCTGCTTTGGGGTTCGAAAGCCCATTTCAGCTTCCTGCTCCAGCCAGAAGCTCCGAATTTCTTTTAGCTTCCCGGTTTCAGCTTCTCGCGTAGAAAAGCTACTGTAGGGGTGAGGCTAAAAGCACTTATTCTGCTTCCTTTTTCTTATATAACAAATTGATTAAGAACTTGGATTAGGACCACAAAAACAGAATATTTCCGATTACCAAACTTACTCAACTGCAGAAGAAGGCTTGTCGTTCTCCTCGTACAATGAAACTAAGACTGCAACAGGACAATGAATACATGGACATGAATAGTAATTAATTCTGCGTTCTATACCAACTGCTTATATAGATAAAAATACACGGCAAGAATGGGAGGGCAACCTTTGGTAAGAGCATCAAGAACGCCACTGGAATCTAGATATTTTCTAAAGGCCTCCTTCTTGGCTTCTCGCTCCTGCAAAAATTGTGCTAATTTTATTAGCTTCGCTACCTTGAACATTTTTAACACATAAATCCAGTAACTCAACTATTTTAAAGTTAAAACGAATGCGTTAAATTATTAAGTTAAATGCATCTGAACTGCTCGAACTTTTGCCCGTTTGCAGATAGTCACCTAAACATTCAAAACTTTATATTTACCATCTAAACTCTCAAAATTTTGCAATTAACCACCTAGATTCATATTTCATCAAGTAAAAGTGATTAACATCAGCCGAATGGTCAAAAAACATTAAAGAATCGATGCAAATGACATCGTGAGTCTTCTTGACACCAAAAATCACTTTCACCAGTAAAATTGACCATAACTATCATATTTAATTTGCAAAAATCAAATGCAAAAATCAAATTTTGACGTCAAAAAGACCCTTCTATTGTCCGCATGCATCCATCCTTTATTATTTCTTGATCATTCTACTGATATTAGTCGCTTTCAATTGTTAAAATATAAATCTATGTGGTCAATTTGCAATATTTTGAAATTTTAGAGAGCAATATAAAATTTCGAAAGTTCAAATGGCTATTTGCAAAAAGGCGAAAGTTTGGGCTGCTCTAAATCTTGTAAAACTAAATTATATTAGCAAAAAATATCCATCACTACAACAAAATTTGACCAAAAACTAAAATATGATTAATCGACCTCAACATAGTTAGCCAACATCTCCTCCACCACCTTCAAAATATGGGACATACATGAGCAAAATCAAAAAAAGCTGAGCTAAATTGAAGTTTCATCTTCTAAGATTCATGCTAATAAGCAATCATATCTCACTTCGAACTCGAATTCCACTTCACAGGAGACTTAAACTTGCGAAAAATTTGTAAGCCAAAATGCAGATGCAATTACTCCTAAAGAAACAACAAACATCATACATTCATACACCGATCGAATTTCGCAAACTAAATGAACTCAAAATGGGAAAATATCACATCACAAAACATGCGACGATTCATCGACCAATCTCCCAAAAATTAGGGCTTAAAAAAGTGGATTTTGAGTGAGATTTCGAGCAAAAACACCTCACACGAGATCTGAAGCAACATACCATATTTATAGCATCGATCTCGGAGCCGAAAATGTGGGACGCGTCGGAATCAGGTTAGGGTTTCGGTACGCAGAGATCAACAAAGGAATTGCGTTTCTTTCGATTTTCGAATCATATAATGATGATTCACAAATCCACAACTTTTTGTAGAGACACATGGATATTACTTTCCCGTAAGAGGAGAAGGTAAAAATGTATGTGGATCCCTGAACTTTTATAATTCAGATTAATGCCCCTCTCACTTTATGTTTTTTTTAAGGAAAACGCTAAGTGCACAACCCGGTTGGGTTGTACATCCTACAACCCAATCGGCGAACGGTCTTGATTAAATTAACATAATAGTAGCCTTTAATCCCACCCTTTTTTAATTTTTTACCTACCGGTCAACTTCTCTTTCTCTCTGGGTGTTCCTTTTAATATTTATAAATCGTGTCTGAGGGAAGTATAAAAGTTTCTCATTTGCTTCTATTTAACAATGCCCAAATAAAGGTGCCAGCTATATGGGTGTTCCTTTTAATATTTCTAACTGTACCGAGAACTGGTATAACTGTCCCATTTCAGGCTATAGCTGCAAAAGCTAAGCCTTTTATTTAACAATGGCCAAATAAATGTGCCAGCTATATGGGTGTTCCTTTTAACATTTATAACTGTACCGAGGACTGGTATAACTGTCCCATTTCAGGCTAGAGCTGCAAAAGCTAAGCCTTCTATTTAACAATGGCCAAATAAATGTGCCAGCTATATGGGTGTTCCTTTTAACATTTATAACCGTACCGAGGACTGATATAACTGTCTCATTTCAGGCTAGAGCTGCAAAAGCTAAGCCTTCTTTTTAACAATGGCCAAATAAATGTGCAAGCTATATGGATCTCTCTCGCTCTATCGCTCGCCGGCCTTTCTCTCTAGCTCGCAGGGGCTGGCAAAGGGGAGTAAGCTGGCGGCCCTCGCTCGCAGGCCTCTCCCTCTAACTCGCAGGCGGCGGCAAAGGGGAGTGAGGCGGCGCCCCTTTCTCGCTGGAAATCTCTCTCTCTCTCTCTCTCGCAGGCAGTGAGGCGGCGCCCTCTCTCTGGAGATCTCTCTCTTGCTCTATCGCTCAGCCCTCTCTCTCTCTAACCCAAAGGGAGGAGAGAGATGAAAAAAATGGGGGAAGGAAGGAGAGAGATGAAAAAAAGGGGGGAAAGGATAGGAGGAGAAAAATAGGAGTGAGAATAACACTACCCAAAAAGCAATCTAATATAAGCCGTTGGATTCAAAGGTTGTACGATCTACAACCCAAAAAGGGTTGTACCAGTAGCACCACTCTTTTTTTAAGGGAAAACGCTAAGTGCACAACCCGGTTGGGTTGTACATCCTACAACCCAACCGGCGAATGGTCTGGATTAAATTAACAGAATAGTAGCCTTTAAACCCACCCTCTTTTAATTTTTTATCTACCCAGGTCAACTTTTCTTTCTCTCGGGTGTTCCTTTTAATATTTATAAGCTGCATCAGGTCTGTATAACCGTCCCATTTCAAAGTTAGAGAAATAGCCTTCTATTTAACAATGGCCAAATAAATGTGCCTATATGGGTGTTCCTTTTAACATTTATAACTGAGAACGGTATAATCGTCATTTCGAACTACGGCAAAAAAGCTGTAGCCCTATATAGCAATGGCCATTCATTTGAGGCAGCTATATAGGTGTTCCTTTTAACATTACAGCTGTACCGTGGAGTGGTATAACTGTTCCATATCAGGCTACAGCTGCAAAAGCTGTAGCCCTATATAGCAATGGCCATTCATTTGAGGCAGCTATATAGGTGTTCCTTTTAATATTATAGCTGTACCGTGGAGTGGTATAAATATTCCATATCAGACTACAGCTGCAAAAGCTGTAGCTCTACTCTATAGTAATGGCCATTAAAACTGTGCACATTTAAAATTTAAATACACTATGTTAATTTTAAAAATATAAAATTTTCATTACAAAATTTTCATTACAAAATTTTCATTACAACTAGGGATTCGAGAAACCCTAACAACCACAATCCGGCGCCGAAGAAGAGAGGTGACGGGAGGTGAAAGACAAGAGGGTTTTCATCTCGTCGAAGAAGAGGCGAATCCATCGGCGGCGGCGTGAGCGAGGGTGTTAGGAGAGGCGGGGAGTCGCGGAGGTCGAGTATGGCGTCGAAGAGGACCTCGCCGGAGGCGACGCGGCTCACGTCGGTCTTGGGGGCTGGGGCTTTGAGGGACGCGAGCCCTCTGGGGGGTCAAAATATGACCAAGGAGGAGGAGAGAGATGAAAAAGGGGGGGAAAGGAGATGAGAGGAGAGAGATAAAAAGGGGGGAAAGGAGATGAGAGGCGAGAGATAAAAAGGGGGAAAGGAGATGAGAAGAGAGAGATGAAAAAGGGGGGGAAAAGGTATAAACAATATGATGGGAGTGAGGATATCACTGTAATTTTGGATGTAGAATAACAGCCGTTGGATACAAAGATGTAAGATGTACAACCCCTTTGGGGTTGTACCAGTAGCATTACTCTTTTTTAAGGGCTTTTTTTGCAATTAGACCCCTCAGAATTTTTTTTTTCATAAATAGCCCTATAAAATTTATATTTGCAAGAACCATCCCATTATGGGATCAATCTTGCAAATATAAAGTTTTATTAATTTAATAACTTTACTGAGCCTGATTTGGTATCATCTGTTTTTTTTTTTAAACACTAATTTTGTATAATTTATTGTCATATTTTTGTTGTTGTTGTTGTTGTTGTTGT
This sequence comes from Aechmea fasciata, assembly GCA_025177825.1. NCBI lineage: Eukaryota > Viridiplantae > Streptophyta > Magnoliopsida > Poales > Bromeliaceae > Aechmea > Aechmea fasciata. Next base: position 3,691,031 of record CM045927.1, on the reverse strand, counting down.
TATAGTTGATTAACTTACAATGTATTGGACTAAATGAAAAGTGACAACTTGTTTAAAAAATATTTAAAAGTAAGAAAATAATTATTTTTAAGTTTTTTATTTTTTGTTACCAAATAAATAGTTCAGATAAAAGGACAGCTTGTAATCTGTTGTTCACTCCTACACCTTTCGATATACAAAATTTTGTTTAAAAAAATAAAAAACTAACATGATACCAAATCAGGATCTTAGCAACTTATTTAATAAGATTTTAGACAACTTATATAACTCAAATCAGAACATATTATTATTTAAGAGTAGAACAAAGTGGGCATAGATCCCAATCCTAGCAATATACAATGTTAGCTTACAAAGAAATAACCTCTTTATTTTACACATTATTATTACAATAATAATCATACATCTCAATCAAAGTTGAAAAGGAAACATGCACTTCAAACAATCACCTCTACACAATAAAACACGAAAAAAAAGAGAGACCCCCATTCAATCAAAATAAGGAGCAATTGTTACAGCTCGATTCCGAGTGCTCGACGAAGCTATACACTGTTGTTCGTGGATCAGGAGTCGCTTCAGCGCAAAACGTATTCACAAAGCCGAACCCCAAACGACCGAATCCAATGTTTTTCGTGGGAATTGTTATGGATGTTTGAATTGATCTGCTACCACCATGGAATCTGAAATGGTTATTTCTTTACATTAGTCCAAGATATCTATGCAAATATATATATTCTCATGAAGAGGGGGAGAAAAAACACAAAAGTGCAATGCTGTTACTCTGCATTTTTCTATAAGAAAATAAAACATGCAAAATTTGGAGGCCGAATAGTAAATCCACAATAATTCAATACGTCGGCAAGCGAGAGAATCAAAACAAGTTCAAAGAGTCATATAAGATTTTCTGATTTATGTCGTAATATATGGCTTCCTATGTCAGTCTATATTCAAAATGGATTGCATTTTCAAATGCTCGAAATCACGTAGATTGAAGCTAATTGGAAAATGAACAAAGATATACTATATAAAAACAGGTAAAAAAAAAGAAGATCATGAATGATTCGTAACACGTAATTTAAGTACAATACATATAATAAGCTTTATTTCTTTCTATATCAAATGTCAAAGAAAGGTTATAATATAAATAAAGACACTTATTATTATAGGTAATGGTAATGTAAAAATTCTTTTCCGATTTTTTTTTTATTTGCAAAACAAGTTGGTTTCCTGATGATCACAGCTTATTTATTTAACGAAGTTATAATACAAGTAGATTCCAGTGGTTTCTACTGTGTAAGATGCAAAATACTACAAAGCTTTTCTGAAAAATACCTGTTACAGGAGTAGAGATTAAACTGTAGCTTGCTATTTCCTCGCGATCCCAATTTGTCGTAATTCCCGTAGATGCGAAGCGATCTCCTGAATAAACCGCACCCCTTCTTCACCATTTCTAAGTGAGTTTATACTATGCTCGAGAAAATTATGATCTGCTTCAAGGGCCTCTAACCTTTCGCTCAGGTCCGAAATCTCACATTCAAGAGCAGCTAAATCGCTCTCACCAATCATCTCAGAATGTTTGCAGAAACGCACTTCTCCATCGTTTCGTTGAACAATAATATGTGGTGTTTTCCCGGAATTAGAGTCTTCTTTAGATTCACTAACAATACATTGACCGTTTCCTCTCTCATCATCCTCCACAATCGAATCGCTTCGATTATCACTTTCCATAATTTCTTCTTCTTCAGCAGTAATTTTTGACGCATCAGCAAAAGCACCGTTATTAGAGAAAAGATGGAGCTCCTCTTCTAACTTCCTCAATCGATTCGAAATGTACACCTTCTCGTCTTCAAATTTCAAAAGTGAGTTCTTGAAAAGACCCGACTCACTTTCTCTCGCGTTTGAGTTCCTGTAGTTCTCGAGCTCTGCTTCTAGCAAAAGCACTTCTTTCTCCTTCTGAGCAAGAATCTCATTCGACTTCTGAAGCGCCTCTTGATCGTACTCGGCTTGCTCCTCCATCATCCTTTGGTACTGAAGAGCTTCCATTTGCATCGACGCCTTCTCCTCTTGCAATCTAGTAATCATGGCCATAGCTTGGTTCGCCGCTATGGCGGAAGCACTTCTCTCCTCCTCCAGCTCCTTGTATAAAAGGCTTATCGACTTGCGATCCAAGTCGATCTGCCTCTTCAGCCGGTCCACCGTGCTTTCTCCTTCAATCTCGCTCACAATACTTACATCCAAAGATTCAAACCCCGATTCATTTCTCTCAATCGAGAGCCTCTTAGTGATGTTCTGGAGTACGGTCTCGTCACCTTGGCCGTGTTGTACTCTCGGGCTCGAACCCAAATCAGTCCACGGGGTCTCGAGCCCCCGAGCGGCAGATATTTGGGTTATTAGCGATTTTAAATCTTCGTGAACTTTAGAAGAATCCTTTCCCAAAAGCATTTCGGTAAGTGTGGGAGATGGTAAGCTGCTCTTTTGGCCGATTGCAAGCTTATAAGCATCGCTTAAGCTCATATCAGTGTTTAGAGACGGAGAAGGTTCGGATGCAATTTGGCATCTCGAAGGATTTATTTCAAGTGAGTTCAAACCCTTGGATGATTCCTCAGTTAAAGTTGGAGCTTTTTGTGCGGCACAAGCTTCTTCCGAATCATTATCTACTGAAAAACAAGAATATCAAAGAACAATTAGTAGAAAAGGGACCGTCGAGATAAAAATGAGGCGCTTTTACATACAAAATATTGTTGTGTGGCACTAAGTTTTCGAAAGGCAAACATGAGAAGTCCAGATTTTTATGGAATATCATGATAAGCAATTTTGCAAGGGGTATAAATAAGTTTTTTTTTTTTTAAAAAAAAAAAGCTCTACAAAGCTCATATGGAGCGAAGAAAAGACTCACATGTGGTGTTTACATCCTCAGAATGAACACTTTGAGGATCTTCAACTGTCATTTCGGATGGCGCGGGGTCGGTTTTCACTTCACTTCGGCTGCATTTTGATTCATCCAAAGCATGCTCATTAGCAATAGCAGATGTCATGGCTTGTACATCATGCGATTCACCCGCGTGTTGTTTCTTCTCGGGAATTGGTTCAGAAGGAATCGACTTTGCTCTCACTGCACTATCCGAAGGATTTACGTACAAACTGTTGATATGAACATCAACTGGCTCCATTTCCGCATCTTGAGGAACAAAATCCTCTCTGAGTTCATTGGTTTCATTTCCATCGATGAAAGGAGTCTCCGATTCGGAATCGGATGTAATCTTAAGCTCCCTATAACCAATATGCGACAAGTGATCAGCCCCTTCACCCTTTGAATGGTAAACTCCATTTGGCTCCGTAGATTCGTGTTCTACCGAATCCGGTATAGGATTTCCGGTTTTAGTAGCATTTTTAATTCCACTCGATTTCTTCCGAAGCACCCCTACGCCACGTGACTTCTTTTTTAACGGCTCCGAGCAACAAGAACAATTCCTTTCGAAAGGAAAAGAAGACATAGATTCGTCCAATAACGGCACTTCATCGTCTTCATCAAAGTAATCATATTCTCCCTGGTCGAAATCCAAACCGAGTTTACCCACCAATGACCGATAAGTCTCCAAATTCGATTTCTTCTCCGTGGCGAAAGAAAGGAGACAATTCTCGCACAACTCATGCACGTTCGCAAGCTTTTGGTGCGCGCGACAAAGAGCCAAAGACGAGATCTCGGACTTGTGCTTCTTGCAAATTAAGTTGAGGTAAAAGCCCGATTTCTCATTCCCGAGAATATGGTCGAGTCTTGAGCATAGAACACAAGGAGTTTGTAATTGACATAATCGGGCGAATTTGGTGACGATGTAGGAATATACGGCATCGAGGAACAAGAGAAGCATTAGCAACCATTCGAGAACTGCCGAAGAGAGCGCAGACGAGAATCGGTGCGCCGTCCTCGCGGCCATCGGAAGAAGACCAAGTTATAGTATCTCAAATGGTGATTATAACCTTCAAATTCCTTGAATTGATGAGAATGAATGTCTCCAAGCTGAAAAAATCAATTTGCAAATACCAAAATACTAGAATTAATGAAAGAGAGTTTCAATACATTCAAATTGAGAGAATAATGAAACAAAGAGTTGCATATTTATCTATTGATTAAGTATGAATAATTGAGATTAATCATTATGAAAAAAAGAACTCTAGATTAAAACCTCAGGTTAATGACAAATTATAAGCTCTTTTCCTCATAGCAAGCATAAAAAATTTACATAATTACAACAGGAAAAGATTCTGGAACAATTGATCAAGAACCCAAAAAAAAAAAAAATCTATTAAATCAAAGAAAGAAAAAGGGAAATGGATATCAGATCTCAGCTAGAGAAATCAAAAGCATGCATCTTTCGAACTAAATCAGAGAGAGATTAAGCAAACTCAATTCCCCGAACGAATCAAAGAACCCTAAAAGCACAAACAATTAGCAAGATTCCAATCAACAAAAGAGAAATAAATTTGCTAAATTGAAACCTACAAACTTACAAAGCAAATTAGCATCAAAGATGAGACCTTTTTCTCTTTTTTTTGTGCATCAAACCCACCAAACAAAATTAAAACCGTTCCAAATCCCAGGAACTGGATCTCCAAATGGGTATTAAAAGAGGGCTCTAGAGAGAGAGGAAAAAAAAAATCCAAAAAAGGGACCGAAAGGTGGGGCTTTTTTGCACCTAACCCCCTCCACTTCGCATCTACTACAATCTCCTCCTCCTCCCCCCACCACAATTGCAACAAATAAATTAAAAACTAATACAAAAATTTTTAAGAACAAAATCAAGAAGCTGAGGTAAGCACTAAAAAAAAGTCGGCTGAGATAACGACGACGCACACCGAAAGGGGCGATCGATTTGGAAAAAAAAAAACAAAAAAAAGTTGTTTTTAGAAGCCCCAACGTGGGGGATTTCTCCATCAATCAATTTTTAATGAATAGGGACAAAAAATTAAAGCATAAAAATCCAATTTTTACAGCTTGAAACGGGCGAAAATTAGATGGCGAAGAGAGAAAAAACGAATTTTGAGGTGGGTATGAATGAATAATAATGGAGAGAGAGAATATAATTAAGGATAAAATGCATAAAATATAGTGAATTGTAAATATTTTTATATAAAGTTAATCTTTTCTATATTGTTTTCGTAAAAATTTTAATATTTTTAAATATATTTTTCTAATTTATTATTATTATTATAGAATTGTTTATATTTTAAATAAAAGTGATATTTTTATCGTCACAAATATGTTTCTTCAAAAATTATAATATAATATTGATAAAAATATCAAGTTATCGCATAAATTAATCAAGGCTAAGCATTTAACCTATGGTTAACTAAATTTTTTTAACGAATTCTAATGCAGAGACATATTTAAAAATATTTGAAGTTTTATAGAAATAACGTATAAAAGTTGAACTTTATAAAGATATATTTATAATTTACTATATTTATAAGGATTCGTACGAAATTAATTCTATAATTAAAATTAGGGAGGAGGGAGGGGAATTTTGGAGATGCTTATGTGACCGCCGGAAGTCAAAAATTGAGAAAATTGTGACTTTCTCAAATTCAACAAAAAAAAATCTTATAACTTCAGTGTCGAAACAAATATTGACCACGATGACTTTTTCGAAGCCAATCCAAAGAAGCCAAAATGTGATATGTCTACAGATATGTCTACAGGTTACGCGCATTCACTTTTAGAAAAATCTCGCAATTTCGATTGTCAAAACAAACACTGAATTCTATAATTTTTTTCAAAGCAAAAACTTAAGCTTCCAAATTTACAAACGTAGAATTAGAAACAAAATAATCGAAGTAAATAGTTTTGAAATTTCTGCGAAGTTTTATTAGTTTAGGCATTCTGAAAACTGAAAAGTGACAATTTTTAACAATATCTTAAATTGAAATATGTTTTATTATTTGATTTTTATTGTAGCATATAATTATTATTGAAAATCAGCATTTTTTGAGAAGAAATTTAAACGATGGTTAAGATGAGTTTTATTTTGTGCACATGTAGATTTATTTTTTTTAAAAAAATTTACTATAAAATTTAAAAATATAACAATAAATATATTTATTTAAATTAATATTTTGATTAAAACTTTAAAAAATTATAAAAATAATTATACTAAAATAAATATTTAATTTTTTAAAAAAAATAAATAAAATTGTATTATTTATTAAAAAAAATATTATAGATTTTTGGTCCAATGGACCAAAGAATCTTTGGTCCATTGGACCAAAAGTCCTCCCAAGGTCTGCCTCAGCAGACCTTTGGAAGGGGATGGGGTGCCGGCCGGGCTAGCCCAGCTGGCATGGCCCAAGCGGGCCGTGCCGTGCGGGGTCGCCCGTCTACCCTCGGCTCGGCACGACCCAGGTCCGAATCGGGGCGTGCCGTGCCGGGGCGTCGGGCTACAAAGTGCTAGCCGAGCACGACCCAGGGCTTCCGACAGGCCCGGCCCGACACAGGTGCTATAGTATCCATGCCGTGTTTTGGCCCGGCCTGAGGCCATGCTGGGCCGGACGGCCTACGTGCCGCCCGACCCGTTTTACATCCCTAGGTACAAGATAGAACAATTGTAAATTTGTGTTTGGATGCATTCGAGGATATTCTAGAGGATATCGCTTAATAGCGTTGGATAAAAAGTCTAGAACAACGTCTAAATATATTTTTAAAAATAAAATACTTAATTTCTATTAGTATATTTTATATAAAATTATTTTATATAGTAATTTATAATATAATATTTTATATAACAATCTAATTTAAAATAGTATATTTTATTTTATTATATATAATATTTTATTTTATATAATTTATTCATAATATATTAATAAATAAAGTATAATACTAACAATATCTTTATAGTTTTAATTAATAATTAGTATAAATTTCAATAAAAATTAAAAAATACATATATAATATATGAAAAACTGATTTTATGTATATAATACTTAATATAAAATAAAATAATTAAATATTAATATATAAATGATAAAACTTAATAAAATAAATTATATATCAAATTTAATTAATTTATATTATATAATAAAATTTAAGTATAAATATATTATCATAAAAATAACATTTATTTATTAAATTTGAGCATTCATTTAGTTTATTTGAAATTAATTAAAATAAAATATAAAAAATTAAAAGGGCAAAAGAAAAAAAATGCCAAAATCCTTTGTTCCTGCTTGTTCTAAAAGAGAAAACAAGTTTAGGGTTGTTTAACAACCTTTTAAGCGAACAAGCTAAACCTTAACAATCCGATTGTTTGAAGTCATTGTGTTTGGCGGGATAAAGAGGGATATCTCGCCTTGTTTTGGGATATTCCTCTAACCAAACACAGCCCTAAGGGTTGCGTTTGGTTGGAGGGATATCCCAGAACAAGGCGGGATATCCCTCTTTATCCCCCTAACACAATATTTTTTGGTACAACCGGGTTGTTTAAACATCTTGTTAAGCTTGTTCTCCTAAAAGGGTTTAGGAGAACAAGCTGGAACAAGATATTTTGCCTTTTTTCTCATTTTTTTTCTTTTTCTATTAACTTTATTTGAATTAATTTCAAATAAATTAAATGAATGCTCAAATTTAATAAATAAATATATTAATATAAATATTATTTTTTATGATAGTATATTTATACTTAAATTTTATTATATAATATAAATTAATTAAATTTGATATATATATTTTATTTTATTAAGATTTATCATTTATATATTAATATTTAATTATTTTATTTTATATTAAGTATTATATACATAAAATTATTTTTTCATATATTATATATATATATTTTAATTTGTATTGAAATTTATACTAATTATTAATCAAAATTATAAGGATATTGTTAGTATTATACTTCATTCATTAATATATTATGAATAAATTATATAAAAGAAATTATTATACATAATAAAATAAAATATACTATTTTAAATTAGATTGTTACATAAAACATTATATTATAAATTACTATATGAAAAAATTTTATATAAAATATACTAATAAAAATTAATTATTTTATTTTTAAACATATATTTAGACGTTGTTCTAGACTTTTTATCCAAACCCTATTAAGGATATCATCTAGAATATCCTCAAATACATCCAAATACAAATTTACAATTATTCTATCTTGTACCGGAACATTCCATATTCTCGGGAATAACAAAAATTGTTTTCCAACCAAACGCAGCCTTTTAAAGTGAAGTGCACATCTTCCGCCCTCTTTATTTAAAATTTTTCATTTTTTATTTTTCAAATTAACTTATTTTTTTATTAAATTTTATGTAAATTTTTGTGAATTCTAAAATGACTATTTGTAAGAGGTAGTTTCCAACAAACAAGCAAACATACATATTCAAGTACATGTTACAAATGGGTTAATGAATATATAGGGGGATTAAATTTTTTATCCCTAGAATTAAACTAACTAAAATAAGTCAAATAACAAAAATTAGAGGTTTAGAAAACTATCATAAAAAATAGCAGGTACATGAGAAATTTCTTTGAAAATAGCCTATAGTTGAAAGATTTACTAGTGCAATTTTTAGCAAACCAATATGAAAATATGAGATGCATTCATATATTGTGATTATTTCGATTGCTTTTATCGAATGGATAAGATGTAAGATATACATCCGCATTTGAATGTACAGATAACTTTTATCCATGCCCAAGTAATCTGCGGGTACAATAATCTGCCCGCGGGTTATCCAACTCGCCCGCTTGTCAGGTCTATATATTCGGGATTAAGAAAAATAACATTTGGATAGATAAGATGGAATAAGAAAAATAGCGAATAGTTATAAATAAAAAATAATTAATGATATTGTCCTAATTATTATTATATTTGAATTTAATTTTTGTTATTTTATATTTAAAATTACAAATTTAAATAAATAACTTCTACAATTAAAAAATTCAAAAATTAAAATCTATATTTTTAAAATCTCAAAATTAAAAGTTTAAAGTAATAAAATTTAATTTTAAATTTTAAATCAAACCTAACGAATATAAAATTTAAAATTTAAAATTTAAAATTCAAAATTAAAATCTATATTTTTAAACCTCAAATTTAGAAATTAAAGCTATAACTTTTAAATTTTAAATCAAATTAATACCAAGTTACAAATATAAAATATCAAATTTAAAATTTAAATAATTTAAAATAAAAAATAAAAGATATATATTTATATTTAAAAATTAAATAGGGGTGGGATAAGCTCGTCCCATTAATTATATTCCACGGAGCCACGGGAGTGGGATAATTAGTTAACCCCTCCTCCAAAGAAAAAAAAAAAAAAAAAAGCGTTTGGGGTTAAAGGGGTACTTTTTCTCTTTATTCCGGCCACTTTGTTCCCTACTCGATCAAACAGTGACTTATTGCCCCTTTTTAATTCCTCTGTTTATTCCCTACTGAAGCTGCACCCAGTCGGCTCTTTTCGGTTCGGAATCATATATACGATGCTTAAAGAATTCCTGTTGAAAATAAGTGGCCGGTTAGACAACGATCGATGTAGATAGCTAGATATCACAATCGAAGGAAGCTTCCATAATATGCTCTGATCTCACCTTAATTTGCAGTCTAGAAAATAAAACGCTCGTGCATGCGAGAGATTGATTGCCTGCAGGCCTCGTTCTCACTCTAGCTATAGCGCTCCTCGATCTGCAGGCAGTATTAATTAATCAGTTAATTCGTGTTCTCTTTTTGGGAATGGCTCCTAGCTCATCAACACTAGTCCTCGCCTTCTTGATGATGATGATGATCTCAACCACGCTGCAGCCTGTAATGCCGCCGGAGAGCTTCGCCGAGGAAGGAGGCAGCAGACCGACGACGACGACGTTTCAGACTGCTGCGACGATGGCCGGCCGCGATAGCCCAAAGCCGGGCCATTCCTGCTGCACCAGCGATCCCAACATGGTATGTGAGACAGCTTGTCCGGGACGTGGCCGCCGTTAGAAGAAGAACCGGATATATATATTATTGTGCTGCACCCCTTTAGTACAATATCCTTCCTTCGTTTCGTGCAAGTCGCAGGTTAATTCGGAGCTTTTGTGTCAGTTATGTAACTTTTATATATATATATATATATATATATATAATTGTACACATGCTATTAATAAGACTGTTTATCACATCGTGTTTTCGGTCACGGATTTGTTAGGACGCGGTGGTTGTGATGACGCGCTTCTCCAAGACGTTTCGGGTGGTTGATTGAATAGTATGATCTAACGGGTGAAAATCACCAAAAGGGTGAATCTAACGGTGGAAAACTTGATAAGCAGAGTCTTCGTCTTATTGATAGTATAGCTAGGACTCTATATATATATATATAATATATATAGGTTGGAACAGTACTAACTCGAGTGGGACGTGTGCATGAACGCTAGCGTGTATATCTTTGTATGTACGTGTGTATGTGAAATATATATATATATATAAATACAAATTTCTTTATCTTCATTAATAATCACACCAAAATGGGTGGTGTGCAAAGTTTTTGATCGTTGGATTGAGAGATATGCGGTTAGGATGATGTTGGCCCTTAGGGTTAAGTGGGTGGTTGGTTGAATAGTATGATCTAACGGGTGAAAATTATCAAAAGGGTGGATCTAACGGTGGAAAATTTGGTAGCGTAGAGTCTTCGTCTTATTGATAGCATGACCTCTCTCTCTCTCTCTCTCTCTATATATATATATATAATAACAATAATAAAAAATATATAGCTACACACACACACACATATATATATATATATATATATATATATATATATATATATATATATATATATATATATATATATATATATATATATATATGGTTATATGAGAATATTTGTTGTGTGTGTACATACTATATATTTTTCTACTTTTGAAATTTTACTGTTATATATAGCATGCTACCATCGACCCAACTTTAGGAAAGAAATTTTTACAATGTAAATAATATCATATTATTAATAGTATTATAATACAACAGTAACTCTCTCTCTCTACCCATATATATATCATATATGTGTGTGTTTGCGCTCTCTTTTTTTAATATAAGAAAAGAAATATTAAGTTTACAATTCAGAAAGAGTTATAGGATTACAATCCTTAATTTTGTATTCTTTTTCTTTTTTTTTTTGATTTTAGTATAAGAAAAGAATGATAAATGTAGTGAAGAATAAATTAGTTTTTGGATAATGGTGTTGTACGGTTACAATCCTTTGGTTTGCCGGGCTAGATCAATGGTAGAGTTTCAATCCAAAATTTAATTTAATTTTTTTGATAATAAATGATAAAATTAAATTCATGAAATAGTAAAACAAGAAATCAATAAATCATAAGATAGGTATCTGGAAAATTTTCCATTCCTTCAACAGAAAAATTATTGAACGAGTCATATATTTTAATCTATAAAATATTAAAATAAAAAAAAAATGCTAAAGCAAATGCCCAGGGGGGGCATTTTTGGAGTTTTCTCTCATTTTTTCGTTTTTTTTTTTTTGGAAATTGCTAAAGTGGAATCATTGAATGGTAGGTAACTAGGCGGAGTGAGGACAATAGAACAAACACCCCACAGGCCCACACATTCCACCCTCTTCTCCTCTTCTCCTCTCTCTCTCTCTCTCTCTCTGTCTCTCTCGCTCAACCTCCAATCCACATCCATGGAGATCGACGACACCGACGAGTACGAAACCCTCGACCGCTTCATCTGCGAGCTCCAATCTCTCCTCCTACACGTACCGCTCCGGTCCCTTTCATCCTCTCTCCCTTTTTCTACTCTCTTTCTACGTACCCAGCGTTCGTCCTTTCCGATCGCGCGCTCCCGTCGCCGATCGAGCACCCGCTTCGATCTCTCACCCCCCCTCGCTGATAGAGGCCGACGCGGAGGCAGCATGGCGCAGCACCTCCATCTGGCTCCAGCGGGCGCGGCGCTGCACGGGTAAGTCGACGGGAGCTTCCTCCACCTCCAAACCAGGGCCGACTCGTCCCCGCCGCCGCCGGCGCCGCCGTGCAGTGGCTCCCCGGGCCGGCGATCTTGCAGAGAAACTGGAGCGGCGGCGGCGGCGGAGAAGGAGGAGGCGATGTGGCCGTAGCAGCGGAGACGATGATGTCGACCTCGGGGATCTCCGCCGATCAGGGGAGTAGCCACAGCAGAGGCAAGGAGATCGGGGAGGGCGACGCAGCGGCGGCGGAGCTCGACCAGTTCATGGTGAATTCCCCTCTATCTCCTCCTCTTTTCGTCTCTCTCTCTCTCTCTCTCTCTCTCTCTCTCTCTCTATATATATATATATATATATACGTACACACATTTTTATAGTTTATAGAATTAGGGAATTGTTTAATTTAATGTGTGGAGTCTGCTTATTGAATCCCTACAAGGAATTCCAGTTGTGGTGATGTGTTTTTCGATCTTCGATTTCGTTATTTTTTAATAAGGATTCAATTTTTGTTAGATTGTCCACCGCCTTAATTAATTTCCCCTTTTCTCCCTTTCTCTCTCTAGAGTCTAGAGCCTCTTTTTTCACCGCCTCATTCCAGTCCCTCTCCCGCCGCTTCTCGGATTTTCAGTCCTGCTCTAACAACTGAGAGCTATTCCGACCATTCTTGTATTAGTGCTATTCACTTTCTTGGTTGCCAATTATATTGCTCATCTATGACATTTTTAACTAAAAAGGATTTCTCGTGGGTTTTGTAACTTAGTATTTCAAAATCAGTTTCCGAGTAGGAAACATTTCATAAGATAGTTTAAGAATTATGAATAAATACTTGTGAATGAACATGTTGTGAATGGTGTGATTGTGTATGAATGTAAGTTAATATCTTTACATTTACAGTTGGTTGTGGTTGTATGTTTGTTATTCACGTCGTGTACTTGTACGACGCCGTGCAAATACAGGGGAGACTCTGTCCGTTTGTACAGTGGTCTCTCTATATTTGTGGCGGATCTGGCATACCTTGAGGGTCAGATTTTTTTAAAAAAAAATCTAGTAAAATTTCGCTGTGTTTATACTCTAAAACTGACCTGAGGCGTGACATGCCTCATTTAGATTTATCGAATATTCACTTTAGTATCCTTTGGCTTTAATTATTGTCATTGGTTTAACGAAAAAAGATAAGTGGAATCGATAATCAAAAAATAAAAATAAAACCACAAAGTACTGAGTTAATTGATACACTTTAAACTACAGAATACTAAAGCGTGAAAATGTGGAAAGCAAATTAGTCTCTGATCGAAGGATGGATTCGTTCAGTTTACAGTTCCGTGCATTTGGGTTAAAGTGGGGAGGTATCTTTTTTTTTTTTTTTTTTTTTTAGAGAGATAGGTAGCACGCTACCCGTTTTATTTATTTCATTTAGAAATAAATTTAGCTGAAAATATGAATCAATTAGGATTCGAACTCGAGTTTCGAATACCAACCATCAAATTCTTTATCACTTGCTCTAGAAACGGTCGGTAAAGCGGGGAGGTATATATCTTGGATTCAAAAGATGGAGGTGCATCTTTACAGGTCAGATATATAGCAACGTCGCCGGCCCATGTTGGTTGCCTTTTGAGATCTGACGAGAAAAGGGGAAACATTGCATTTTTCCCAAACGATCGGTGCTCCACTTGAGAAGTGCCCGACCAAGAATAATATATATCATCAGATGTGGAAAACTTGCCTTTTTTTGGTCACCTTGACCTCTTTTGCTTGATTAATTCCTTTTCTCTCCACTCCTGTTGTTTTCTTGTTGGCTTATAGCAATTCAGCTTGCTTGTGAGCTTGGCCACATGAGTTTTCGCTGAAATCTCAAAATCGTTTAAGAATCGAGCCGAATACGAACCGAATTTTTCACCGTTTAATAAATGAGCCGAACACGAGCTAAGATCGTCATCGTATTCTACCGATAATCGAGACATATATTTTATATTTATATAATTTATTTAATTTATATTTTTATATATAAATAAATAATTATATATAATATATATTTTTATTATTTAATTTTTAGTAAAATAAAAATATAAATACGAGCTTAATTATAAAAAGCCTTATTTGTATATAAAGTTTTAACTATTAGATCAAAGTCTAATCGGTAAGATTTTATAAATTTATTTTTTAATATATTTAATTTTTTTATTTATTTATTGTTCGTCATTGATGAGAAACTCGTATTCGGCTCGTTTATTAAACGAGCCGAACACGAGCCAAATTTGTCGACTCGATATTTTAATGAGACAGCTCGTGTTCGCCGTGTTCGCCTCGTTTACACCCCTACTTATGATCAACTGAAGTCTAAATGTTGAATTTTTATCTTTTTAATTGAGGTTTCTTTCCTCTTAATTTCAACCAAAATAATAATAATAATAATAGTAGTGACAATATGTGATTCTATAAATGAAGCATTCAAATATCAACCGTAGAATCACTTGCGGTCAAAAACTGGTGGCTGAGGTAGAGCAACTCGCTGTCACACACACACACAAAAAAAAAAAAAAAAAAAAAACTGATCGAAGAAAGAGATTAAGATGCATGATGAAGGGCACAAGAAATATGCATAGCCGTTTTAAAATGATTTAAAGTTCAGATAAGTTATGTAATATATAAAAAAATCTGCTATTTTTTGCAGAACTAGTAAAATGCAGGTGTAGCTGCTCGCCACATATTTTAAAAAAATAATAATAATAAAGATCAATATGATACTCACGCGCGTAATAATAAACATAAACACAATCAATCAAGATTGATGTAATATATATTTCTTTTCTTACCAAAATAAATCGTATTCTCTGAACCACCTAGGATCTACAAAATTTAAACAAATAATTTACTTTTTCAGAAATGCAAAATCAATAATTTTTTATGCAATTTGGCTTTAAATCTATAAATGATAAAGAATACAAGTTAAAAATATCAATTTAAAAATAAATAAAACTCTAGGGGTAGTGTATTTGAAATAGGTTAGAAAGTAAAAAAAATATTTTCAATATTAGTCTTCTAAGAAGGTTAAATCAGAAAGTCGGAAATTTTTTACCGTTTGGTTCGGGTACCAGCAATAACTAGTTATTACAGGAATAGGTACAAGCATGAGGATAAGAAAATTAGCGTTTGGATGAAAATTGGATTGTTTCCGGAAATAAGAAAAATATTAGATAGTTTTATATAGAAAATGGAGGTGTTGGAGAGAATAACCAAGAACTACTATTCTCGAATAAAAAATTAGTATAAACCAAACACTTTAAATAGGGTATATAAGCAATTGCCCCTATATAAAATTAATTTTCTTTTCTATGGAATCAAATAATAAAAACTAGGGGCAATTGTTTATATACCCCTTAAAAGTTCCCGATTTTTCGATTTACTCCTCTTAGAAGGCTAATATTGAAAATATCCCTCCTACGTTCCAACCTATTTCTAATATACCCTTAGAATTAAAATCTGTTAAGTAACTCTGTTATCTCTGTAAAATTACTATTTTGCCCTTTTCAAATATATCCTTCTACCATCACTGTCTTTCTTATTTACCCTTAAAATTAGGGGCACAAAAAGTCTTTTCCAATATACCCTCTAACCTTTTCTTATTTGCCCTTAAGTTAAGGGCAAAATTGGTATTTTAATTTTTTTTAAGTGTGGTAGATATTTAACTCACGTTTAACCCAGATTAACTTAATAGGAGATAACCGCGGGGGTATTTTGCAATAACGGTGGAACGTATGAGGGGCATTTAAAAAAAATAAAATAAAATAGGAATAGATCGGATATTTTCAGGCGCATGAGGGGTATATAGGTAATTATCCCTAAAAACTAAAATAAAAATTTTTTAGTCCTGGAATCGCAAGTTGCGGCTCGCAAGCTGGACACCCCTGACTGCTACCTTGGTTTTGGTTTTGGTTTTTCTGGGATTCCCGAATTGCAACTTGCTACTAACTTTGCAAGTTGGTCTACCCTTTATTAGGATGATTAGTTAGAGAGAGAGAGAGAGAGAGAGAGAGAGAGAGAGAGAGAGATCGAAAAAGTAGAGAATTTTGATTTGATCTGCGAAAGAAGCTAGCCGATGGTTGGGACATGTTTGTTTGGGTAGAAGTGGGATGGATCGAAGCAGAGAGAAGGAAAATCGTTTTCGTCGTAAACAATCAATTTTGTTGTTTAGTTTGCCGTAAATAAATTACGGTCAATATTCTTCGAGTTAATTTGAAACGACGGCCTATGATGGGCCGAAGTTAATTACGGTGAAAAGAATGTGAAAAAAAAATAATAAAGTAATTTACTACGTAAATATATTTATATTTAAATATATTTAATTATAGTACTAATTATCTGACATATCTATTACTTTTCATCTGACACGTTACATTCTATATGCTTGCCACGAGTCAATATCTAATTAATTCAAATTAAATCTAACTCTATTCTATAATTAATTCAAATTAATTAAAGAATCAAATTAGGAAACACTATTAAATCAGATTAAATCAAATTATACTAATTAACAAATTATACCAATTACATATAATTATATATAGCAAATTAAGTCAAATTATAAATGAATTAAAATTAATTATATTATTAAAAATCAAATTAATTATTACTATGCATAGTATAATTGTATCTATTTTAAGATTTAAATTCAAATTAAATCTATTACTATATCGATTATCTATCTATTACTATATACTAAAGTAGAACCCTTAATAAAGTTTAATTTGCAAATTAAATTGGATACAAATTTTGTTTCAAATTATGGATTTAGTTTTGAATTCACGCTTAACTTCAAATTTAGTTTGAAACATGAGATCGATTTTCAGACGTCACAAATTCTAACTTTTACTCGAATTGAGAGTTGAAATTCAATTATACGATTTTAATTTGAATCATGACTTTTGAAATTCAAAATATTAAATATTAATTAGGTTGGATTGTGAATTATATCTGATTTTGGATATCAAATTGTGCAAATGAGGTTAATCAGGGGGATAAGAATCAATTTATTCTCAATTTGGCCTTCTTTAGGTTGATTAGGAGAAGGTTTATAGGATAAGCCAAAGAATCACTCCTTTTTGTTCCAGTAAAAATTTCTCTTTATGGTATAGCTAGTAACAATAAAATATTATGAATTCTAGGGCCAAAATAATATTTCTTTTTCTAACACGCTAGCTTATGACTTATATGTAACGAACTTTAATTATAATTTACTTTATTAATTTTTTAAGATAAATATATTATATATGTAATTTTTGGTCCCCCTCGAACCATGTTGTGGGAAGAAGATCTAGTTTAGATGGAGAGGGGGCATTTTTTTTTTTTTTTTGAGGAAAGGTAGCGCTCATAGCTTCATCGTTGAAATAGTGAATTAGGCTGAGGGTGAGGCAAGTAGGGCCTCGAACGAACGCGAAAAAAAAAAAAAAAAAAAAATCAGGACAAAAAATTATTCTTCCAAAAGTCGATCAAACGCTTGAGCCTGCCCACCTCCCGAACCGGGTCTATCTGGATATTACGGAACACAATACAATTACGAGCCTTCCATATGATCCACCAACAGGCCGCCAACTCTGCTAGTCCCTTCATCCTATCGGGTATTTGATTTGTCAAAGAGGAATGATTGAAGAAGAGAAGGGAAAAAGGGGGCCGTTTGATTGATTGCAGTTGCTAAGTTTTCAGTGTAATTATTCTATTTCAGACGTATATCTTAACTTATGTTTATTTCCGAAATAGATAGTTCTTATTTATATCCGAAACAAATACCTTAAAAAATACGTTTATACACACATACATATCCCCCAAGAAAAAAAAAGAAAAAAAGAAAAAAGAAACAAATTATCTACTCATTAACATATGAATATTAGGAAAGAAAAAAACACATTACTTTATTGAATGGTCATTTACTTTGCGTGGCAAGTTATTTTGTGTTTGGAAATGTAAATAAATCTAAATGATTTGCGTTGATTATAAATAAACTTTTTAATGATTTGAAGTGGGATTGGTAATGATAAACGAAAACTCATGGGTAGGGGTGGAACTGGGCCGGGTTTGGATCGGGTAGTACTATGCCCAAGCCCGGCCCAACAAAAAGTATTGGGCTTCGGGTCGGGCTTATACCTATTTTTTTTAAAAATTAAAGCCCAGCCCGAGCCCAAGCCCAATACCCAATACCCATCGGGCTTTGTGAAGGCCCATTTTATGTATTTATCATATAATACATAAATATTTTTATTGTATAAAATTAAAATAAAAAACCTATTTTTATTGGAATTTTATTATGATATTTTAAAATTTTAAAACATCCTTAAATTATGTACATAGATGATAGAACGTCTAATTATATACATAGAATTAACTAACTATATATAATAATATTATTTAATATATTTTAATATGGAACTAAATAGTTTGTTAATATATAATATATCTTCATATATATAAATATATATCATTAATAACAAATTAACAATATATACTATATATGATATACTATATCATTTATTCATTTTATAGATAAATATTATATATATATATATATAATTAAATATTTTATATTGATAATTAATATATCGGGCTTTCGGGCCGGGCTCGGGCCGGACTTGGACATGCCCAAATAGGCCCAAATTTTTTCGGGCTTCAATTTTTAAGCCCGGTCCGAACCCAAAGTTATATTTTTCATACCCAAGACCCGGCCCAAATATGGCCCATCGGGCCGGGCCTTGTTTAGGCCCGGGCCCAGTTCCACCCCTACTCATGGGTGGCGCTTTAACAAAAACTCATGGGTGGAGCCTTAACGGGTTTGTACGTTGTGGCTCCGAGATCCAATTCCGGGTCCGCCTCCTAATTCCCAACTTGCTTTTGCGGGAGAGAAACGGAGTCCAATATAAAACCATCGAACCCGGTATAAAAACTAATATAAAACAAAACCCACATTTTCGCCCAGCCCGAATCCGAATCCATGCTGGGCTAGGCCAGGCCACCTTATTCGGGCGGGGCTAAAAACGGATCGGATATGGACGGGTTTTTGTGGAAACCATATCCACATCAATAATTTTTTTTGGATATAAATTCAGATATGGAACTGTTATACAAATTGGATATCTTTCCAAATTTGAATGCAGATTAGGACCGTGGCTACTTTACTATTATGAGTATTGGAGCTTCGAATCGACGATTAACTCCGTTAAATATGATTTAGAGTATTTGAAACATCTAGAAAATAAATTTCGTAAATTTTTAAAATTATAATAAAGTCCATCAAATGGACATAAAATGAATGGTTAAAATCGAATGACATTCTAAAAAAGGATGACCGGATCCTTCAATTCAAAATCGAAGTTATAAATTTTTATTTATGTAGTGAATAGAATTTTCTATCAGAAATTTAATTTACGCTGTTAAACGAGTAAGTATTCCATACCGGTCATTAAAAATTATCAAATTTGTGACATCTTGATCGTAAGGTAAATCATGTCGAAAAATTATAAAATTTGATTTCTAGAAGTTTTAAATACTATAAATAACGTTTAACGATATAGAACGTCGATTCGGAAAATTTATCATCAAAAACGATTTATGAGTACGAGGACGATCATACTCATAATAGTATAGTAGCCGGACCCTGCTGATCGGATATATATTCAGGTATTATTTGAATAATAATAATATCGACTAGTATATGTACATATAAAAATGTACTAAAATTAACAAAAAAGCAACAAAAGTTTCACATGCATGTTCAATTTTTTGTATATTTATATTTGCTTAAATAAAATATAAGATTTAACAAACAAATATATAAATCTAGTTTATTTTATACGAAACTCATAATAAAATAAATGAAGAGCACAAAAAATTATCTTATTTTTTTACGGTATATATTTTATCTCTCTACTAAAAAAAAGTAATCAAACTGTTTATCTCCCCACAACTAACAATGAAGCGACCTTTTATCTCTCACAAAAAAAAAACAAGCAATTACACAAATCAGCAATCAAACAATTGAGAAAATTTTCTTTTCACATATCTAAAAATTTGAAAGCAAAATATTGAAATAAAATAATGAGATATTGGAGTTAGGGATTAGGAAAATAGCATAGTGGATGATAATTTACATAATTTATTAATATAAAATATAACATTATTAAACAAAATTTGGATATTCATATTCGTATCCATATTCATATTTTTAGATATTCGAATAACTTTGACTTTTTAACATTATATTTGTATTCATATCTGACCATATCCGAATTTTTTCTATCCGTATACGGATATTATTAAATATGAATGCGGATATTTTCCGATAATATTCAATTTGTTTCCGTCCGTACTCTCATATCCATGCTGGGCTGGGCTGGGCCAGACGACCTTTTTCGGACCATGGCCCAACCAGGTCCCTGGGCCACAGACCGAGCTATTTTTGTATTTTTTTTAAATTTTTTTAAAAATATATGAAATATATAAAGTTATTTATTAAATAAATAAGTTAGAAATGACATTTTGAGGAAATTATTTTAAATATTTAAATCAATATTGAGGGAAAATATAAGTGGCCGCTGGTGCAGGCCGTGCTATGCTCGGCGGCGGGCCGAGTGGGTGTGATCCAGCACGGTCCACGGCTATGCCGGGCCTACGGATGTCTACAGGTCGGATTTGTAGCTGATTTTCAAATTCTGAACCCGATTAGCCAAACCACAGCTTGAACTGAATCCGTCGGTTTTGAAAATCCATAACCAAACCAACCCCGACAATCAATGAATTCTTTTTCCCAAATTTTTAAACATATCATACTCAAATTTAAAATTTTAAAGTATAAATTCGAATATTTATATATTATATTACATAAAATCGGCTCAAGTTTTGTTAGGGCTCGGGTTCTGCTCCGCTATAGTAAAAATCATATCTGAATCTGAATCTGCTAGGTTTTGTTTTTTATATACATAATTGAAATCATATCCATTTAGCATCAGATAAGCTAGCCCTACTGAGGTCCGAATTTTTGTAAAATTTTAGATATCTGTATCCATTGACATCTCTAGCCACGCTTTGCCGACCAACGGGCCCGTTGGCCAAGATTCCAAAGTTTTGCACCGAGTAAAGATGATGCATGAACGGCCCAGCCCGTTAACATATAACATCTTCGTGATTTTGCAGTAGGATAAACACGACACTCGGTTTTGCACCGAATGAAATTCAATTCAATAGAATTTAGGGTAAACTTCAAATACCACTCATGTAGTTTCGCACTTTCTCACTTTAATATGCTATGGTTTTAAGTATATCAAGTTAGTATTCTATGGGTTTTTTTTTTCAATATTTTCGTTAGCTTTTTTATTAATATTTTATTAAATTATATACAAAAAAACTTCAAATATCCTAACTAGGTTGATCAAATATTCACTTTAGTATTATTTAGTTTTAACTTTATCACTAATTTAACAAAAAAAATTAGTGAAATCGATAATAAAAAGATAAAAATAAATCCATAGGACATTAAGTTTATACACTTTAAACCATATGGTACTAAAGTGAGAAAGTGTGAAATTATAGGGGTGGTATTTGAAGTTTTCTCTAGAATTTAGAAGGGATGAATTTAATTAAATTTATTTTATAAATGAACATTTTTGTTTGCATTAAATTAGAGTGTAAAAAATAAACTTTTTAGTTGCATCAAATAAGAGTTCAATTGAATTCTCATTTTGTCTTGTTATTTGGTAATAAAAAAAAAAACAAGAGAAGTAGATTTGATGTGACTACTCTATCATTTAATTTACAATAATACAATTAGAAGTAAATTTGTAACTAAGGTAGAAAAGGGTTTTTTTTGGAGTTATTGATAAAGTTTAACAAATAGAAAATGAAGTTACTGTAAATCTGGACTCAAACTGTAAGAATCTTAAATAAGTATCATTTGTATCATTGATAGTCCTGCCAAATTAATATTTCAGAGTGGATCAAATTTCTGTTTACATGTGATAGTGTCGACGCAGAAAATCGTGACCTGACACGTGGGGCAATTCGTCTAGTCTGCCAACGGAGGAATTCTACACTATCACACTTGCACTACGTTATCAATAACAAGCTAATCACCTTTCTTCTTTTCAAACAAAAGTGATTATCGTTACTCTTGAGTTACATTACAATTACTCGTAATTCTCAGATGCGAGGTATAGACGAGCATCTATGATGTGTTTTTTTTTTATTTTGAGAGAGAGAAAGGTAGCATGCTACCCGCTTCGTTTATTTTATTTATAAATAAACTTCGCTGAAAATGTGAATTAACTAAGATTCGAACATGGCTCTCGAGTACCAACGATCAAGCCCTTTTGTCATTTGCGCTAGGAATAGTGGGTGCATTTATGATGTGTTGTTCGAATACTTTGCACAATAGTTGCCTTCACCTTTTGTAGATGTGTGGTCACGATCGTAGCAATAACTCTCGCGGTTTCCGCTTTCTTTCCTCATGCTGCCCCCTAATTCTTTGCTTTTGATCGCGTCCATTTGATTTTATAATACTTAATTCAAATGGCTACCAACCGTCTTTAGAGTAAGTGACAAAAGATTTAAGGGTGAAAAATTTGCGAGCACCAAGCGAAAACTTCAATTAGTTAGTTTGGGTAAACTGCGTCCCTAGAGAAGTGACAAAAGATTTAATGGTGAAAAACTTGCGAGCACCAAGTGAAAACTTCAATTAGTTAGCAAGGGTAAACTAGGAATAAATTTGTCTAAAAGGCTAGACAGGGAATTCTCACGACAGAAATGAGTTGTACTACATACACGCGAAGTTTCGGACCTGAGACTAATAGCCGGGCAAGCCCAGTTTAAAAAACATGCATGATACATATATAAATTGGCACCAAACAAAATAGAATTCAATGGAATTTAAGGGAGAAGAATTTAGTTTATTATACTTTAGAAATGAGATTTTTTTAGTTCGCATTAAATCAGTGTTCCACTAAGTTTCTGTCATGTAATTGGTAAATCGATCCTCAGTAATGTAATTAGAAATATATTGTAACTATTTTAAGGAGGGGTATTTTGGGATTAATATTGATAAAGTTTACGGCCAGTAACAAAATGTTTTTTTTTGGAATTGGATGAGAGCCATTTGTATTATGACAAGGAAAATGCTTTATTTGTTACGTACAAACTAATTAATCTCACATGCACCTTTACAAATTATACAGTTTAATGGTTAGATTTCAATATTTTAAATTATTAAGTTATGATTATCTCTTAACACGTTTTCGTCAGTTAATAACCGTTATTGTGTATGCTAGTTAGTGCTTGGGCGCATGAGTTTAATTAATTAAATGGTGTTGGATGAGGATTACAAGGGTCATATAATTTAATTTTCAGGTGGGATGTTTAACACTTTAACTATGGCAATTGGTTGATCATTAAACTAATGTATGGGTCGGTTTAAAATAGACCCCTTGAACCTTTTTTTCTTTTTTTTTAATTAAGACTCCTTCAGCTTTGCTTTTCTTATATATATATATATATATATATATATATATATATATATATATATATATATATATAGTAGAGGCTTGGTGTGGCAAAGATCAAAGAAAGAGAAAACTTAATTAAACGAGTGAAGGAGATTAGTACCACCTAATAAAAGAAGAATTAAGAAATAATACATTAATAATAAATGGCAATAACTAATCCATTGAACTAGTGGTGGTATTGATCTCTTTCCTATGTTCTAATTTGGTAATTTGGGATGTATGCTAACAATTTGTTTATTGGATGAAGCTAATAAAATATTGGTCCATGCACTTTCCAGTTGCTTCTCAACAGGACTCAAAACTTTTAAGTTTTACATGAGGCCTTAAATTTTGGAGTTTGTTTCAATTTAGAAAAAAAAAAAAAAAGCCTTCATCCAATTTATCCATACATAGTCGAGCACACACATAGTTAAAGCGGTATATGTATATGTGCTTATTGTTTGAAGGCTAGCTAGCTAGTAGTGCTAGTTTATAGATAATTTAGTAAGTTATATATATACCATGCCCTAATATTTATGTAGCGAGCCTCTATCACGCCTAAATTAAGTTTGCACTAAGATTTAGATCGCTTAATAAGAGTACTCCTTTGCTTTTCGTATAAGTACTCGAGCAACCTTATCCCATGCACAATCCAACCACATATATCTTTGGGTTACAACCTTATATATCCCATGCACAATCCAACCACATGTATCTTTGGGTTATCTTGGGCTTTTACCAAAACATTTTGCGTGCAAGATATATATATAAAGGCTAGCTTTTCTTTTTTTGAGAGAGAGGTAGCACGCTATCTGCTTCATTCATTAAGCAAAATGAACTGAGCATACAGTATGAAAACAGCTAGGACCTTCGATCGAACAAAAGATAAGATAAAACAAAACAAAACAAAACCTCCAAAAAAAAATAAAGCGAAAGAAAAAAAAACAAATAGGTAAAGGAGAAAGTAGGTAAAGAAGAGAAGGGGAGTGAGAGACAAGTAGCAGGGGAAAGATGTAGTCAGAGATTGTCGAGCCATGACTTGGGTCAGCACAAAACCTCCAAGTAATATATATAAAGGCTAGCTTTTCGATAGGGTATCACGTGGACTCGCGAATATTGACGAATTAATTAGCCGCCTCCATGCTGAAGCTAGGAACTAATTAAAACTAGTACAGGTGTAACTAGTGCAGGTGTTAAGCATTCGTGCTCATCCGTGGGCCTCTCAATAGCTGTGTCTCTACCATAGTTAGTTAATTCGGATTCGGCAAAAATTCGGTACGGATATAATTCGGATAAAATTCGTCTTCTAATTTTTAAATTCGTTGAAAAAAACGGCTAAAAAACGGATTCGCCAATTATTCGGATACGTGATTTATACGGATATTATACGTTCACCAATTAAAAATTCGGGATCAAAAATTCGGCTATATAATAAATATATTAATATACTATATATATTATTATTATAATTTTTATATATAGATTAAATATATTCAAAATTATAATAAACATATAGTTATAATATATAAAAGTTATATATTTAAAAATATTAATAAATAATTTCAAATTTATATATAAAATATTATATAATAATATTTTTATATAAAAATAATATATTATATATAATAAATGAATATATATTTATAAAATAAAATTTTATATATATATATATATATATATATATATATATATATATATATATATATATATATATATATATATATATATATATATATATATATATATATATATATATATATATATATATATGTGTGTGTGTGTGTATGTGTGTGTGTGTCAGTGTCAGTGTGTGATGAGACTTGAGAGGGAGGTCCACCGTGGACCTCCCTCTCATGTGGTCCACGAGGCCACTTTGGCCTCGTGGACCGCGCATGATTTAGGAATCCAAAAGCCGCGATTTTTGTCACTGTTCATCTTCCTCTCTTATGCAGACGGGCTCGGGCGGATCTGTCGCCGCGGCTCTTGGTCCCGGCGCCGGCCATGGCGGCGGAGGAGGAGGACGACGAGGCCGGATCTGCAGCCGCGGCTCTTGCTCCCGGCGCCGGCCAGGACGGCGGAGGAGGACGACGACGACCCGGACGAGCTCTGCGACGAGAGCGGCGACGCCTCGGCTGAAAAATCGCGACGGCAAGTCTCGTTTTTTTGGGCGAATTATTCGCGAATCGCGAATAATTCGCGTATAATTTCTTTTGAGGAAGAAGACGCGATTTTTTTCGAATTTTTCGAAAAAATTCGGGAACGCCCGTTTAATTCGGATAATCAAAGATTCGCGAATAATTCGCGTATTAAACGCGAATTAACTAACTATGGTCTCTACTGGGAGGTGTAATAAATAGTATCTCTCGAGAGCACATAGATTGAATCAAGATATATTACTAGTGCAGGTGTTGTAGTGCGTGCCATATGCATAGACATGCATGCTTAGCATTCATCCTCATGCTTAGCTTTTTCCCTTATAAAAGAAATATATTACTGTCCTGGCTTGTTTGGATCTCCCCACAAATTTTTGGTGCTAATTAATTTGTGTATTTAACAATTTTTTTAAAAGAATTCAGGCCAGTATTGTTTGAGCTTGTTCGATGTTGTAGAGATTAATTCGTAGTTAATATAATTTGTAAAGAATTTTATTTTTTTTTGAGAGATAGATAACATACTACCCGTTTCGTTTATTTTATTTAAAAATAAACTTAGCTGGAAATATGAATCGACTAGGATTCGAATTCTAGATTTATGCTCTTTTTTTTTTTTTGGTGCGCTTCTTATATTTTCACAAAATGAAAATTTTGTTTTACACAATTTGGTGAAAATTTGTGGTTGTGTCGAGATAGATTAGGGCGATTGTGCCGAGAAATATTTGTGGTTGTAAGATTAACAAAAAATCGACAAATGTAAACTTTTGAAAGTGGTAACACGTTGAATGCATAAAATATGTAATAATAAAACACCATTGTTTGTAAAATTATTTGTATCCTACCTAAACTCGACTTAATTTTACATTATAGCACCAACCGTGTCATGCTATCAAGTTTTTCACCGTTAGATCTATCATTTGATTATTTCGACCTGTTAGATCAACCCCTTATTATTCTACATATTAAATCATATTATTCAACTAACTATCTACTTATAAGGAGAGGAATAAATTCTTATTCCACTCCTTATATCCCAACATTATCTTTTGCGTTTGGAAACTGTAGTTTTTTATAATTAAAAATAAGGAAGAATTAATAAAGGTGGAATAACTGTTCAACCTTTCTCCTCAAACAAATTTGTCCTCAAATGAGAACAAGCTTAGAGTTTTTATTTTGAAAACTTTTAAATTTTTTTGTGTTTTATTTGAAATTGTATTTTAAATTAAAATATTTAAATTTAATAAAATGTGATGGAAAAAATATACTAAAGAGAAATAATTATTTCGAGCTTAGATTTGGGTTTGAGTTTTGGACTCGGTTGGGTTCAATCTTTGATATGGATTTTCAAACTTCATCTTGTTCGAATTCGAATTTCGGGTCTGCTTGTCAGGTTGAGATTCAGGATTTTGATAATCCGCCCGAATTTCGACTTGTTGATATATATATCCCTAAATGTGCCTTTATTCGGCCGTAGTTGTGGATAGTTGTGAACCGCCTAGCCCGTTTTAAATCCTTAGCAGTGAGCATGGTTATGGATTGTTCATAAATTATAATTGAACGGATCTTATTCAATTTAAAAAGTTATTAAATTTTATTTAATAATGTTAAAACCTAAACCAACAGTTTGATTTTGTTAAAATCGGAACGTCGAAAAATAGATTCAGAAATTAATTCGATGCAAGAAAAGAAAAAATAAGCGGAAGAAGAAGCCGCGATGTTTACGTGGTTGGTAACAGCCTACGTCGCATGAGGCGAAGGCAGGCAAATACTTTATTAATGTCGAAAAGGCGGAATACAAAAAAGATCTCTCAAAAAAGACCATAAACTTAATTGGATCCGAAAATACCCCGCAACAAGAAACTCCCAAAGAAACGAATAGGCTACTCAATCCGTACGGACTCCAAAGTGGCTTTAATTAGTCCCTCAACCGGCTTCCTGCATGATGAGTAGATGATCCGTACGGAACAACTTGTTTGCCCCACTCCTTAATTAAATTAGCATGGCATGATGAACAGGGCCGCGGCTCCTCGAGACTACTAACATCAATGGCTTAATTAGCATGGCTAAATTTCGTTGCGGCTTCATTAATTTGACCGTAGCATATATTTATAATACATGTCTCCTAACAAGAGTATAATTCGAGTTCTACTAGAATTATTCTCCTAATTTTAATTCATATATGCCAAATTAAATAATCCCAATTAGATTAGGATTTATCTCTAAATTAGATAACTATAAATCTAAACCAAATATTAACAGATTTCCGTTTGGTTTTGTTGGTTCGAATATTTGAATTTTATAATAAATATTACTCACTTACCTAGTTTAAATTAGAATAATACCCTAGCTGTATTTTTGTTGAAATTAGAATAATTTTGTAAGTAATTTGATACGGAGAGTATGACCTTGTGTTTGAAGCTTTTAAGCTTTCGGTGCTACCTACCTCTCACAAAAAAAAACTTTTTCTCTAGGTGCCAACCAAGCGTTCAATGCTGGAGTGGCGGAAGGGGCCACATGAAGGTGGGCGGATCTCCACTTCAGAAATTAATATTTAGGGGTCCAAGATTTAAATTTGATAGAAAAAAAATTCGACCTCGGATAGTAAGAAAAAGAGTTGTTAAATTTACTCACCAATTATTATTAGCAACAATAACGACAAACGACAATATGCTCGAAGAATATCAAAATTGTAAAAGTTAAAGAGAAAAGATCAAAAATTTTGAAAAAAAATTAAGACATAAATTTTATTAAAAAAATTAATTTGGCCCTCCTAAAATTAAAATTTATAATATTTTAATTTTTATTATAAAGAATTTTTACGTAATTTTAAAAAATTTAGGAGGGACCATAGCCACTGTAGGCTCGTCAATAGCTCTGTCTCTGCTAGGAGGTGTAATAAATGGTATCTATCGAGAGCACGGCGCAAGTTATGTATTTTAAATATAGATTGAATCGATCAAGATACATTTTTTTATAATAATTTTTTAAAAAATAATAGATAAAAGTGAGCAATCTTTTTTTTTTTGAGAAATAAGTAGCACGCTATCCACTTCGTTTATTTTATTTAAAAATAAATTTAACTAAAAATATGAATTAATTAGAATTTGAACTTGGATCTCGGATACTAACCACCTGTGACAATCTAATAGTCCCATATCGAATAAGAATGATATTGTTATTAGATTCATAAGAGACTTTGACACTAGTAATAAGGCGTCATCGGAAGGGACAAAGGGCTTTACACGTCACTAACAGGAAGGGTCAACATGGGCGATAACATGAAGCGGTCAAAGGGCTTTACACGTCACTGGGAGGGTCAACATGGGCCATAATAGGGCTTTACACGGCATGGAAGGTCACGTCACTGCACTTGTTAATTTGGTACTTTACATGTGTCACCGGAAGGGGAGCTTAGTTCTCTCTCTATATATGTGTATACAATATATATTTGTCGTTGGATTAAAAGATGTGCAGTTAGAATGATGTCGGTCTCCTAGGATTGAGTGGTTGGTTGGTTGAATAGTATAATTGAACGGACGAAAATAATAAAAAAGCTAAATTTAACGGCAAAAAATTTGTTTGTGCTATTGATTCTTTTATTTTTTTGAAACAATTGCTTATATACTCGTCAGAAATTTTTGACTTTCTAATTTATTCTTTTTAGAAGGTTAATGTTATAAATATTATTTTTACATTTCAAGTTATATCATATATTATTTTTGACTTTCTAATTTGGATAAATATGATTTTTTTTATTTTAGAGCTAAAAAGAAATTAAACAAATTTTTTCGAATTAAAATATAAATTTACCGTAGATATCTTTCGGTTGGCAAAAATTTGGATAAGCACATATATTTTTTATATTTTAGAGATAAGGAGGATTTAAAAGTTTTTTTCGTTATTTATTGTACGTAAGGAAAGAGAAATAAAAAAAAAAATTCGCCAAAAAATCAGTCTCTATATAGTATAGAAGATAATATAGATATTATATTATAGATAGAGATAAAAGAAGAATTAAACAAATTTTGAATTAAAATATAGATTTACAGTAGATATTCTCCGGTTGGTAAAATTTTGGATAAGTATAATTTTTTTTTTTTGTTGAAATAAAGAGAAATTAAAAGTTTGTTTAATTCGGTTATTTATTTTAAAGAGGTATTAATTTTTTTAAAAAATTTCCGCCAAAAAATGAATATGTCGACAAGCCTCCGTGCTATCAAATTATTTTTAATAATGCGACTTTCAAATCGACGATCGGCCCCGTTAGACTCGATCCACATTATTAAAGTATTTAAAAACTAAATTTCATAATATTTCGGCATCATTTGACTAGTGATCAAATTCATGTAACATTTCAATAATTTTGGCAATTTGAGCATTATAGAGTCATTCTCGATTATTTGTCGTCAACTTTGACAATCTTCACCGACTTTCCCTTCCTTCCAGATAGCAGGCGATCTTTGACCACCACTCACACCAAAATCAATGCCAACAAAAAGATGATTGCAGGCGAGCTTTGTCAGTACGCATGTTAGCCAAAAACAACCGTCCAAATGAAAAAACCAAAATGTGAAAACTTCCACACCTTTGAGACCCGCCTACCATCATTTATCTATTACACGTTCACCCCAAGCCTCTTCGCCGTGATGTCATAAATAGTTACATTCTTAAATTTTGTATGCATAAAAAATGGAAATGATCACTACTGTCGAGATGTATTCTTTATTTTTGTCATTGTTTTTTTCTAGAATGTTGTCGTTATAGCTCTCTTACCATGTATGATATCAAATTTACGGTTAATTTGTACATGCAGTCGAAAGTGTTATATATATAGAGAATTATCAATATATTAATAATTAATAAGATTTTCATCAGTTAGATCTACGACCTTGATCATTTTCATCAGTTAGATTATACTATTCAACCAACCACCCACTTAACCCAAGGGGTCCCACATCATCCTAACCTCACATCTATAAATTCAAGGGCTAAAAACTTACAAGCACCAATGACTTGATACTTTTAAAAGCATAGGAGCTCAATTCTAATTAATAATCCATAGAATGTTAACTTGAATGATATACTCTTTCAGTTATGGAGGCTATATAGGTTCAAATTTCACCAAGAGTAGTATCTTGCGGTGATTCCGTATGCTAAGTTGTCAAAAGTGAACAAACTATTCATTATTTCAATCCAATTTCTTTCAAGGACCGTTCTGAATCCAATTATTCGGTCACTTTACGAAAATGGTTAAATATTTGCAACAGAACAAGAAGGGTGAATGCCTTGCTATATATTATGTTGGAACAAATTCCGTACATAAATCTGATTGCGATTAAAATCTAACTAATATTGTGATAACAATAAATATATTAAACTTACATATGATCGCTAAATCTAAATAAGAACTTAATTGATCCAGAAGCATGCGAGATACTGCCCTAAGACGTATTTCCCTCTTTACGTGCGGGATTAACCGGAAACAACACCCCAAGGTACGACCGGAGGAAACGATCGTGAAGGAGGTTGACGGAACTTCTTTCAACACCTGATGATAAAAAGATTGATCAAAGTAAAATTAGAATCTAAATAAAATTTAAATCTTTCTTTGTAAAGTTCATATACTAGTGTGAACATCATACAAAGCTAAATATATAAAGGTGTTATAGGATGTAACGTTGGAGTCTATCCCAACGTTCGAACCCATTAATGCACCTTTATGATTAGAAAACGCCTGAGG
The DNA here is from genome assembly GCA_025177825.1 of Aechmea fasciata. NCBI lineage: Eukaryota > Viridiplantae > Streptophyta > Magnoliopsida > Poales > Bromeliaceae > Aechmea > Aechmea fasciata. Next base: position 3,659,658 of record CM045927.1, on the reverse strand, counting down.
AGCCGACGCGTGCGTAGCGTGCGCAAACACCGGCACGCACGTGGGTCCTAAAACACATTAATTAAAATAATAATAGTAATTAAAAATTTATTGAATTTTCTCCGGGGCTTTTTTTGAAAATAGCCCTTTGGCTTTTTAAATTTTGCAAACTAGCCCTATTATAAAATAAATTGCAAAAATGGCCCTACCCATGCCGCGCCGGCGCACGCGCGTGGCGTGGGCAGTGTTTAAGTTGAACACGGTGAATGGTTCACCGTGTTCAATACTATAGGAAAGCGGTGAACCATTCACCGTGTCAATATATTAGTATTAGACACGGTGAATCATTCACCGTGTCCAATACTAATGTAAGGGCCTAGCCAAAATGGCTAAGTCCTGGTAGTTATATTGGACACGGTGAATGGTTCACCGTGTCCAATACTAATACCGGAACTTGAAAATTTTTTCTCCTAAGGGCCGTACTATTATGCATATCCATGAAGATATGTTTAATAACACATATTGGACACATGTGGGGTTGCGGAAATTAAAAAAATATTTTCGCCATTATAGTCCTATTTCATCCATAGCTCGAAAATGTGCTTCAGTCATTTCATGGAGAGCAAAAACAAAGCAAAGAGTCGAAAAAGATTGTTCTCCCCCTCAAAACTTGGCCGAAAGTATCAGTAAAGAAGTTCAAACAACGACAAACTAAAGAAGAAAATTAAAAAGTGTGTCGACAGGGAGATTAGAACTTAGCCCAAAAATACCAGATTTGGACACGGTGAACGATTCACCGTGTCCAATACATTTTTATTAGTATTGGACACGGTGAATGATTCACTGTGTCCAATACAAATACCAGGATACCAGGACTTAGCCATTTTTTGGCTAAGTCTGGATCCCGGGACTTAGCCAAAATATGGCTAAGTCCCGGGATCCTGGTAGTCGTATTGGACACGGTGAACCATTCATACGAGTGGGGGCGCTGTGACTGGAGGAGGATCATACGAGTGGGCAGAGCTCAGCAGCCTACTTCTCGGGGTGGTTCCTGAGGACATTAGGGGCGGAGAGGTCAAGCTAGATTAGTTATATCAGACCTTCCATGATATAGATGTAGATGCATCTCCCGCTGTCGTTCGAGCTTAGCCACAGCGAGAGCATATATACTTTTTCAGCTTGGATGTAGTATCTGTCCAAATCCAAGCGGGAGTAGGGTCCATTTGAAATGGTTGCCCCATCTAGAAGATTTTGACCATTGCGGTGAGTTGGCATGGGGTGCAGTCGCGCTAGCTCATCTATATAGGGCCCTAGGAAATGCTAGTATGGGGCGGAAGGTCCAGTGCTGCTGCTTCGGGACACTACTTCAGGTACAAATCCTAACTAGCACTCTTACAATACTTGTACTTAAGTCATGGTATCTATTTGCATTTCTAACTAGTTTGTTTGTATAGATATGGGCATGGGACCACCTGCACATTAGTCGCCCTGAGGTAGTAGGACCGCAGCTTGTGCTTGTCGACCAAGCACTAGGGTGTCGGTAAGTATTTGTTCATTATAAATTCTCTTAAACTATTTAGTCATAACTAATATGAATTATATGAAACAGGTGGAATACGGTGGCTTTAGGGACAATGTCGGGACCAGAAATTGAGTTTTACCGTGATCGAGTGGATCAATGCGGTTAGAGTCTCGTAAATAAATGTTAACATGTGGAAATTTTTATTCAACGCTAATCATATTGCAATTTTAATAACTAATCATATGTATCTATCACAATAGATTATATGGAGACCGTATACAGACTCAGTTTTAGAGACGCTCCCACCATTTTGTCTGGCCGGGGCACACGTTTGGCGATCGAGGACTACCTTAGTCTTTTTCCACATTATTGAGCTGCATCTTCCCGATCGCGTGCTTCGCCAGTTTGGGCTAGTACAGCATATACCAGAAGCAGTGCTTCCCATTCCTCGGATTAATTCACGAGGTAGAGCAGAGGAGGATTGGGCGGCATTTCATGCTTCATACATTGCCCGTTGGAATGATAGATTGGTAGATATCGCGGAGGTGGACCCGGCGATGGATCCTGGTCCTATTGGAGCTACCACTGCTTACATGCAGTGGTATTGGACGATCACTCGCCGGTGGATATCTACACCTGTACAGAGGCCACCCCTCGCATATCAGCCACGTGGTCAAGTCGAAAGAGTATTGGTATGATTGTAATATATAACTTCTCTATTAGCATTTATTTTTATATATACAAGAATTTATTTAACATTCATGATATTGGTGCTTTTATTTCAGGTCGATATCGTGCAGCGATCACATTATACGATCCGACGTGTCCTACCAGATATTACACGAGGTGGCGTATTAGATGCCCTATCACACGTGGCCGATCAGATGGAGGCAGTTTTGGAGAGTTTACCTACGGCTACGAGGATCCACCTCCACGACGAGCATCGAGTGGTGGAGCATCTACGTCCGACCATGCACCGGTATATACTCCACCTAGGCCATCATCACCAGTACCAGTACCAGAGGAGCCACATTTTGATTCTGTTGTGGAGCCGGCACCGGTACTAGGGCGACAGGATCCACCTCTGCCGATTACTCAATTATATGGTAGGCGGCGGCGACGCGAGCGATCATTGAGGTCTATTAGTAGAGACCAGCCCTCCTCTTCGGCTCCTCCACAGCCAGATATACTACCGACGCCAGCTGTCATTGAGGGTGCTTCTATCGAGCATATCGACCAGTTGGAGATCTTGGAGCCTATTCATGAGCACGATGTTGGTCGTCGTCGCGTACGTGGTAGGCGACGTGGTAGAGGAGGAAGGAGAACATGAACTTATTTTCACTTTTTTTTGATAAAATTGCTTGAATTTTGTATATATAGATATTCAAATCTATTATTGAGACTTTATTCAGATTCTGTTGGTGTTGATATATGTATTGTACTCTTGCATTGTGATGTTATGATGTTTTTAACAAATATTGCGTCGTGATGCTTGTATTGAGTTGAAACTGATGCTTGCATTGTGTATTGTGATTTCAGGACTTAGCCATTTTTCTGGCTAAGCGCTGGGATTTGTATTGGACACGGTGAACCATTCACCGTGTCCAATACTAATAAAAATGTATTGGACACGGTGAATGGTTCACCGTGTCCAATACGACTACCAGGATCCCGGGACTTAGCCATATTTTGGCTAGGTCCCGGGATCCAGACTTAGCCAAAAAATGGCTAAGTCCTGGTATCCTGGTATTTGTATTAGACACGGTGAACGATTCACTGTGTCCAATACTAATAAAAATGTATTGGACACGGTGAATCGTTCACCGTGTCCAATACGACTACCAGGATCCCGGGACTTAGCTATATTTTGGCTAAGTGCAGATCCGGGACATAGCCAAAAAATGGCTAAGTCCTCGTATCCTGGTATTTGTATTGGACACGGTGAACGATTCACCGTGTCCAATACTAATAAAAATGTATTGGACACGGTGAATCGTTCACCGTGTCCAATACGACTACCAGGATCCCGGGACTTAGCCATATTTTGGCTAGGTCCCGGGATCAGAACAACAAAAAATGGCTAAGTCACAGTATCTGATATTTGGATTGGACACGGTGAACCATTCACCGTGTCCAATACTAATAAAAATGTATTGGACACAGTGAATCGTTCCGTGTCCAAATCTGGTATTTTTGGGCTAAGTTCTAATCTCCCTATCGACACACTTTTTAATTTTCTTCTTTAGTTTGTCGTTGTTTGAACTTCTTTACTGATACTTTCGGCCAATTTTTGAGGGGGAGAACAATCTTTTTCGACTCTTTGCTTTGTTTTTGCTCTCCATGAAATGACTGAAGCACCTTTTCGAGCTATCATGCCTCGCTACCCGCCTATTTGGTCGGGTTCGGGCCACGTCAACAGACGCCGAACGGACAGGGCCTCCCCTGCCCGCCCAAGGCTCCAACTACGAGTATAATAAGGCAATCAATCGATATTTGCTATTATACAAGGCTTGCACGAGGGCAAGCAACAAACACAGCGGAAGTAGAAACACTTAGCTAATAGATTCCACATACAAGATATTTGATTACATTTAAACCAAATACAAGTAAACTAAAACTATTACAATCTTTTCCATTCAATACATCAGCTGGAGACCGGTCCTGGGATATGGAGACCGGTCCCAGAAAGCCTCAGCCAAACAGTTAAGGACTTAGCCAAATTTTCAGCTTTTTCGCCAATTTTTTTGTATAGGAGACCGGTCCTGGACTTGATAGACCGGTCCCAGAGAGGTTCGAGAATTCCGGCGTTTTAGGACTTAGCCAAATTTTCGAACTTTTGCACCTTCGAGTCCGTTTTTGTCCGTTTTCGCTCGTTTGACCTCCGATTCGTTTCAAATCGAACCGAGACTTTGCAAACATGTTTTCGAACACATTTTCATCATCTTTTCATCCGCGCTAACGCCGGATTTAGCTCACGACCCAATATAGCTTTTCGGTTTTCGTTTTCGCGCCTTTGCGCACAAAAACGCCCGATTTTCAGGACTTAGCCGATTTTCAGCTTGTCCACCCTCCGCGCATGGGGAGACCGATCTCCCCTTTGTAGAGACCGGTCCCCAAGAGTTCCAACTCTGGAATTTTTTCCAGAATTACAGTTTCGATCTCTCGGGTCCCGTTTTCACTCCAGATGAGTTCTAATACTCATAGAACTCACCCCTAATCACTTTACTCCGGGTCCCGATCGTTTCGACGGAACTCGGCATGCTTCACGGGGAATCGATATGCTACATTCCCCACCCCTTAAAATTAGTTTCGTCCGCGAAACTTAACGCATACCTTAACTCGTCGACTCGAACAAATGAGGATACTCCTTCCTCATCGTGTCCTCAAGTTCCCAAGTGGCTTCACGCACTGCATGATTGCTCCACTGGACCTTGACGTAGGAAATCTTGCGATTTCTAAGCTTCTTCTCTCCTTTTTCAAGAATACAGACCGGGTATTCTTCATAAGTCATATCCTCGTTTAACTCCGCCGGTTCATACTCCAATACATGCGACGAATTGCGGACGTACATGCGGAGATTTGACACGTGAAAGACATTGTGCACTCCCGCAAGTCTCGGTGGTAACGCCAACTTGTATGCTACCGCACCGATCCGCTCTAGAATTTCAAAAGGTCCGACATAACGAGGGCTTAGCTTTCCCCGAACGCCAAACCTCTTTACACCGCGCATCGGTGACACCTTCAAAAACACGCGGTCTCCTACCTCGAACTCTAGGTTTCTTCTTCGCTTGTCGGCATAACTCTTTTGCCGCGATTGAGCCGTCTTAAGTCTTTGTCGGGCTAGGCGAACTTTCTCTTCCGTCTATCGCACCACATCGGGGTCAAGAGCAGTTCTCTCGCCCACGTCGCTCCAATGAATTGGAGAGCGACACTTCTTACCATAGAGGGCCTCGAATGGCGCCATCGCAATACTTTCTTGGTAGCTATTGTTGTATGCGAATTCCGCCATCGGTAGGAAATCGTGCCATCCGCCCTTATAATCGAGTACACACGCCCGAAGCATGTCCTCAAGTATCTGAATGGTTCTCTCAGATTGACCATCGCTCTGAGGATGGAATGCCGTGCTAAAGTCGGGCCGTGTGCCCAATGCATCTTGCAAACTCTTCCAGAAATGAGATGTGAACCGGGGGTCTCGATCGGATACAATCGATACCGGGACTCCGTGCAGTCTCACAACCTCGTCGAGATAAACTTGAGCCAGCTTGTCTCCTGACCAAGTAGTGTGGATCGGCAAAAAGTGAGCCGATTTCGTTAACCGGTCCACAACTACCCAAATCGCGTCGTGTCCGCCTTGAGATCTAGGCAAGCCCGTCACAAAGTCCATAGCGATGTCTTCCCACTTCCACACGGGTATTGGTAGATTTTGCAATTTTCCCGCCGGAAAACGACGCTCAGCCTTTACTTGTTGGCACGTGAGGCACTGTGCCACAAATTCTCCAATATCCTTTTTCATACCCGGCCACCAATAATGAAGCTTTAGATCTTGATACATCTTGGTGCCGCCCGGGTGAATGCTATAGGGTGATTGGTGCGCTTCTTGCATAATCGCCCTCCGGAGATCTTCGTCCTTAGGCACACACCAGCGGTTTCTATACCGCAGTGCACCGTCGGTCCCAATGCCAAAATCTTCGGCACTACCGTTTTCAACTTCACCGCGCACCTTTTGGAGATACGAATCAGATGCCTGCGATTCTTTTATCTTCTCCAACAAGGTTGGTTGTACAATCAACATGGCGAGTGTTGCCGGCACTCCCGGCGCCACTACTTCAAGTCCTAACCGTTGCATCTCCTTGTGCAATGCCGGTTGAGGCGTAATTGCCGTCGCTAAATTTTCTGCCGACTTTCTACTTAAAGCATCGGCCACGACATTTGCCTTCCCGGGGTGGTATAGAATAGTGACGTCGTAATCTTTAAGCAACTCTAACCACCGCCGCTGTCGCATGTTTAACTCTTTCTGGGTGAACAGATATTTGAGGCTCTTGTGATCTGTGTATATCTCACAATGCTCGCCGTACAAGTAATGCCTCCATAATTTTAGCGCGAAAATAACCGCTAACTCGAGATCGTGGATCGGGTAATTCTTCTCATAACTCTTCAACTGACGCGAAGCATAAGCTATGACTCGGTCATTCTGCATCAAGACACACCCGAGTCCAACATAGGAAGCATCACTGTACACGACATACTTCTCCCCCGGTGTCGGCAAGGCTAGCACCGGAGTCGATGTCAATCTCTTCTTAAGCTCTTCGAAGCTCCGCTCACATTCGGGGCTCCAATTGTACTTTACCCCCTTGTGCGTAAGGCGCGTCAGTGGAGTAGTTATCTTGGCAACCCCCTCCACGAACCGCCGATAGTAACCCGCAAGCCCCAAAAAGCTTCGGATCTCCGCTACATTTGTCGGGCAAGGCCAATCCTCAATAGCCTCAACTTTCTTCGGGTCTACCGAAATGCCATCTCCAGATATAACGTGACCCAAGAAAGTAACCTCCAATAGCCAAAACACACATTTCTTCAGTTTGGCATAAAGCTTCTCTCTTTGGAGCGTCTCCAACACGACTCTCAGGTGTTCCTCGTGTTCTTCCTCGGTCCGAGAATATACCAATACGTCGTCAATGAAAACCACGACGCACCGGTCCAATAGCGGACGGAAGACTCGATTCATTAAGTCCATAAAGGCTGCCGGGGCATTAGTAAGCCCGAATGGCATGACTGTGAACTCATAATGGCCATACCGCGTACGGTACGCCATTTTATACACGTCCTTGGGCCGTATCTTCAATTGATGATACCCCGACTGAAGGTCGATTTTCGAATATACTCTAGACCCTTGCAACTGATCGAATAAATCGTCAATTCTCGGCAACGGGTACTTGTTCTTAACCGTGACCTTGTTCAACAAGCGATAATCAACGCAGAGTCGAAGTGTGCGTCTTCTTCTTTACAAATAGCAGGAGCTCCCCACGGAGACACGCTCGGCCGCACGAAGCCTTTATCGAGCAAGTCTTGCAACTGGGCTTTAAGTTCCTTTAGCTCTACCGGTGCCATTCTATACGGGGCCTTCGAGATTGGCGCCGCCCCGGGGATTAGGTCAATGACGAACTCAACTTCCCGGTCCGGTGTTAATCCCGGTAACTCCGCCGGAAACACATCCGGGTACTCACATACCACCCGAATGCTACCCAATTCCGGGTGCTCCCTTTGGGTATCTACAATGGTCGCTAAATAGGCTTTGCAACCACCCTTAATCATCCTCTTCGCCCTTACTGACGATATGGTTGCCGCAAAGCGCGCGCCCTTACACGCTTGGTAGACCATCTCCTCCTGGTTAGGCTCACGAAAAGTGATAACCTTTTTATCACAATCGATGACTGCGTAGTACTTGGAGAGCCAATTGATTCCCAAGACCACGTCGAATCCCGACAATCGGTCTACTACTAGAAGATCGATCGGCATAATCCAGCTTCCAATCTGTACCGGACAGTTCTTGCACTCCTCGTCCACAACAAAAGAGTGTTCGATAGAATTTACCCACTATTCTTCATCGTGACACACTACCTCTAGTCTATGTGCCTTAGCGGATGATGCATTAACGAATGAATGAGATGCACTGTATCAAATAATGCTCGCTCTAGTGCCTTGGATCGAATAATACACCGCCACCACATCATCCGGAGGCCAGTCGAGTCGCTCACTCCACCCGAGTGGCAAAAACCCGCCACCGGGTGCTCGAGGTGCCTCCTGCTTGTCGAGGCGGCGACGATCGTCCGGCGGACATAGCGGGTGGTAGCCCATAGCCGCGGAGTGTCTTGGGTAGGCGATGATGGTGCCGATGACGCACCACCCGGACACTCCCAGCTCATGTGTCCCTCGAGGCCACATCGATAACACTTCCCTTCACGCTGAGGGCACTCCTTGGGCCTATGAGTCCCGCCGCAAATCACACACGGATAGGAAGTTGCCTGGCTCCTCGACTGGCTCCTGCCTCCTCGCCACTGTGATCGCTGTGGTCGCAGGGGTCGCTTGGAACTCGACTGCCCCGCAGACCCAACCGATGCCCGTTTCTTGGACTTCTCTCTATCCTTGTCCCTCTCAAAAGCCTCACGCTCCTCCCGCGCAATAGCATTGCTGCGCTCCACCCAAAGCGCACGGTCCAAAACCTCCTCGTAGGTCTTCAGCCGGAAGGCATCTTCTGTCTTGAAAATATCCGGCCTCAACCCACGCCCGAACGTCTTCGCCCGGTCCCCATCACCGTGGACCAAGCTCGGCACACAATTGATCATGTGTGTGAATTCCCTCTCGTACTCACGCACCGTGCGACTCCCTTGCCTTAGCTTGCGGAAGTCCTCCTCGATCTTCCGTTTATCGCTCTCGGGAAAATACTCCGTTAATAGCATCTCCCGAAACGTCTCCCAAGCCATTGTAGTATCGTCCAAAGAACGATCCTTCTTCACTTGTCTCCACCAAAGGCGCGCCGATCCCTCGAAACAATGGGCCGCCAAATGTACTTTATCCCGTTCGAGGGTATAGAAGTCCTCGAACAAGGACTGCATGGCGATCAACCACGCCTCGCACACCCACGGGTCCTTGTCTTCCCCGCTGAAGGTTGGTGGTTTAAGCCGCTTGAAGGCCGTCAGCACTGCTACCGCCCGTTCGCTCCGCTTCGGGAGTGTCGTGATCGGCCGACGAACCCGGCGGCGGAGGTACCACCGTCACGGTGTCGCCGCCACGGGAGGTGGTGCCGCGGGTTCAACGGGTGGCGTCGGGTCTGAGGCACGCGCCGCCGCCGCTCGGGTCACCAAGTCTTGGAGCTCGCTGCCGCTCCGCTCTTGCTTCATAGCCCGCCAAAGTTGCCATCTGGGCCCGCAGCTCGCGTACATCGTTCGATCCCGACTGTTCGGGCACCTCAGGAGGTGGTGCCACAGTGGATCGCGTCTTAGGAGGACGTCCTCGTGGTGCCATCACGTCCTGAAACGTAGCACACACATTAATACTCGATACACGTGACACTTACACGTTCCGTATAACTACCCAATTAAGCGAAAGCAAATAAGTAAAAACGAATTTCAACTCTTGGGGTCATGTGGTCGGCCGCCCCACGCGATTCCCTCAAGTAGAAACAAATTAATACTTGAATTCATCTCTAATTCCTTCTAGAGAAGTCTTAATGTCAACCCAATCCACTAGCTTTCGCAATTACCAAGTCCACGTTAATCGCTTCCTAAGTCCCTAAGGTCTCCAATCCTACGGTTCCTAAGTCCATCCTAGACCTTTGCTTACTTCCGTTTACGCTCTGATACCACTTTATCTGTCACGCCCCGCTACCCGCCTATTTGGTCGGGTTCGGGCCACGTCAACAGACGCCGAACGGACAGGGCCTCCCCTGCCCGCCCAAGGCTCCAACTACGAGTATAATAAGGCAATCAATCGATATTTGGTATTATATAAGGCTTGCACGAGGGCAAGCAACAAACACAGCGGAAGTAGAAACACTAAGCTAATAGATTCCACATACAAGATATTTGATTATATTTAAACCAAATATAAGTAAACTAAAACTATTACAATCTTTTCCATTCAATACATCATATCCTATTACATTTGCCCTTCCACCAAAATAAACATGAATGTTTACAACTTAATCGCTATAGATCAACAAAACAAGTTGATACAAGTATACCCAAAATGGAATGCCTATGATGTACTCCGGTGGCCACTAGCTATGGCGCTAACCCTTTGCCCCGGTCCTCCGCCGCCGCACTCGAGCTAGGACCTGTAGGGTTAGTGGTGTGAGAACTACAACGAAGTTCCCAGTGGGCTCGGCAACCGACCCCGCCGACTTACCCACTAGGTCCATTTAGGCATAAGTATTGCAAAGAAAAGGAAATGGTAACCATACTATATGCTAAAATACCATGCCTGCAAAAGAAAGATTAGTGGATAGATAATTGACTGTAATTAACGATGCATGCATGCTCTTTACTTTACTTGTTTCTTTACCCAATCTTACCGGTTAACCAAGTTAACCCCAAAACTCACGTTTCATTACCCGTCTACCGGGGAAGGCTCAAGGCGCTATCACCCGAGGGCTCGTCGACGGGGTACTTTCCCCGCGGTGTCTACACTCCGGAGTACACCACTTGTGGAGGAGCTACCTCCCACAAGCCAAGTGTGAGTATCGATCAATTTCCCAACTTGGGAAACCATAAACTCTAGTTGTTCAAGTCATTCTCTATGGTTTTCTATGTCGTCTCGATGGCAATCTTGTCTCTATGTTCAATGTCACCTTTGTGTACTAAGATCATAGTCATTCTCACATTCACACATGCATAGGGTTCTTGTTCTCATTTCTATGTTCCATTTTATTCGCTAAGTTCGTTTACATTATAGCAATACATAAAGGAACAATCATACTTATAATTACTCACTACCCTATCATGCATGAATATTCTACAATATAATATGCTCAAAAAGGTGAAATAGACATAGAAGGGAATTCGATGATTCCGGAATGCACCCCCCACCTCTAAAAATTATGGTGGAGTTGTGGTTCGAATTTCACGGCTATCCGATCCCTAGTTTGCGACCTGCGCGTTAAACAGATTCTAAATCAGGCCGATTTACACAGTAGCCCCTATATCGGCTTTTCGTTTAAACGAACGGAGTTGTCCCACGCGTCGGGAATACCCCCAATTAGGTTTTCACAAGGTCAATTAGCCTTGGAAACACCCTAGGGCAAAAGCCCCAATTTCCAAACCCTAACAATGCCATTTTGGCATTCTCATGGGATTGATCTCACACACAAGCAAAATAAAGCTTATGAACCCATGAGAAGCTCTCTAGAACCATGCTAAAGCCATTAGAACCATCTCTAAGGCATTTACTACAAATCCTACTAAGCCACCATTAGAGCTCATGAAGCTCTCATGAGTTTTCCATGGAGTTCATGGTATACTTAGCTCTCTAACACTAGCAACAAGCTAGAAATCCCAAAATCTATGAGAAAACCCAAACCCTAGAGTTAAACTTGCAAAAACCTACCTCTTGTAGCAAGCTCAACCCAAGCCTCCTTGTAGGAGAGCTTCAAGATCCTTCAAAGCCCTCCAATGTCACCTTCTTCTTCCTCGTCTCCTTGATCTCCAAGCTCTAGGGCTTTTCTAGAGAGAGAAAGTGAGAAAAGAGTGAGGGATGAAGTGTCTTGTGAATAGAGAAGGCCCCAAGCCTATATGGTGTTGCTACAATAGCACATAAGTCCCCCAAACCCTAAATATTACAATCTCGCCAAATCGGGCAGATTTGCAATGAGACCGGTCTGGGATATGGAGACCGGTCCCGAGCCTCAAACAACAGATAAGGACTTAGCCAAATTTTCAGCTTTTTCGCCAATTTTTTGTATAGGAGACCGGTCCTGGACTTGAGAGACCGGTCCCAGAGAGGTCCAGAATTCCAGCATTTTAGGACTTAGCCAAATTTTCAGCTTTTTCACCTTCGGGGTCCGTTTTTGTCCGTTTTCGCTCGTTTGACCTCCGATTCGTTTCAAATCGAACCGAGACTTTGCAAACATGTTTTCGAACACATTTTCATCATCTTTTCATCCGCGCTAACGCCGGATTTAGCTCACGACCCAATATAGCTTTTCGGTTTCGTTTCGCGCCTTTGCGCACAAAAACGCCCGATTTTCAGGACTTAGCCGATTTTCAGCTTGTCCACCCTCCGCGCATGGGGAGAGCGGTCTCCCCTTTGTAGAGACCGGTCCCCAAGAGTTCCAACTGTGGAATTTTTTCCAGAATTGCAGTTTCGATCTCTCGTGTCCCGTTTTCACTCCAGATGAGTTCTAATACTCATAGAACTCACCCCTAATCACTTTACTCCGGGTCCCGCTCGTTTCGACGGAACTCGGCATGCTTCACGGGGAATCGATATGCTACACGAGCTATGGATGAAATAGGACTATAATGGCAGTAAAATATTTTTTTTTAATTTCCGCAACCCCACATGTGTCCAATATGTGTTATTAAACATATCTTCATGGATATACATAATAGTACGGCCCTTAGGAGAAAAAATTCTCAAGTTCTGGTATTAGTATTGGACACGGTGAATCATTCACCGTGTCCAATATAACTACCAGGACTTAGCCATTTTGGCTAGGCCCTTACATTAGTATTGGACACGGTGAATGGTTCACCGTGTCTAATACTAATATATTGGACACGGTGAATGGTTCACCGTTTCCTATAGTATTGAACACGGTGAACCATTCACCGTGTTCAACTTAAACACCTGGCCCACGCCAGGCCCGCGTGGCGCTGACGTGACGCTGGCGTGGCATGGGTAGGGCCATTTTTGTAATTTATTTTATAATAGGGCTAGTTTGCAAAATTTAAAAAGCCAAAGGGCTATTTTCAATAAAAACCCTGGAGAAAATTCAATAAATTTTTAATTACTATTATTATTTTAATTAATGCGTTTTGGGACCCACGTGCGTGCCGGTGTTTGCACACGCTACGCACGCGTCGGCTCCTCAGGCATTTCCTAATCATAAAGGTGCATTAATAGGTTCGAACGTTGGGATAGACTCCAACGTTACATCCTATAACACTTTTATATATTTAGCTTTGTATGATGTTCACACTAGTATATGAACTTTACAAAGAAAGATTTAAATTTTATTTAGATTCTAATTTTACTTTGATCAATCTTTTTATCATCAGGTGTCGAAAGAAGTTCCGTCAACCTCCTTTACGATCGTTTCCTCCGGTCGTATCTTAGGGTGTTGTTCCCGGCTAATCCCGCACGTAAAGACGGGAATACGCCTTAGGGCAGTATTTCGCATGCTTCCGGATCAATTAAGTTCTTATTTAGATTTAGCGACCATCTGTAAGTTTAATATATTTATTGTTATCACAATATTAGTTAGATTTTAATCGCAATCAGATTTATGTACGGAATTTGTTCCAACATAATATATAGCAAGGCATTCACCCTTCTTGTTCTGTTGCAAATATTTGACCATTTTCGTAAAGTGACCGAATAATTGGATTCAGAACGGTCCTCGAAAGAAATTGGATTGAAATAATGAATAGTTTGTTCACTTTTAACAACTTAGCATACGGAATCACCGCAAGATACTACTCTTGGTGAAATTTGAACCTATATAGTCTCCATAACTGAAAGAGTATATCAGTCAAGTTAACATTCTACGGATTATTAATTAGAATTGAGCTCCTATGTTTTTAAAAGTACCAAGTCATTGGTGCTTGTAAGTTTTTAGCCCTTGAATTTGTAGATGTGAGGTTAGGATGATGTGGGACCCCTTGGGTTAAGTGGGTGGTTGGTTGAATAGTATAATCTAACTGATGAAAATGATTAAGGTCTAGTCGGGTAGAGCCTAGTTGAGCGAGACGGGTGTATTCACAGTCTAGAGAGAGTTTTCTCCGCCAGTTACTCTTGAGATATGGTGTAACCTTGATAGGCGAGACGTGGGTACTCCCAGTCTCGAGAGAGCTTTCTCCGCCAGATGCTCTCGAGTTATGGTGTTACCTCGCTAGGCGGGACGGGTGTATCACAGTCCCACGTAAGACTGGGTCAGTTTTTACTTGTTCTACAGAGGGTGGTTTTAGAGCAGGATAGTATGGTGGCTTCTAGCTGTCGAGTGTTTCCAGCTTCCTTTTTTCTTTCTTGCTTACCCTGTAGACTTAGTGGGTGGACCGATGTCGTTTAGGACGGTACCCACTGAGGACTACCTGTTTTTACAGTAGTTCTCACGCCCCTTTTTCCCACTGTTGTTGCAGGGCCTTCGTCTTCGGCTGCTGCTCCTTCTGAGTTGGACCGAGGCAAGGGTGTTGCGAGTTAGAGCCCTTCCCGCGTGTTGCTAAGTTAGAGGACTTCCCCTCCTGCAGGTAGTGATGGTTTTTGGGTTTTGTGAGTTATGTGCATAGAGTTGTGAACTCGCTGGAGCGAGTATTTTCTTGTATCTGTGGATATTGTATGTATATTGAACTCGCGCTTCGTTTCCTACCTGTTTGTTTATTGTATTCTCAGCTCTATGCTACTGTTTGTAGTATTGTATGTTATACAGGTACTGCTACGCTTCGTGTACAGGGAAAATTTCTTGTACACGGCGGATTTGTCGGCGTGCCCGAAAAAATCCTTCAACCTGAGGCTTGACATATATAAAATAAATTTATAAAATATATATATATATATATATATATATTAAATAAATTATATAAATATAAATAGTATGTATTTCGAGCTGTTATCGAGCCGAACATGAGCGAGTTGACGCCAGCTCGTGTTCGGCTCGTTAATTTACTAAACGAGTAATTCGATTTAGAGCTCATTTCGAGCCGAACACAAACTGGCTCACAGACAGCAAGCCGAGCAAGCTGGATTGCCACCCCTAGATAGGCATAACTATAGAAAAAAATGGAGGGTATAATTAATTTTATTTTTGGGCAAAAATTGGGTTATTTTTTAGAATAAAAGAAATAACTTTTGGATAATTAAATTAGAATTAATTGTGGGAATAAAGAGGAATTATAATATAAAATATAGATTACTTACAAACAAAATTAAAAGTAAATAGTACTTAAGAAGTTAATCAGTGAATTAGTTAGAATAAATCCAAGTAATCAATTAATTACCTATTTAGTTTACCAATAAATTATTAAATTATTCAGTTAGACAATTAACAATTAACGAATTTAAATTACCGGAGAAGAATATTAATCAGTATATATGTTATATATTATCTTACTAGTTTATCAATTAGTTCTGTTCTTAAAGATAATTAATTCACAATTAAGTAACTATGAATAACATATAAAAATTTTAATTAGTTGAGTAGCTTGTTAATTGTGAATGATAAATTAGATAGTTAATTATTTTGAACATTATTTACAAAGTTAATTAATTAGTTAAATAGATAGTATAAAAAAAAAATAATGTAATAAGCTAATTGTCGTTTCAAGGGAGGAAAAGGGAGCTAGGGATAAAAGGCAAGAACAGCAACTCTTAATTTATATTGGGTGGTAAGAATATTAATTTATTTCTCTAACCTTTTTTTAGAAAATTTCCTTAAGAAGAATAGAAACTGCTATTCCTTGTTTATTTCCGAACCATATTTGACCGATGAATCATTGCATGCTGACGCAATAAAAGTAGTCCGTGATGCTTGCTCGGTGGAAATTAGTGCAATCTCCCGAGTGGTAAAGCTTTTCTTGCAAATGTTTTCGGAAAAAACTTTTTATATCTTCTTAGTTTCAGTATACATTATTAAAACTTTACATCTCAGGAATTGTTATTCAAATTCGCTAACACATGAAGCTTAGACAAAAATTAATCAGGGAGTTGTTTTCAGAAAGATTCGAATACTTCAGCTTAATCAGATGAAATTCGAGATTTTCTAAGGCTTCTATAGTCGTGGATTGCTTGGTCACTTGGGGACTCGCT
The DNA here is from genome assembly GCA_025177825.1 of Aechmea fasciata. Classification (NCBI taxonomy): domain Eukaryota; kingdom Viridiplantae; phylum Streptophyta; class Magnoliopsida; order Poales; family Bromeliaceae; genus Aechmea; species Aechmea fasciata. Next base: position 3,643,643 of record CM045927.1, on the reverse strand, counting down.
AGCAAACAAACTTTTTTTTTTTTTTTTTTTGATGAATTTTTTTCAATCTGTGTCCATTAATTAATTAAATAAAATCGCCTGGAGCAGTGTTTTCCCTTAAAAAAAAAAAAAATGTTATGAATACATCTAAAGACGCCATTCCTTAATGGCGAAAAGATTAGCATATAGTATATGTGTGAAACAACCGTTGTACTCTAAGAGCTTAAGCTGTTAGAGAACGGTATTTATACAATTTTATATTCAACACTCCCCCTCACATCTGAGCTCGAGACTTTTTGCAAGGCCAGCCATGACGTGGACATGAATTAAATGGAAGGAAATTAATAATGCTAGGAGCCTGGCGTGACTCGAACTCATCTGCTCGACAATATAAAACAATAGATTGTATCTAAAAACAAATTAGAAACGGTGTTTATACAATTTTATATTCAACAATATGCAAATCAATTAAGTAATCAAACGGGCCGGGTTGGAGATTATTAATTAGTACATGCACCCGTCATGCACAGCGAGTGATGATCAGTTAATTGTATTCTAGGTCGGTTATTATTGCGTGGCATCCACTAAGAAAAAATGAAACGAAACATGCTTGCACTACTACGCCGCAGTTGAGCTTGAACGGTCAAACTGCGTTTTTGAAAAAAAAAAAAAAAAAACTTTCACATTTTTATTCGGTAATAAAAAATGAAAATTTGAGACCCAAGCTCTTCTATAAATATTACTTCACAATTATTAAAGTCCCTTGAACTTAATTACTAGTACAACTACATATATACACCTTAATTCCATTTCTTTGTGTTCGATCTCCTCCAACATTAATTCAAGTACCCCATGGGTCGTTTCTCACACCGCGGCCTCCTCATGACCATAACTATGATGGTCATTCTCTCTTCTATCATAATATTGGTCCACCAGTACTCTTTTCCGGTCGCCGATACATACAAGACGCATTTAGCGGTCGACGGAGAGAAGCGTTTTGCCACCACCGCAGAAGCCAAACCCGCGGCTTCGACGGTCGATGCAGCGGAGAGGTTTGCCGCCGCAGAAGCAAAGCTGCCTTTGACGGCCGCAGCGGGATTTCGCAGCAGCAGGTTCTTGCTGCAGGCCGTTATAAGTGATAGAGGGCCCGTTCCGCCGGCGAAAGCCTCTGACTGCAGCAACCATTCCAGCCGTAGTCCTCCCGGAATTTGCCCCCCGTCGACGCCTCCGAATCATAAGTAGGAATTCTGTTTCACCAATTAAGTTGGATATATCGATTGGGGTTTGTAGCCTAAGAAAGTAATTAAGCAGCTAGGGCAGTTCTGTTCAATATGTGAAAATTACAAATTGTTGAATATTAATACATACAAAATAATTGTTTGTTAGTTAGTTTGTTTTGTTAAAGTGTAATTAAGCAGTACTATTTTGTACGTACTATTTTATAATAAAGAGAGAGTTCATCTATATATGTAGGATCTACTTCGTATTTAGTAGCTAGGATGATGCTTTGAAATTAAGTTTGGTTTCTTCACACTATACTATGATCGAACCCTTTCTTTCTTTTTTTTGAGTAAACAGAGATGTACCCTATTTGTAATATAGGAGTTCAGATCCAAAAAAATACAAGTAAAAACATGAACGAAAGTACCGACGGGATCACAGGGCAGTTCATCGATCCCTTCACATAATCATACTCCAAGCGCAAATATGCCAAAGATTCATTAAGGCTTTGTTTGGTTTGAGAATAGGAATAGGAATAGACTCTTATCCCCCTTTATATCCAAACGTTAATTTTTTACTCGAGAATAGTAGTTCTCGGTTATTCCCACAAACACCTTCATTTTTTATATAAAACTATCTAATATTTTTCTTATCCCCGGGAGCAACCCAATTTTCATCCAAACGCTATTTTTTTTTATCCCCATACTTGTATCTATCCCTATAATAGCTAATTCTTGCTTATACCCGAACCAAACGGTACCTAAGACTCATCTAAATATGCCAAGTACCGACGGGATCACGGGATCACGGGATCACATGATCGAACCCTTTCGGGAAAATTAATTAGATATATACTCCTAATTAATTAAGATGTCTTTCAAATATACCCTTATTAAAGTTAGATTCTGTACACGTGAACACTTTGACTTATTAAATTATCCCCTTTAAAAATTTATCTACGCTTAATTTCAACGCATTTAATTTGACTACATGTCACTCTCCTGATAGTTTAATCCCCACTACTGCTCGATCGCCTATTAATTTTCAATTCTTTCTTTATTATTAAAATTCGTATAGTTAGATTTAAAATGTGAGATGAATTAAGAACATATATACGCATGGTGTACGTGCGCACAGATATTTGAAACAAGGTTTTAAGTCTTGCGTCAGTCTGGATCGTATCTACCGTCGCATGCGATAAATTACCAAGACGATGTCACGGTTCAAAACTCTCTATTCTTTAAATTAATGAGTAATTTTCTGAATAAAGTTCAAAAAATATGATAAAAAGACATAATAAACGGTTATAATATTTTGTTGTTAAAAAAAATAAATATTTCACGATATTATGTGTCGGGTATACAAGAATTTTTTTGACTCGCACGATCGGTAATGCTCGCACGACGCGGCCGCATCGCCGCGCGCTTCATGTTTCAACATTTCACCCTCGTACACTAAGACTTAAATCCTTGATTTGAAAGACAAATGGGGAAATTTGAAAGACTTAATTTATAGCGAAAATTAGTTTCAAATGGCAAGGTTTAATTAGCTCCGAATACTTAATTACCCAAGTAAATTAAAAAATAATAAAATGATATGGAAACACTTAATTATTATTTAATGCGTTCAATTAGTAGTGATGGTGGAGCTTTAATCCAATCAATTTGCATGATCAAAAATTAAAATAGTGGCCTTATTATTTAATTTGTATCTTAGTTCTTTGCTTCATGTAAAAGTTTCAAGAGTTGTTGTTGACTCATCTTTGCTTTTTGACTTAACTCTTTGACTTAATCTATATAATATTCCCTTTAAAAAGAACATGCATGTCATAGACATTTGACTTTTCCCTCGTCATGTTTACGCATGCTTCTTAATTAGGAAACTAACTATTCCCTGCACCTACTTATAATTGAATGTGTTCCACGACCAATCAAAACGACCGCGTATCATAAGATATAAATTTTGGATATATACAACTTATTTTTACAAATTAAATATTATGGGCAATTGCTTTTATACCCCTGTTTTCGACTCTCTAATTTAATTACCTCTCTTAGAAGGTTAATATTGAAAATAAATTTTTTTACGTTCTAATTTATTTTTAATATACCCCTAAAGTTAAAATCTGTTAATGAACTCTATTATCTTTATAAACTTACTATTTTATCCTTTCAAATATATTCTTTTACCATCACCGATTTTTCTTATTTTCATTTAATTTAGGATACAAAAAGTACTTTGCGTTTTGGTCTTTTCAAATATACCCTTATACCATCACCAACATTTCTTATTTACCTTTGACTTAAGGACAAAAATAATATTTTAATTTTTTTTAACTATGGTATATATTTAACTCACGTTTAATCCAAATTAACTTAACTAGGGGTAACTATTAAAATATTTTAAAATAACGGATATATTAATTAGAAAGAATAAATAAATAAATAAATAAAATATTTTTAAAGTTTCAAGAAGTATATAAACAATTATTCCTAAATATTAACTTTTTGTAGTTCACAGCTCATTTTTATTACCTATTTTTATTTTTTTTTACCTATTTTTATTTTTTACCAGCGCCGCCACACGTGCATGCATGGGAGTTGTTTGTGAGTCTGTGACGCGTGTTGCTTTTTAATTGGACCAGGTGGAGAGTTGTCATCAATTGTCAACGCCGTGCTCCCTATTTTGGGGACATGATGCGTGGACATGCATGCATTTGCACGTACGCGCATTGTATTTTAAAAACTCATATTTTATTATTTTTTAGAAAAAACTTCAAATACCACTCACGAGATTTCGTATTTTTATATTTTAGCATTTGTTAATTTAAAATGTAAAAATTTATTAATATGTGATTTTGTTTTTTTATTATTTTTCTATTAATTTGTTTTTATTAAATCGTTAATAATTTAAAAGCTAAAAGATCTTAAAGTAAATATTCGATAAATCTAAGAGGAATATCTAAAGTTTTTTATATATAATTTAACAAAATATCTGAACTTTTTTATATATAATTAGTTTAATGAAATATTAACGGAAAAATGATGATAAGAGAAAATTAAAATCATAGAGCACTAAATTAATACACTTTAAACCACAAAGTCTAAGGTACGTAATAAAGTGTGAAACTAAAGAGGTGATATTTGAAGTTTATCCTTTTTTTTTTAATTGCACCATTGCTTCTTATTAGGGATGTCAATGGGTATGCATACCCAAATTTTATCCGAATCCGAATCCGAATGCAACCAATGTATTTGATACTAAATGAATATGTATTCGATTATGAATATCAAAAATAGAAATATGAAGGATATGGATTACGATATAGATTTTAAGCGTACCCAATTTGAATTTATTTTGTATCGTGTGTGTGTATATATATATATATATATATATATATATATATATATATATATATATATATATATATATATATATATATATATATATATATATATATATATGTTTGGAATACTATTAATAGCAATAACTTGATCTTTAGTAAGTTTTCTACCCTTGGATTAAAAAATGTGCGGCTAGGATGATGTGGGGCCCCTAGGGTTTAGTGGGTGGTTGGTTGAATAGTATAATCTAACGGGTAAAATTAATCAAAGGGGTTAATCCAAGGGTAGAAAACTTACTAGCACCAAGTTAGTCGTACTATTAATAGCATACCAGTAGGACTCTATATATATATATATAGTCCGGGATACTATCGATAGCACCAAGGATTTGGTGCTATTGAGTTTTTACCGTTGGATTTAATCCTTAGATTATTTTTACCCGTTAGATTATACTATTCAACCAACCACTTACTCAACCCTATGGAACCCACATCATCCTAACCACCCATTTTTCGATCCAAGAGATAAAAATTCAATAGCACCAATGACTTGGTGCTATTGATAGTATTCCACCTAGTTCTCTCTCTCTCTCTCTCTCTCTCTCTCTCTCTCTATCTCTCTATATATATATATAGTCTCTTTATCTTATCGATAGCGAAGCACTCAGTCTTACCAAGTTTTCCGCCGTTAGATCCACCCCTTTGATGATTTTCACCCATTAGATCATACTATTCAACCAACAACCCACCTAACCCTAAGGGGCCACATCATCCTAACCGCCCATCTCTCAATTCGAAAACTTGATAAGACACTTGGTGCTATTAATAGCATAGTAACCTTCGTTGCGACCCCCCACCGTCGCGGAGCTCCTTCGTTGCGACCCCACCGTCGCTCCTCCGTCGCGACCCCACACCGTCGCAGAGCTCCTCCACCGTCGCGAAGCTTCCCGGCGCCCCACCTCTCCTATAGCGGCTCCTCCGTCGCGAGGCTCCCCGACCGCAGCCTCGCCGTCGCGAAGCGCCCCTACGCCCAACTCCTCCATCGCGGCTCCGCCGTCGCGAAGCTCCCAGGCGCCCGCGCCTCTCCGGTCGCGGCCTCGCCGTCGCGAAGCGCCCGACGCTCAACTCCTTCATCCCAACTTCTCCATCGCGGCTCTGCCGTCGCCAAGCTCCCGGCGCACGCGCCTCTCATGTCGCGGCTCCGCCGTCGCGAGGCTCCCCGACGCTTAACACCTTCATCCCAACTTCTCCAACGCGGCTCCACCGTCGCGAAGCTCCCTGGCGCCCACGCCTCCTCTGTCGCGGCCGACGCTGTCGCCTCCCCATCTCCTTCACCAACGTCGTCGACTCTCCATCTCCTTCGCCGCTGACGAGCCGCTCAGCCGCCTCGCCGACGAGCCGCTCTCCGTCACCGTCGAGGACCGCGTCGCCCCCGACCGTCCCTCGGTCACTTCATCACCCTGTGTGGCACGCAGCGAGCCCGTGCGGCGACGCGGAGCAGTGGCTCGCCGCGATGATACGCAGCGCTCGCATCACACCTTAACCCGCAGGTGCCAACCGCTGTGCCCCCGGCTGCGACGAGTCTCTCGGCCTCCTCATCATCCTCGACGCCACCCGCGGCCACCCGAAGCTCCACATTGTTGACTTCGACGTTAGCAGCGGCGCGCAGCGCGCCGATCTGATCTGCGTCGTCGCCCGAAGCTCCACGTCGTCGACTTCGACGTCGACAGCGGCGCGCAGCGCGCCGATCTAATCCGTGTCGTCGCCGAGCGGCGCCCCGGCTCCGCCACCCGAAGCTCCACGTCGTCGACCTCGACGTCGGCAGCAGCGCGCAGCATGTCGATCTGAACCGCGACATCAGCCTCGTCTTCTCCATGGTTGGTTTCGTCACCGTTCACCAAGTGCTCGATCTACGTCCACAATGAGCAGCGCTACACAAAAATAAAGCTTCTAAATCTACTCCGACGGCAGCCTCCTCTCGCTTACCGCTAGCGGATTTCCCACGACAAAAACGACAACGTGCAGCAACAACGGTCAGAGGAGTCAAAATTCGATGCCAACAACACAATTGTAAAGTCGGTGTTGCGCCACGTAACGCGCCCACCAATCGTTCGATGAAATGCCCAAAATTTAAATGATAATTTAATCAAATTTAATAGTTTTAATCATACCTTAGTGAATGAAGCCGGAATAGTTAAAGACTAAAGGCTATTAGTATAACATTTAAATCCAACAAATATTTTAGTAAAAATGATTATAGTGACTAAATAATTATAAAAAAATATATACGATTAGAAGAGTTTCCACAAAAAAGGGGTTAAAGTCGTAACAAATTTAATGTTATGTTAATACTGGCGAAATATTCAGGCAAAAATGCCCTTTAATTTAATTAGCAAACTATAGATTTTGATATAAATCACGAGTTCTACGTGGTCTTATATATGTTTAAATTTTAAAATTAAATTGATATCAAATAAACCGATCGAGCTGAGCTACTACTTAATTTTTTAGTAAGAGAGGGGCTTATGTGCAAATGCATCTTTCCTCCTTTGAATATATAGTTAGTTAATTCGGATTCGGCAAAAATTCGGTACGAATATAATTCAGATAAAATTTGCTTTTTAATTTTTAAATTTGTTGAAAAATACGGCTAAAAAACGGATTCGCCAATTATTCGGTTAAGTGATTTATACGGATACTATACGTTCACCTATTAAAAATTCGGTATCAAAAATTCACCTATTAAATTAAGTTTTTTTTTCTCTCAAGAGTTAGGTTATTAGTATAAATGCTCATATTTCTTAAGATTATAAGAATAAAGTGTTACAAAATTAAGTTAACTAAGTACAAAAAATAGCAAACTATATTATACCTCAAAATTAATAAATAATTAAGCAAATAAGATATTAAGATAGTTCATAAGAGATTAAACTTTTTTGATCAACTAATATATATATATATATATATATAGGCTAGGGCTACTATCATATTAATAGAGTAGGAGCACTTGTCTATCAAATTTTTAACCCTTGGATGAGAAATTGTAGGGTTAGGATGATATTAGTTGGTTAGCCCAGGGTTGAGTGGTCCCAGGTTATAGTAATTAATCCAATGGTTAGAAATGATGAAAAGAATTGATCAAAGGCTAAAAAGCGATAGACAAGTACTCTATCCTATTAAAAGGATAGTAATTTATACTATATATATATATATATATATATATATATATATATATATATATATATATATATATATATATATATATATATATATATATAATTGAGCTCCTATACTTTTAAAAATCTTAAATCATTAGTCTTGTAAGTTTTTAGCTCTTGGATTAATAGATATGCGGTTAGGATGATGTGGGCCCCCTTGGGTTAAGTGGGTGGTTGGTTGAATAGTATAATCTAACGGATGAAAACGATCAAAGACTTATCTACCCGTAAAAATCACAAGTTATCGAATACTTACATATACAATTATACCCTAACTCTCTCTCTCTCTCTCTATATATATATATATATTCTCTCTCTCTATATATATATATAGAGAGAGAGAGTATATAGAGAGAGAGAGAGAGAGAGAGAGAGAGGGAGAGAGAGAGAGAGAGAAAAGAGGAGCACGAACGTTTTCGAAAAAAAAAAAAAAAAAAAAATTTTTTTGGGGGGGGTGGGGAAAGGAGGGGTTTTTTTTTTTTTTTTGGGCGGGCCACAAGGCCGGGGAGGCCCGCGAGCCCGTGGCTCGCGACCTGCGCATGGGCGCGCACGTGAGCGCAGGCGCGGGCCTGGGTGCAGGCCTAGGCTTGAGCCCAATGCTGTTTTTTTGTACGAATTATTTGAGAATTACGTATAATTCACGAATAATTATTTTTCTCTAAAAATTCGTGTTTTATTTCGAATCTTTCGGAAAAATATAAAAACGACCATTTAATTTGTTTTTTAAAAAATTCGCGAATTTACTAACTATACTTTTGAAATGTATGAGCCTTGATGTCATGGATATATTATACACTCTCTCTCCACTATTGAGAAAAAGGTGGAGAGAACTTGAAGAAAATTGTGTAGACCTATTGCATCAATTTGTTATACCGTTGGCGCCAACTACGATTCCAAAAATGTCAACAAATCTCAATTATAACTTAACCCAATCTAACCTTCGATATGTAGGCTGGATGCTGGCCTACCAGTCAAATATTTTCTCACTAAATCTGTACAAATTATCATTGGAGCGTCGGCGCTAGTCATAATATATAACTCGAGCTATTAGAAATAAAACAACCAATTCACGTAAAATGTACAGGCATCGCGTCTATTGCTCTCGCTTGTAACTAGACTTAATCCGGTCTTCGCCACACGGGCAAAATACCCTTATTATAGTTAGCTTAATCAGAGAGCCTATTAAACCATAGTTAATGTCACACATATGGTGCTTCTTAAACCGAAAAGTCACTTTATAATTCAATTAATTACTTGGACTGATAGAGTTGGAAAGAAGGACAAAACTAAAATGCTTTTTTTTGTTCAAAAAAGAAAAAAAAGAAAAACTAAATTCGAAATTGACCTTGAATATTTGTGTAAATTCATGAAAGCTAAAACTAAGTAATTTGGGGAAATAGTTAGTGACCACTGTTACATTTAGCCCACCAATTCTTAAATTGCTAGATCAAATATTAGCCAAGAACGCATTAAATTTCAATCAATAATTATAATATATATATATATATATATATATATATATATATATATATATATATATATATATATATATATATATATATATATATATATATATATATATATATATATATATATATATATATATATATATATAGTTTAGAATACTCTCAAAAGCACCAACCCCTTGGTGCTTTTGAGTTTCTACTTGGATCTACTTTTTGTTTATTAATACCCTTGGATCAAACACTATTCCACCTACCACCACCTACCACCATTTATTACTACCTACCACCATCATCTCAACCCTACATCTCTCCAATCAATGGCTAAAAACTCAAAAGCACCAAGCCTTTGGTGCTTTTGAGAGTATTCTAGCTCAACTCATATAACTCTATATATATATATATATATATATATATATATATATATATATATATATATATATATATATATATATATATATATATATAGGTCCGGCTATCTATACTATTATGAGTACGATTGCCTCGTACTCATAAATCGTTTTCGAGAGCTTTCGAATCGACGATCCATACCAATAAATGTTATTTACAGTATTTAAAACTTCTAAAAATCAAATTTTATAATTTTTCGACATCATTTACCTTACGATCAAGAGGTCACAAATTTGACAATTTTTAATGGTATGGAATACTTGCTAGTTTAACGGCGTAAAAGAATCAAAATTTCTTGAATTTTTGATAGAAAATTCTATTCACTATCTAGATAAAGATCAATAACTCCGATCTTGAATTGAAGGATCCGATCATTCTTTTTTAGGACGTCGTTCGATTTTGATCGTTCATTTTATGCCCGCTTGATAGACTTTATTATGATTCGAAAAATTTACGAAATTTTTTTCTAGAAATTTCAAATACTCTAAATCATATTTAACGAAGTGGATCATCGATTCGGAAGCTCTATCATCGAAAACAACTTATGAGTACGAGGGCTCCAATACTTATAATAGTATAGTAAACATGGCCTAAATATATATATATAGAGTCCGCTCTTATGCTATCAATAAGCACGAAGACTCTGCTACCAAGTTTTCCACCATTAGATCCATCCTTTGATGATTTTCACCCGTTAGATCATATTATTCAACCAACCACCCACTTAACCCCCACATCATCCTAACCATATATATATATATATATATATATATAATTGAGCTATAATACTTTTGGAAGTATTACCCCCATGGAGCTATTAGGTTTTTAGCCATTGGATCTACTCTTTGATTATTAATAGCCCTTGGATCAAATACTATTCTACCTACCACCATCTACCACTATCATCTCAAACACTATTCCACCTACCATCATCATCTCAACCTCACATCTCTCCATCCAATGGCTAAAAACTCAATAACACCACCCCAATAATGCTATTGAAAGTATTCTACTTCAACTCTCTCTCTCTCTCTCTCTCTCTCTCTCTCTCTCTCTCTATATATATATATATATATATATATATATATATATATATATATATATATATATATATATATATATATATATATATATATATAGCTCAGGGCACTTTGAGAAGTTCTGAAAAATGTGAACCTGACTCGTGGAATTACAAAAACATACACACAAAAGTATATGATAAGCGAAGGCACTTATCCTGTCAAGTCGTTTTTGATGATCAGAACTCTAATAAATTGATAATGGGTGACGTTGATATTGATTTAGACGGTTTGAAATGTTAAAAAAGAGAACTTTGTAATGTTTAAAAATAATTATCAAGCCTACTAAAGAGTTAAAAAAAAATTAATAAACGGTTGAAAATAAATAATTTTGTAAAAATAGAGGTTTGACATTCTTTAAGAATTTTAGCTGTTTGAATCGTTTTGCATCAACGAAGGAGCAAACGACTCGTGTAAGTCATCAAAAATTACAATTTCGCAACTCTTTTATTTGTAAGTAAATAATTTTTAAAAATTGTATAATTCTGTTTATAAATAGTTCAAATACGTACTCTCTAAATCAGAATTTAACCGTATCGATAAATTCAGAATTCCTCCTCTGAAAGACAAGTTTATAGAATAAAGGTCTCTGTGTTTCTTACAAAATATAAACTTATGCTACATTTTCCACGTGACATGTTACGCTCCATTCGCTTTGTTGGGTTGAGTTTGGTGAGCAAAATTTCTTCTCTGCGTCCATCAAAGCGCTAGTCATTGTTTTCTCCACTTGAGCGGCATCAACCTTTAATTTACATCGACAAGTTAATTAGATAACAAATAAAATATATAAATTTTAATTTTATTTTGACTCGAATGGGGCAATATAAATTTCTAATTAAACTCTAAAAAATAAAATTTGTTTAGTTTTGATTTTTCTATCAGCTCGATCGTCGTGCACAACAAAAGGTAATAATTTAGGCATTTAATAGTAATTCCGTATTTAATTACCAAAACATTACTAGCTAAGTAGATTGCTATATTTTATATGGGCTTAAAATATATATTAGATTTTTTATTTTTTGAGATTATATATTTAATTGCAAGTAGGAATGTAATGTGGGCTGTACTGGGTCGGCACGACAAACATGCATGTTTAACGATAAATTCTTAAGGGGAGAAAAAATAATTAAAATAATTTGGCAGTGTTTGGTTCGAAAACAAAGGAGGGAATAAGCCCTTATTTCTCCTTTTGTTTCTACACGAAAATTTTCGTATTTAAAACCACTAATTCTCGCATCTCTAAAATAAACCGGTATAAGACTATAACTGCTATTCTATATATCTTCTTTTTTTTTTTTTTTCTGGAACTAGTTTGTTTCCAAGTCGGAAACAAGGTTTATTAAATCCTAATTTTAATTTTAATTATTATAATATTAAATCATTAATTAATTAAACTAATATATTTAAATCATTATTGTTGGTTGAATATATAATAAAGTAATTAATTAATTTATTGCTTATAATTAATTAACTAATAATTAATTATTAATAATTTAATATATTTATCTATAAACTAATATTTAAAATGATCAATCACTAATATTTTTATTAATCTAATTAATTTTTTTACTAGTTATCTAACTAAAATAGTTTACTAACTAAGGATTAAGAACAACTTAATTTTCATCCAAAAGCAAAATTAATTTAGTTTCTACTTATATCCGATTCGGCGCGAACAGCTGGCATGCCGCTGGCACACCGGGTTTATGCTAGTGCAACGACCTTGTGATGCACCGGGAGCATATTGGGAGCATATGAGGGAATACAAAACCGCACCTGATCGAGGAAGTTATAGTAACTGCATGCGGTTTCAAGCAGTTCCGATTGGCTGAAGGTGGTCCGAGATATCAGGAGACGAGAGATAGTAGCCGATCGTGCAAGGATCATAACCAACCCAGGGGCAACTCTATAAATAGGCGCATGATACTCTTAAAAAGGATCCTTTTTCCTGCGAATAAAAGATCACCCCTATTTTCCTGCATTTTCTTTCCTTGCATTTACTGCTTTTCCCTAGTAGTAATTTGTAACTTAGTTTTTCGAAGTCTGTCTGCCCTTTGGGCATCACTCCTGGAGTCTGTCTGCCCTTTGGGCATCACTCCGTTGTAAACTAAGCTTTGGAGTCTGTCTGCCCTACTGGCATCACTCTTTTGCTTGTGAGTATTTTCAATTACTGCTTAATAGAAACTATTCATTCGGTTGTGTCGGGCCGATCAGGATTTGTGTTGGGATAGTCATTCGGCTCATTTCTTCACCTCATACTTTCTCTCTTTTGTGCATTCGGCTCACTCGGCCGAGACAAAATAGAATATAGTTGTTCGAACCCGGTCGGCTTGATCCCTCGCTGGCTGAATTGCTTGATCAGTCGAAGGGGCGCAAACTTCGAGGGTCACTTTCCGCAGCCGTTCCTTAACCCGACACGCATTCCAAGAAGGATCTTGACCCGGTCAAGGGTCGAAAAATTCAGCTACCAACAATACTAATGCGTTGAAAATGTGGAAAGCAAATTAGTCTCTGATCGAAGCGATGGATTCATTCAGTTTACAGTTCCGTCCGTTTAGGTTAAAGCGGAGAGGTCTTGGATTCAAAAGATGGAGGTTAATTGCATCTTCACAGGTCAGATATATATAGCAACGTCGCCGGCCCATGTTGGTTGCCTTTTGAGAGATCTGACAAGAAAAGAGGAAACATTGCATTCTGTCCCAAACGATCGGTGGTCCACTGGAGAATAATATCTATCATCAGATGTGGAAAAGTTGCCTTTTTTGGTCACCTTGACCTCTTTTGCTTAATTAATTCCTTTTCTCTCCACTACTCCTGTTGTATTATTCTTGTTGGCTTGTGATCAACTCAAGTCTAAATGTTGAATTTTATCTCTTCAATCGAGGTTTCTTTCCTCTTAATTTCAACCAAAATAATAATAATAATAATAGTAGTAGTGACAATATGTGATTATGTAAATGAAGCACTCAAATATCAACCGTAAAATCACTTGTGGTCAAAAACTGGCGGCTGACGATAGAGCAACTCGCCGTCAAAATTTTTTAAAAAAAATGGCCGTCGTCAAATTGATTAATGGTAAGCACACAGCACGATGGAGATGGAAGCGAACGACGACAAAAAGTGAGCGGTAATCAAGCTGACAGCTGGATTGAGTTGACTATTCAAACGTACTTAGGATTCAAAATTTTATAATTTTTGATATAATTTGTCTAATTGTCTAAAATTCAGTTTAAAACAAATCATTAAAATAGTCGATTTTGAATCTACTTGAACCTATACTTAGCAAATAATATCAAAAAATTATAAAATTTGAAACATATATAGAAAGTTCAAATAGTCTAATATCATATTAAATGACGTCGAGCGCTAATTTGAATATCCTATCATCAAAAATAATACGGAAATAAATACATCCTGTTTACTTTTAAAAATTCTCTAGTTTTCATCAATTAATGTTTTTGTTTTTAAGAGATTCCGCTATTTATTTCATTTAAAATAAATTTAGCGAGAATTTGAATCAACTAAAGACTAACTCTAATCTTGGAACGCCAACCACTAAATTCTTTACCACTTGTTCTAGAGACAGTCGGTACTTTCATCAACAATAATAATCAACTAATGTTGGTAAATAATAATCAATAATATCTTTAGTATAATAAGCACCCAGTACATATCAAACGGCAAATACGAACAAGTTCACTCCAAGAAATACACAACGCACTGGGACCCTTTTACACGTGCACGATTCAAAACGTCAAAGAGGGGGACAAATTGGGAAGAGGATCTGTACTGTTGAAAAAGTTACGTCATTGGGGCCCCTGCGCATGTTGGTAAATAATAATCTACTATCTATGCTTTTCGATACATAAAATTGGGAAAACTTCAAAAAACCCCCCGTGGTTTCATTGATTCTCACTTTAGTACCCCGTGGTTTAAAACGTATCAATGTGCCCCCTGTGGTTTCGTTTTGATCTTTTCGAAAGCTTTTTTGTTAATATTTTGTTAAATTATATACAAAAAACTTCAAATATCCATCTATGTATATTGAATATTTACTTTAGTACCTTTTAATTTTAACTTTATCACTAATTTAAAAACAAAAAAAATAAGAAAATTAATAACAAAAAGAAAAAAACGAAACCACGGGGGTCAAATTGATATGTTTTAAACCACAGGGTGCTAAAGTGAGAATGCATGAAACCACGTGGGGGTTTTTTGAAGTTTTCCCTATAAAATTTGGTTAATTTCATACATATTTCATTAAACATAATGAATGGCGAATATATTCCTACAAAATTCAACTTTCATATATATATGTTGTTCCTACAAAAGTCCTAATATTTTTAAATGTGTCCCACTTATTTGTTACCGTTAAAGAACTATTAGAAAATCGTTATATTTTTAATTTTGTCATCATAAATATATATTCCTCCAAAAACCATACTAGTATAATATAAAGGGGTAAAAATATTAAAAAGTAACTAGAGTTAAGTATTTAATCTATAGTTAACTAACTTTTTTAACGAATTCAAACAGTAAAAATATATTTGAAAATATTAAAACTTTTGTAAAAACTATATAAAAGTTAAACTTTATAGAGATATATTTACTATTTATTATATTTGCAGAAACATATATGAAATTAACCTTATAAAATTTTAAAAAATGCTAGATGTACACTCCAAAAGGGATGTACATCTTACAACCTCACCCATCTTTGGGTGGGGTGTAATTCACCAGTCACATGACTGGAATCTCCCGTCATGTGACTGCTAAATTACACCTCATCCAAGGATGGGTGAGGTTGTAAGATGTACATGGGGTGTACACCTAGCATTACTCATATAAATTAAATCGAAGGCCCTTGAACTTACTCGCACTACTACACCAACCACTTCTTGTGTTCTCCTCCAACTTGCACCCCCATGGGTCGTCGTTCCGCAAACGTATCCTCATGCCTCCTCACCCTAACTATAATGGCCATACTGATCTCCTCTATCATAATATTAGTCCAGAACTCTTTTCTGGTCGGCGGAGAGAAGCGTTTTGCCGCCGCAGAAGCGAAACCGGCTTCGACGGTTGATGCGGCGAAGAGGTTTGCCACAGCAGACGCAAAGCTGCCTGGGACGGCCGCAGTGGAATTTCGCAGCAGGTTCTTGCTGCAGGCTATAACTATTAGAGGGCCCGCTCCGCCGCCGAAAGCTTCTGACTGCAGCAACCATTCCAGCCGCAGTCCTTCCGGAAATTGCCCCCCAATGCCTCCTCATCATAAGTAGGAATTTTATTTTACCAAGTTGGATCGATTGGTTTGTAGGCTAAGAAAGTAAGTAGGGTTCTGCTGAATATATACTGTTGAAATACATACAAATAATTGTTTGTTTGGTTTGTTTGTTTTGTTGAAGTGTAAGCACTATTTCTGTACGTACTATTTTATAATCAAGAGAGAGCTCATCTATGTAGTATCTAATTCGTATTTAGCAGGATGATGCTTTCAAAGTTTAGTTTCTTCACACTCACTACAAAAAAAAAAAAACGCTCGTAGAGACGATTGTTGACGGTTGTTGTGACCGCCTCTAATCTATACCTTAAACACACATTAGAGGCCGCCTCTATGTCCGCAAAAAAAAAAAAAAAATTTAATTTTCCTCTTTCACACCAACGCTCCCCAAAAAGCCCTAATTCCCCCCAAATATCTCCCTCCTCCCAAGAAACCCATCTTCCTTCGGTGTGGCTGCTCCCCGTCCCCGGTGATTGCTCTCCCTCTGCCAGATGCTGCGCTCCTCCCGCTCCTGGGCTGTACATGTCTGCTGATCAGATGCCCCTCCCCCGTTCAAACTCTCGCGCGTGTGTTTCGGCGCCACTCCCATTGCTCAGGTGCGCCCCTCCCACCCTGCCGCCGCTCTCAGGCCCTCGCTCATCCCCGCCCCGCAACCCCCCAACGCCATCCACCTCCGCCTCAGCATCGCCGGATCACCACCCACCCGCCCGCCCTTCACTCGCATGCTTAATTTTTAAATTTGGTGTGTTGTTTTACATTGAATGCAGTTGTTCTTTTACTCGATATATGCTAGGCTTTGCACCTTCTTCGGATTTGGTGTTAGGAGAATATATATATGCAAGAAAATACAAATTAAGAGAGAGAGAGAGAGAGAGAAGAGAAAAGAAAGGTGAAAATGTATGAAACTGATCTGAACTTTAGATCATTTGAAAATGATCTTCCAATCGATCTTTACATATCTATATATCTAAGCTCTCGATCCCACGACGCATTTAATTTGTGTACATATATGTCATTCAGTAACTTTGATAAATTATTGCTTCCATGCACCATGCATTCCTGATCTAGTCTAATCTCGATGGCTTAATTGCCTAATAATTTACCTTACAATTAAGTTTTTCTATATTACTAAAAAATATTGTATAGTTAGATTTAAAATGAGAGATGCAATAAAAACATACTGTATATAGGACACATGCACCGTATGTATATGTAAGCACAGATATGGAGGAAAGGTTCTCGGCATGCTCCTTAACCTCTATATATTAGAATAAAAAAATAAATTTTCTTGTATTTGAAAACTTTACTTGGTATTGCATATGCAAAACATGAAACCAAAATGAAAAATGACTTCATAATGTTAAAAATATGCCTTCTTTTGTTTATTGGTTTCGTTCATGCATCGAATTTATGGAATAGTAGACAAGATTTTATTATGATTTATTTTGGATGGATCCTAATTTAAGTTGGAATCCTAAGTGGATTAGGATTGATTTACTCTATAGCACTCTGGCTTAGGATCCGTACGGTTCCTGGGAGTGCATGGAGGTTAATTAATTAGCATGCGGCAAAGCTAATTAATTAAGGTGGTCGGTTCTCTTCATGTATGGCTATACGAGAAGGAGATGTGCGCGTTCGCACGTACGAGCTATCAGAGCCCCACATTTTTTTTTTTTTTGAATATTATTTTCTTCTTTTTATTTTGTGCGTGTCTCTCTCTACTTGTATAGGAATGTACCATGTTATTCCATGTATATATCCTTGCATATATAATTAATTTTGCATAAATTAATTTTGCTTCGTAATTTATCTCGCTCTTAGAACTCACCAGTTGAAAGCAAATTTGTTGATGGTAACATTTGTATTCTTAACCGACCGTCCCTAAAGCAAGTGGCAAAGGACTTGGTGGTTGGTATCCGAGACCCGAGTTCGAATCCTAGTTGATTTACATTTCTAGCTAAGTTTATTTCTTAACGAAATAAACGAAGCAGATAGCATGCTACCTATCTCTCAAAAAAAAAAAAATAACAAAAGGAAGTATGAACTGTTCGGTAGTTTTATCACATGATTTCACACCAGTTTCTTTTGTGGGAGTTTATGTATTAATAATTTATCCCGCAAATGATGTATAATAAAGGGAAAACTTTAAAAATCCCCTGTGATTTTGCACTTTTAAACTTTAGCATCTTGTCATTTAAAGTGTATCAAATTAGTACCTTGTGGTTTCGTACTTTCTCACTTTAATTAGTACCCTGTGGTTTAAAATGTATCAAGTTAGTATTCTATAGTTTTATCTTTGTATCAAGTTAGTATCCTATAATTTTATTTTTATATCAAGTTAGTACGATGTGGTTTTTATTTTTTTCTTACTGAATTATTAAACCACATTACATGATACTAAAGTGAAAAAGTGTGAAACCATATAGTACTAACTTGATACACTCTAAAGTACAGAATACTAAAGTAAGAAAGAGGAAATTTGAAGTTTTTCCTAAAATAAATTTGGTGTTGGTGCAAAGCTTTTTTGCATAAAAAATCCACTTATTTTGGGCTTTTGCAAAATCGGGCCACCTTTTTTGTTTTTGCAGATTCGGTCCGTTTTTTCAGCAAACTGACCAAAATGCCCTTGTACCTTTTCTCTCTCCTTTTTTTTTGTCGTTCTTTTTGCCTTTCTCTTCCCCGAGAGGCGGAGGCGGACACCCTCGTCCGCTCCGGCGACGTCGCCGCAACGAGCCCGCCTCCCCGCCTCGGCCCGAACTCTCCTTTTTTTTCTCTTGTTTTTTTTTTCTCTTTACGAATAAGGCAACAGAGGCTGAGGAGGACAGAGGCGGAGGAGGAAACGGCGTGCCTCGCCTCTACCTTGTCCCGCACCCCCCGCCTCTTCGCCTCCGATTTCGCGAGATCGCGCTGCGATTCTTTTTTTTTTTTTTTTTTTTTATCCGATTCTCCTCCACCGCCTAGCCTCCGCGGCCCACCGCGCCGCCGGCGAGGAAGAGCAAGCGATTTTCGGGGACGAAAAGCACACCGGCGAGGAGGAGAAAACTCCGGCGAGGGTGGGCTGCGATAGAGGGCGGGGGGAGAGATCGTGACCAAAAAAATTATAAAAAAAAAATTTATGAAAAATCAAGAAGAAGAAGAAGAAGAAGAAGAAGAAGAAGAAGAGGGGAAAAAAAAAACTACTCCTCCAGAAAGAAGAAGAAGAAGAAGAAGAAGAGAAACATGAAAATAAAAAAATAGTGTAATGGTGTAAAAAAAGAAAGAAAGAAAGAAAGAAGAGAAGAAGAAAAATTATGCAATTTTTGGCGAAATGGTGCAAAATTGGATAAAATAGTGCAAAATTGTGCAATTTCCACCAAAATTAGCCATATTTTTCGCCCAATTTTGCATCATTTCCCCAATTTTGCACTATTTTATCTAATTTTGCACCATTTCGCCCAAAATTGCATAATTTTTCTTCTTCCTTTCTTTCTTTCTTTTTTTTTTTTTATACCATTACACTATTTTTTTATTTTCTGTTTCTTCTTCTTCTTCTTTCTACGGTAGATTTTTTTCCTCTTTTTCTTCTTCTTCTTTTAAAACAAAGAAGAAGAAGAGAAACGGCGGCGCGCGAGGACGACGCCTGCCTTGACGAGCAGTGGCGCGATCGCGGAGGTTGAGGTCGAGCTTGCCGGAAACGACGGCGAGGTCGCTTTTTTTTTTTATAATTTTTTTTGTCACGATCTCTCCCCTGCCCTCTATCGCAGCCACCCTCGCCGGAGTTTTCTCCTCCCTCGCCGGTGTGCTTTTGTCCCCGAAAATCACTTGCTCTTCCTCGCCGGCGCCGGCGTGGGCCGCGGAGGCTAGGCGGTGGAGGAGAATCGGATAAAAAAAAAAAAAAAAAACGAGAGAAAAAAAAAAGGAGAGTTCGGCCCGAGGCAGGGGAGGCGGGCTCGTTGTCGGCGACGTGGCCGGAGCGGGCGAGGGGGTGTCCGCCTCCGCCTCTGGGAAGAGAAAGGCAAAAAGAATGACAAAAAAAAAAGGAGAGAGAAAAAGGTACAAGAACATTTTGGTCAGTTTGCTGGAAAAACGGACCGAACCTGCAAAAATAAAAAAGGTGGCTCGATTTTGCAAAAGTCCAAAATAAGTAGATTTTTTATGCAAAAAAGCCTTGGTGCAATGCTAGCTGTACATAATAATAAAAAGAAACAGGAATGTCTGGTGATTGCGTGGTGATATCACATTTGACCACAATTTTGTTTCTTTCTTTTTTGCATTTTATGTACTGTATTGCAAATAATGATATAAGAATAATCACTGTTTGACTTATTCTTCACAGGTCACGTGTATAAGTTCACATCTATATATAAAACATTCTTTCTTGGAGAGATGAAAAATTATACCTTAATCATTGTGAAATATATTTCTATTTTGGTGAAAAAAAAATGTAGAGAATTTATTTAGAATATCTAAGCACTGTAAAAAAAAAACAAAGAAATGGTTAGTTCACGATCATTTGAAAGAGAGGAGGGAATCAATATATGTACGGTTCATATGATATGGCGTTTTTTTTTTTTAGAGATAGATAGTATGCTACCCGTTTCGTTTATTTCGTTAAAAAATAAACTTAGCTAGAATATGTCGTTACGCATCAAATTAATTGATTTAAGTAAAAAGCGATTTAAAAAAAAGCTCAAAGTACAGTTTAGGTAAGTTCAATTTACTTTTATTCTTTGACTTCTTAGTTTATTTTGGAGTGATGGAATCTTTATATGGTTTTCTAGGTAAACTTGTTGAACTCTTCTTCTTCTTTTTTTCATCATAACGAATTGTTTTTTTTTTTAGAGAGATAGGTAGCACGTTACCCGCTTCGTTTATTTCAATTAGAAATAAACTTAGCTGAAAATGTGAATCAACTAGAATTCGAACTTGGGTCTCGGGTACCAACCACCAACTTAACGAATTGTTGTCTCATGGAATCTACATATGATTTTCTATGTTAGTAAGTATAGATTATAATAGTGAAAGTGAAATTAGTGAATTGTTGTGTCTCTTTGTAAACTTTATAAAGTAGTTATTCTTATGAAAAAATTCTTTTTTTCATTAGATGTAAAGATACGTCTTTTCACGAAAAGATATGCATTTTTATGAAAAAATAAAATTTTTGTGAAAGAATATGTATTTTCGTTATTTGTGAAAGAATATGTCCTTTTGTGAAATGATATAACTTTAAAAGTTGTCCTTTCATCGTAATCATTCATCTCTTATAAATAGGAGATATTTGAAAGCTTGTAATATAATCAATACGTTCTCCTTCCTAATTTTTCATATTGATTCTTAAAAAGAAAGTTCTTAAGTGAAAGTCTTGAAAAGTGTTGTTTGCAGTCTTTCGGAGCCGATTTTGTTATATCTTGAAGGTGATTTGCTAGTAGCCCGACAGCATACATTTGGGTGAGAGCAAAAATCACCTTAAAAAAATGAACTTACACACTTAAGATCATAATTTACTTGATCTCCATTCACATTCCCCAACATTCTATATATGTAAACTTTTTTGACTCCTTAGTTCACTTTTGTTATAATGAATTGTGATGTATTGAATATATATCTATGTATGGTTTTCTAAGTAAACTTATTTGATTTTTTTCGTTTAGTTATCTGTGTTGATGCCGTGAAATATATATATATATTATCAATAGCACGAAGACTCTGCTACCAAGTTTTCCGCCGTTAGATCCACCACTTTGATGATTTTCACCCGTTAGATCATACTATTCACCCAACCACCCACTTAACCCCAGGGGGGCCACATCATCCTAACCGCACATCTCTCAATCCAACGGCCAAAAACTTGGTAGCACCAATGACTTGGTGCTATTAATAGCATAGTAGCCTAGTTCTATATATATATATATATATATATATATATATATATATATATATATATATATATATATATATATATATATATATATATATATATATATATGTGTTTGTAAAAGCACCAAGCTCTTGGTGCTTGTGATTTTTTTACCGTTAGATTTACACCTTCAATCATTTTCACCCGCTAGATTATACTATTCAACCAACCACCCATCATCCTAACCGCACATCTATCAATTCAAGGGCTAAAAACTTACAAGTACCAATGACTTGGTACTTTTAAAAGCATATGATCGCTTAATTCTATATATATATATATATATATATATATATATATATATATATATATATATATATATATATATATATATATATATATATATAGTCCTTAAGTATCGATAGCACCAAGAATTTGGTGCTATCAAGTTTTCTACCGTTAGATTTAATCCCTAGATTATTTTTACCCGTTAGATTATGCTATTCAACCAACCATGCACTTACTCAACCCTAGGGGGCCCACATCATCCTAACCATCTATTTCTCAATCCAAGGGCTAAAAAATCAATAGCACCAATAGCTTGGTGCTATTGATAGTATTCCAGCCTAGTTCTATATATATATATATATATATATATATATAGATATATATATATAGAGAGAGAGAGAGAGAGAGAGAGAGAGAGAGAGAGAGAGAGTCCGGCTACTATACTCTTATGAGTATAGAGCCTCTTATACTCATAAGTTTTTAACCATTAGATCTACCCTTTAATCATTTTCATCCGTTAGATTATACTATTCAACCAACCACCCACTCAACCCTGTGGGCTTACTATCAACCTAACCGTAACCACTCTCATACTAACCGCACATTTTGTTCATCCGAAGGCTAAAAATTTATGAGTACAGAATGCTCTATACTCATATGAGTATAGTAGCCCAAATTTATACATGAGTCCTACCATTATAATTTTATGAGTATAGAAGCTCTGTACTCATAAGTTTTTAGCCGTTTGATCCGCCCTTTAATCATTTTTATCCGTTAGATTATACTATTCAATTAACCACCCACTCAACCCTACGGGGCCCACTATCAACCTAACCGTAATCGATCACTCCCATCCTAGCCGCACATTTTTTCATAAACGGTCAAAAAATTATGAGTACAAAGGACTCTATACTCATATATATATATATATATAGAACTAGGCTACTATGCTATTAATAGTACCAAGTCATTTGTGCTACCAAATTTTTAGCCATTGGATTGAGAGATGTGTGGTTAGGATGATGTGGGCCCCCAGGATTAAGTGGGTGGTTGAATAGTATGATCTAACGGTGAAAATCATCAAAGGGTGGATCTAACAATGAGAAAACTTGGTAGCACCAAATGCATGGTGCTATCGATAGTATCCCAATGGGACTCTATATATATATATATATATATATATATATATATATATATATATATAGAGAGAGAGAGAGAGAGAGAGAGAGAGAGAGAGAGAGAGAGAGAGAGTTGAGCTAGAATACTCTCAAAAGCACCAACTCCTTGGTGCTTTTGAGTTTCTAGCCCTTGGATCTACTTTTTGTTTACTAATACCCTTGGATCAAACACTATTCCACCTACCACCACCTACCACCATTTATTACTACCTACCATCATCATCTCAACCCTACATCTCTGCCTCCAGTGGCTAAAAACTCAAAAGCACAAACCACTTGGTACTTTTGGGAGTATTCTAGCTCAACTATATATATATATATATATATATATATATATATATATATATATATATATAGGCCATGATTATTTATACTATTATGAGTATTGGAGACCTACTACTCATAAGTTGTTTTTGATGATGGAGCTTTCGAATCGACGATCCACTCCGTTAAATATGATCTAGAGTATTCGAAACTTGTAGATAATAAATTTCGTAAATTTTCGAAATTATAATAAAGTCCATCAAGCGAGCATAAAATGAAGTCAAAATCGAACGATGTTTTAAAAGAATGATCAGATCCATCAATTCAAGATCGGAGTTATTGATCTTTATCTATGTAGTGAATAGAATTTTCTATCAAAAATTCAACAAATTCGATTCTTTTGCACCGTTAAACTAGCAAGTATCTCATACTGCGTTAAAAATTGTCAAATTTGTCACCTCTTGATCGTACGGTAAATGATGTCCAAAAATTATAAAATTTGATTTCTAGAAGTTTTAAATCTTGTAAATAACGTTTAACGGTGTGGATCGTCGATTCGGAAGCTCTATCATCGAAAACCACTTATGAGTACACGGCGGCGATCGTACCTATAATTTCATAATAATGGATCTATATATATATATATATATATATATATATATATATATATATATAAATATATATAGATATATATATATATATATATAGAACTAGGCTGGAATACTATTAATAGCACCAATGACTTGGTGCTAGTAAGTTTTTTACGCTTGGATTAAAAGATGTGCGGCTAGGATGATGTGGGCCACTAGAGTTGAGTGGGTGGTTGGTTGAATAGTATAATCTAACGGATAAAATTAATCAAAGGGGTTAATCCAAGGGTAGAAAACTTACTAAAGACCAAGTTCGTCGTCTATTAATAGCATACCAGTAGGACTTTATATATATATATATATATATATATATATATATATATATATAATTGAGCTAGAATACTTTTACAAAGTATCACCCTCTTAGTGCTATTGAGTTTTTATCCCTTGGATCTACTCCTTGATTAGTAATAGCCCTTGGATCAAACACTATTCCACCTACCACCACCTACCACCACCTACCACCATCATCTCAACCCCACATTTCTTCATCCAATGGCACAAAACTCAAAAGACCACTCCTTGGTGCTTTTGAGAGTATTCTACAATATATATATATATATATATATATATATATATATATATATATATATATATATATATATATATATATATAGAGTATATTACTATACTATTACGACTAAGAGAGCCCTACTACTCATGTTGTTTTCGATGATAGAGCTTCCGAATCGACGATCCACTCCGTTAAATATGATCTAGAGTATTTAAAACTTCTAGAAAATAAATTTCGTAATTTTTCAAATCATTTACCTTACGATCGAAAGCTCACAAAATTGATAATTTTTAACTACGATACGAGATACTTGGTAGTTTAACTGTAAAAGAATTGAAATAGGTTGAATTTTTGATAGAAAATTCTATTCACTACCTAGATAAAGATCAATAACTCCGATCTTAAATTGAAGGATCCGATCATCTATTTTTAGGACATCGTTCGATTTCGCTCATTTTATGCCCATTTGATGGACTTTATTATGATTTTGAAAAATTACGAAATTTATTTTCTAGAAGTTTTAAATACTCTAGATCATATTTAACGGAGCGGATCGTCGATTTGGAAGCTCTATCATCGAAAACAACTCATGAGTAGTAGGGCTCTACTACTCATATAGTAGCCCTACTCTATATATATATATATGATATAAATTTATTTGACTCCTTAGTTTATTTTGATTGCAATGAATCTTTTTTCCTTTTAATGAATCTCCTAATTAAGAGACAACATTGTCCTCCTATGCATGTGGAACCAAGCGACTTTAGCAAATTCTCAACTTTAGCTTTTTTAATTAAAATCTCTTTAAATCTTAATTTTTAAAAACTAGCAAAGTTTTAGCCAAATAAATTAAAATTTTTATCAAAATTTAAATGACATTTTAATCAAATTTAATAGTTTTAATCATACCTTAGTGAATGAAGCCGGAATAGTTAAAGACTAAAGGCTATTAGTATAGCATTTAAATCCAACAAATTCTTTTGTAAAAATGATTATGGTGACTAAATTATTAAAAATATATATATGATTATAAAAGTTTCCACAAAAAAGTGGTTAAAGTCGTAACAAATTTGATGTTATGTTAATACTGGCGAAATATTCATGCAAAATGTTCTTTAATTTAATTAGCAAACTAAAGATTTTGATATAAATCACGAGTTCTACGTGGACTTATGTATGTTTAAATCTTAAAATTAAATTGATATCAAATAAACCGATCGAGCTGAGCTAATACTTAATTTTTTAGAAAGAGAGAGGCTTATGTGCAAATGCATCTTTCCTCTTTTGAACATAGTTAGTTAATTGATTCGCAAAAATTCGGTACGGGTATAATTCAGATAGAATTCGTTTTCTAATTTTTAAATTCATTCAAAAATACGGTTAAAAAACGGATTCGCCAATTATTCGGATACGTGATTTATACGAATATTATACGTTCACCAATTAAAAATTCTGGATAAAAAATTCGGCTATTAAATTAAGTTTTTTTTTCTCTCAAGATTTATGTTATTAGTAGAAATGCTCATATTTCTTAATAAGATTATAAGAATAAAGTGCTACAAAATTAAGTTAACTAAATACAAAAAATAGCACACTATATTATGCCTCAAAATTAATAAATAATTAAACAAATAAGAGATTAAGATAGTCCATAAGAGATTAAATTTTTTGATTGATTTTTTTTTTTATAGAGAAGAGGAGCGCGAACATTTTGAAAAAGATTTTTTTTTTTTTTTTTGGCGAGGTTGGGAAAGGATTTTTTTTTTTCTTTTGGGCGAGCCACAAGTCCCGCGAGCCCGTGGCTCGCGACCTGCGTGCGGGCGCGCACGTGAGCGCGCCGCGAGCGCGGGCCTGGTTGAGGGCCTAGGCGCGGGCCCGGTTGCGGGCCTAGGCGCGGGCCCAAGGCCATTTTTTTGAACGAATTATTTGAGAATTGTGAATAATTCACGAATAATTATTTTTCTCCAAAAATTCGTGTTTTTTTCCGAATTTTTCAGAAAAATACAAAAGCGACCGTTTAATTCATTTTTTCAAAAATTTACGAATAATTCGCGAATTTACTAACTATGCTTTTGAAATGTATGAGCCTTGATGTCATGGATATATTATACACACTCTCTCTCTCCACTATATGAGGAAAAGGTTGAGAGAACATGAAGAAAATTGTGTAGACCTAGCACATCAACTACAGTCCTGTCAAGGGCCCGCAGCTGGAAGGAAAGGAATGAGATGATCTTTGAGGGGAAGAATTTCTCAATCACTACAGTCCTGTCAAGGGCCCGCAGCTGGACGGCCTTATACTCCAACGAGAACATGACGAGAATCAGCATACAGGACCCAACTCTGACTCAAGACCTCGACAACTCTTCCTTTCATGTGTGGGTAGATGGAAGTTGGAAAGGAGGTACCGAAGGTGGAGTAGGTTGCCTGATTACTAATCAACATGGCACCACCGCATGCATATCTGATGTAATAAAAGAGGTCCATGACGCATGCTCGGCCGAAATTGGAGCAATTATCCGAGTGACAAAGCTTCTTTTGCAAATGTATCCTGGAGAAACTTTTCAAATCTTCTCAGATTCAGCATCCATCATCAAAGCTTTACACCTCAGGAGTTATCAATCAGATTCGCTAACACTTGAAGCTCGGACAAGAATCACGGAGCTATGGACTTTTACTGAAAAATTCAATTACTTCGGCTTCGGATGGAATTCGAGATTTTCAAAAAATGCGATAGTCGCGGATCGCTTAGCCACTTGGGGACTCACACACAAGAAGCTTTCTTTCTAGTCTTCTTTTGATGAATTTTCTTAGTCTGTATTCACTGATTAATTAAATAAAATCGTCTCAGGGCGTATTATCCCTCAAAAAAAAAAAAAAAAGTAGGCGCCAACTGCAATTCCAAAAATGTCAACAAATCTCAATTGTAACTTAACCCAATCTGACCTTCGTTATGTAGGTTGAATGCTGGCATACCAGTAAAAAATTTCTCATTAAATCTCCTCAGATTGTCATTGGATCGTCGGCGCTAGCCATAATATCTAATAACTCGAGCTATTAGAAATAAGACAACCAATTCACTTAAAGTATACAGACATTGCGTCTATTGCTCTCGCTTCGCCACATGGGCAAAATACCCTTATTATATTATAGTTATAATTAGCTTAATCAGAGAGCATTTAAACCATAGTTAATGTCACACATATGGTGCTTCTTAAACCGAAAAGTCACTTTATAATTCAATTAATTACTTGGACTGATAGAGTTGGAAAGAAGGACAAAACTAAAATACTTTTTTTTATTCAAAAAAAAAAAAGAAAAACTAAATTCGAAATTGATCTTGAATATTTGTGTAAATTCATGAAAGCTAAAACTGAGTAATTTGAGGAAATAGTTAGTGACCACTGTTACATTTTGCCCATCAATTTTTAAATTGCTAGATCAAATATTAGCCAAGAACGCATTAAATTTCAATCGATAATCATAATATATATATATAGCTCATGGCACTTTGAGCATTTCTGAAAAAAATTTATATACGGTAAACAAAGGCACTTATCCTATCAAGTCGTTTTCGATGATCAGAACTCCAAATTGATAATAGATAAGGTTGAAATTGATTTAGACGGTTTGAAATGTTAAAAAATCGAACTTTGTAATGTTTAAAAATAATTATCAAGCCTACTAAAGAGTTAAAAAAAAATTAATAAACGGTTGAAAATAAATAATTTTGTAAAAATAGAGGTTTGACATTCTTTACTAATTATAGATCGTAGTTATCAAACATTATGTAGACAATAGAAAGAATTTTAGCTGTTTGAATTGTTTTGCATCAACGAAGGAGCAAACGACTCATGTAAATCATCAAAAATTATGGATTTCGCAACTCTTTTATTCGTAAGTAAATAATTTTTAAAAATTCTATAATTCTGTTTGTAAATAGTCCAAATACTCTAAATCAACTTTAACTGTATCGATTACTGATTCAGAATTCCTTCTATGAAAAACAAGTTTATAGAAAAAAGGCCTCACATGTGTTTCTAAAAGTATATAAAATTAGAGTAATGCTAGAGGTACATCCCATTAAGAGTGTAAGATTTACATCTTATTCATCCAAAAGGTAGGATTAAAGCACTAGTCACTTGATGTGATTAGTGGACATCACCCCATTCATTGGATGGATGAGGTGTAGATCTTACACCCCTGGGCGGGTGTATATTTAGTATTTTTCATAAAATTATGCTACATTTTCCACGTGACATGTTATGCTCCATTCGCTTTGTTGGGTTGAGTTTGGTGTGCAAAATTTCTTCTCTGCATCCATCAAAGCGCTAGTCATTGTTTTCTCCACTTGAGCGGCATCAACCTTTAATTTACATCGACAAGTTAATTAGATAACAAATAAAAGATATAAATTTTAATTTTATTTTGACTCGAATGGGGGAATATAAATTTCTAAACTCTAAAAAATAAAAAAAAAATTTAGTTTTGATTTTTCTATCAGCTCGTCGTGCACAACAAAAGGTAATAATTTAGGCTTTTAATAGTAATTCCGTATTTAATTACCAAACCATTACTAGCTAGTATATAGATTGCTATATTTTATATGGGCTTAAAATATATATTAGATTTTTTTTTTTTGAGATTATCGGTGGAATTGCAAGTATATAGGAATGTAATGTGGGAGACAAACATGCATGTTTAACAATAAATTCTTAAGAGGAGAAAAAATAATTAAAATAATTTGGCAGTGTTTGGTTCGAAAATAAAGGAGGGAATAAGTCCTTATTTCTCTTTTTGTTTCTAAACGAAAATTTTCGTACTTAAAAACACTAATTCTCACATCTCTAAAATAAACTGGTATAAGACTAGAACTGTTATTCTATCTTCTTCTTTTTTTCTGGAACAAGTTTGTTTCCAAGTCGGAACAAGGTTTAATAAATCCTAAATTTAATTTTAATTATAATAATATTAAATCATTAATTAATTAAACTAATATATTTAAATCATTATTCGTTGCTTGAATATATAATAAAGTAATTAATTAATTCATTTCTTATAATTAATTAACTAATAATTAATTATTAATAATTTATTATATTTATCTATAAACTAATATTTAAAATGATCAATCACTAATATTTCTATTAATCTAATTAATTTTTTTACTAGTTATCTAACAAAAATAGTTTACTAACTAAGGATTAAGAACAACTCAATTTTCATCCAAAAATAAATTAATTTAGTTTCTACTTATAAATGAATTTGTATCTATTTCTTATAATGTGGTAAAGCGAAAAATATACTAACTCATAGGAGTGAAATTACACAAAACCCCGAGAAAAGTCAAAAGAAATATTGGGTAGTTAAAAGATACTGCGAAACTTAATTACAGGATCAAGAACAAGTCCAATTAATGCGAACGTGGACTTGAATTTTATTTAAAAATAAATATCTAACCCACGTGCTTTTTGAAGTAATTATCAATAAACCGTGTTCTACATATCGAGCGTCTTCGAATTATAAGTTATAACTCAAATCATTAGACATGTCAACAATAAACACTGTGTATATATAAGTATTTAATTACATCCTTAATTAAAAAGTATGAAAGATTTAATTTCTATTTAATGTATATATATATAATCTTAGCATTTAGATTTGAATTTGAGAGCTTATATATAGTTGCTTAACATATGTTATCAGAATAGAATAATTATAAATTTAAATTCTTTGGCGATTCTAATACTTTCAACTATTTTTATTCAAAATTTCTATGCAATTTAAATGTATATTTTAAATCTATTAATAAATGTAGGGCTCAAATATGAAAAATGGCATTTGGTGTCCTTTTAAATTTTAAAAATTCACAGGTAGAGTAAAACACAACTCATGATAATTCATTCTACGATGCATGGCACTCGATTTATCACTTATTAAAACATGCATGCATGCACGTAAACAAATCAGCTTCACATGCACAAGAGTTACGTGCGTGCGTGCGTACGTACCTTCGTCTCCGCGCCCACAATCACCGACAGATTCTTGCTGGAGAAGCTCGATCGGACGGCGGTGATCTTCAACTCCATGAGCTTCAAGCACCGGAGCACGGCGGCCAAAGCGTCCATTGCCATCAGCGTCGAGCAATTCGCGATCGTTAGGTTGATCGCCACCGCTGCTGTCGTCGGTCGCTGCGCTGCCGCCACGACCGCGAGCTCCGCGTTTCGCCGCTGCAGCTGCTCTTTCTGGCAATTGAGCTCTCTCACCCGCGCAGCGGCCGCCTTCACGACCGAGATCTTATCCCCCTGCAGTTCGCACCATTTTCAGAACACTAAATTTTACCCCTTTAAAAAAAAAAAAAAATGAAAGTTCACGCAGGATTTATTCGAATTTTTCTCATATATATAACTTCTTTCTTTGAAGCTACAGTACATATATATATATATATATATATATATATATATATATATATATATATATATATATATATATATATATATATATATATATATATATATATATAATTCTTTAACTTATCAAGTATTTTATTAAAAATTGTTGTTTAGCTAAAAGAAAAAAAAATTATGTATCGCAGACACTTCTATAAACGTGGACATAATTTGAACATGTTGACATAATTTGAACATGTTGTTTGAATGCGGTCCATAACGCATACACGTCCTATTAAAAAAATAAGAGCAATTATTTATATAGTCCTAAAGAATTTTTAATTTTTTAATTTATTTCTTTTAGAAGGTTAGTATTAAAAAAAAATTTACGTTTTAATCTATTTCAAATATATTTTTAAAATTAAATTTTGTTAATGAACTGTTAGCAATAGTTATTATGTCTATAAAATTACTATTTTACTCTTTCAAATATATCCTTCTACTATTACTAGCTTTTCTTATTTACTTTGAAGTCGAGGACACAAAAAGTATTTTGTTGTTTGGTCTTTTCAAATATATCCTTCTATTATCACTAACATTTTTTATTTGTCCTTAAGTTAAAGGACAATAAAAATATTTTTTTTTTTAACTTTGATAGATATTTAACTTCACATTTAATCCAAATTAACTTAACTGGTAATAACTATAAGGACATTTTAAAATAACATATGAACGTACAAGGGGTATAATGGAAAGAAAAATATAGAAGTAGATGGAATATTTTCGGAGTTTTGAGGGGTATAAATAATCATGTACGGTGAAAGAAAAAAATTCTTAGAATATATAAACTAACAACGAGAATTTTATTGAGTTTCATTAATAATATAAATAATACAATAATATTCAGGCAAAATTAATATTTATATAAATAAATATATATTATTTGTGACACCTTAGTAGTGCTACATGGGATGAGAAAAAAATTGTCATTTACGAGAGAATTCCACACTAATAATAATAATTATATTTACGCATTGTGTTGGTGATTTCGGTCTAATTAATTATTATTTTTAATGAACCAGATCGCTACCTTTAATATTAAAATCAATTTATCAGTCGAAAGTATGAAATGAATCATGACTAGCCACATCAAATGGTAGTTGAGTATACGAGAGAACTGCTTATCCTAATTTTTTTAAAATTTCCTTTTTCCTCCCAAGAAAAAGTCCCCACATTTTCAAAAGTGGGGTCCATTTTATAAGTAACCGTATTCTTTAATTTTCAACAGTGGGGTCCTTTTTATAAGTAACCTTATTTTATTGACTCATTGAGCCATTATATTTTAATAAATAAGTATATAAAAACTGTCTTGCTATATAATTGAATTCCAATTTAAAAAAGCACTTATTAAAGTATATAAAAAAAATATTTTACATTTCTTTTAAAACATTAGTGATTTGAGTGATTTTTTTTTTCCTAATCTAATTAATAATTTCATCATGCATTATTTTCAAAATATAATAGTACATCAGAAATAATTATACTTCAAATAATTATACTTCAAAATGATACATCTTTCGTATTTATTTTTATTTCATATTTGATCTCTGTAATAAAATTTTCTAAATTCGGGACGCATATAAAATCACCTTGGATGAAGAAGACAACATGGCGTAGAGATCGGCGTAGCCCTGGCTCATCCGCTCCCTCCGCCACCTCTCCCTCATCATATGCCGGAAACCCCGGCTCCGCCCCGCGCCCGCCGCCCCCTCCTCCGCCTCCGCAGGCGCCCGCACCGCCGCTGCGGCTGCCCCCCCATCACCAATCCTTCTAAGAAACCCAAACAATCTCCGATGAACGTTAACCCCCGCTGACCGACCGACGTGCCGCCCCGCCGCGAGACCGCCAATATCGCGAGATCCGACTCTTGCGTACGTCGAAAACGCGCTCCGCAGATGCGGCAGCATCGGCGGGGGCGGGGGAGAGAAGGCGAAGTGGAGGGTGTGGTCTTGTTCATCTACTTCTTGGAGGAAGGAGAAGAGGTCCCAGGAGGGGTCGTCCATGTTGATTGTTGCATTAACTCATGTACATGTGTTCTCGTTGTTTTGTTTTTTGCCGCGAAATTTGAATTTAGGTGAGAGGTAAGGGGAGTTTATACTTTATAACGGTCGGGAGAGGAGTGGGGGCCCACGGTTCGTAGTTGACCAGTCAACAACACGAAAACAGGGGAGAAGAGGTCAAATTAAGGAAAGTCCCTTCAAAGAAAAATCAACACGAAATTGAAGAATAATATAAAAATTAGAGTTAAATTTGCATCTCTCCTCCTATTCTTTTAGTTATTAATATTTTTAATTAGGATTAAATTAGGATTAATTTTATACAAATTCTTACAAATATAGTAAAATTATAAATATATCCCTACAAAGGTAATTTTATATGTTGTCCTTGCGAATGTTATAATGTTTTCAAATATATTTCTCTGATTTAATATCGTTCAAGCACCGTCTATTTTATAAGTGAAATAATCTTTTTACCATTACAAATATGTTTTAATTAAAGAGAGATTAAAAGATCAATTCATCTTATTAACTAATCAGAAGGATTAAGTATTTAATATATAGTTAACTAAATTTTTCTAACGAATTTTACTGGCAAGAATATATTTAAAAATATCAGGACTTTTGCAGAAACAAGTCAACAACATATATATGAAAGCTAAACTTTGTAGGGATATATTTGTAATTCACTATATTTGCAGGAACATACATGCAATTAATTATTTTAATTATTAATGATTAACTATTCAAAATTTTAAAATTCACTCTTTATATTCCCAAAATATCTTTCAAAACTCCAAATCTTATTAGTAAATCTTAAGATTTTGAAATATTTGAAGGAAATTTTAAAAATAAATGAAGACATTTTAATGAATCAGGAGTATGTTAGATATTTTTATGAAAGTTTTGAATAATATATATGATATTATCTTTTCAAAATAAATTATATAGTATATAAATTAAAATTTACAAATTTACTGCTGTTAAGTGATCGCAAATTTTACCTGTAAAAGTATTATATGTCAAAAATATTTTATAAAATATTTATTCAAAGTTTATAATATAGAATTCTGACAATAAAAATTAAAACAAAAGTATTAAAAATAAAAGCAATATTAAATATATATATTCAAACATATTTATAGGAAAAAAAATATAATTGTAATCCGTGGACTAACAGGAGAAAATACACTTACAATTATATAACTTTGGGTAAATTATATTTTAATAACTTAGATTTTGTGCACATGCACACGTGTGAAAAATTAAACTTAAAAAAAAATAAAAAATGCATGTGGTTTACATGGTCTATTTGCACGTGGGGAAATAGAAGCCCCTGTGTAGGTTCTCGATAGTCAAAGGATTAGAGAAATGGGTCAAACGTGACAAACTATTTTTACTAATTATTATTTTTTTAGGAGAGAGATAGTGTGCTATTTATTTTATTTTTTTTTAAAAAAAATCAAATCAAATCAACTAAAATATAAAATAATTTCGAATTTTGAATTTCAACTATTAAGTTCTAGGCCAATTACTCTCATAGTAATAGATTAATGTAAAATAAAAAAATTATATGTATCGGTAATATTTCAACTTTCGTCCATTTCTAAATAATCACCTGATTTAAAAATTTTAGTATTTTTTGTATAAACTCTAAAATTATCTAAATTTATATCCTATCAACATAAAGTAAGAAACATATGCCAAATGTTGGAATTATTATAATATAGAATTTAGACAACCAACATAAAAGGACTGTTCTAACATCAAAATGTTAATTTTATAGTAAGAAAATAAATTTTTAACAATTATTTTTCAAACAAAATGCATACCGCAGGATCTGATTAATTGGATAATATTAGTTAATCTAAGCTGATAATATAAATTTAAATGGTTAATTATAAAATAGTATGAGTTTGAATGGTAAAATTAAAATTTCGATATTTCAATAACCGGCGGCCTGTCGGCAAGTATACTAAAGTTTAGATAGCTATGATACAATTAACCTTTTAAATTAATGCATAAATTCTTTTTTCTTTCTCATTTTTTGGGTGTTTACGGGCAAGAAAGCTGCGTCCTTGCCTTTCCGGTCTCCGTACCTGGCAGGTACTCCCTCTCCGTCCCTCGCAGGCTTTTCTTACTTACCCGTCCTCAAAAATGAAAATAGATCCTTCCAATTCCTATTGTAATTCCTGACAAGAAAATTTTCAGTTTATTTTGAAAAGACTAAATTATATAAATTTTTTTTTTTTTTTTTTTCTGTCATTTAAAAATTTATATTTGGCCTTTCAGTAAAATGAAAAATCACTTGCCGTTAGTAATCCGTTAGAATTCTATATTTATAAATTATTATTATTATTATTTTTTATACCAAAAATATTCTCGGCCTTCTCTCCTGTCAACATGGCGAGGGGCAAAATGGTGAGGAACAAATTAAAATGATCATTTTATCATCACAGTTCACACCGTACTCTCATGTGAATATTTTTTATTTTATAAGGGGGCAAAATGTAGATTTTTAAATGACATGGAAGAAAAGCGAAAAATCGAATTTTGATAAGAGGGTTTTTGTAATTTAGCTTTTTGAAAATTATGTTACAATATACTTTTTATTTAGAAATTAATTAACTATTCCCAGTTTAAAATTTATCCAATTATCTCGTTTATTTTTATTTATTATCAAATTATTAAATATAACGCGTGGAATTAGTAGCAATCAACTATTATTTAACTAATATATATAGTATATAGTATAAAAAATTAAATATGTTAAAGTTATTTGATTAAATTAACTGATATACTAAGATATTAAAGATATGATAAGAATAAATAATCAATCAAATGAAACACTATATCCTCCTGTGAACAATTATTGCTAGTGATTTAACGAAATAAATTAATGTGATCGATAATAAAACGATTAAAGTAAAACCATAGAACATTGAATTAATTAATATACTTTAAACTACAGAGTGTTAAAATAAGAATGTGTGAAACCACAAGTGTGGTATTTGAAGTTTTTCCCTAATATTTTTGAAGCAAAATATTTGGATAACTAAAACATTGTGGGGGATCCCGGATCCATATGCACCTCATGTGGGAATACGTATGCTATTAACCCGTTAGCAAACGACCCGAACCGCAGCGCGCCCGAGACCCGATATCCTCCTTCTTCTTTCCCTGCCGCTTCCGCACTTGCAGTGGTCGACGCGATGCAGCAGGTAACACCTCGCCTCCTAACCCCAAAACAAAACCCTAACCCTAACCCTAAAAGAAACTAGATCTATCAAAAAATTCAAGTGTTTTTCTACATTTATAATGATTTTGTATGTGTTTTTTTTTTCTTCTAATTTTGGGTTAATGGGGGGGATGATGATGGATGGATTAAAAGGGGGACGGATCGGAGGCGCAGGTGACGTGGGAGGATCAGCAGAACATAAACAGGTTCGGGAGGCTGAACAATCGATTCCATGAGCTCGAGGACGAGATCAAGCTCGCCAAGGTAAGTAAATTAATCTCAAAATTTGATCTTGTTTTTAGGGTTTTTTTTTTTTTCTCTCATTTTTCTGAGCTAATAATCGCTTTCTCGTTGTCCCTTTTTCTTTTCTATTTGATCTGTTATGATGGTTAATGGTGATGGGCGAGCAATTTGGTAGCTTTTTTTATTTTTTTTTAATGTTAATGTTTTTGATGAATGGTAATGGAGGTTAGGGTATATCAAGATCGGGGTTTGATTTTAGCTTCTTGATTTCTAGGGATAGTACTAACTCGAGAGTTGAGATTAATCTTTTGATTTAAAGATGAAATTCTTTCCCATGATTCTCCAAAATAAACTTAAAGGCATATATCATGGGATAAATTTCTTACTAAGTAACTTCTTAGTCATGTGGTATCCTTTGTGAGCATTGTTGCGGGATGTTCATCCATGAACTTTAACTTGATTAGATTGCTTACTGATAGTTTAGGATGTCTGTTTTAACATAAAGTATTGCTTGATTGCGTATTAACTTGTTTTGGTGTCCATGTGTAGATTTCTGATTGGTGTAGGGTTTTGTAAGAACTTGGTAAGAGAGAATGAAAATTGTTATGTGAGTTATGATATCGTGCACCTCTCAAGACGTTGGGCTTGAACAAAAATTGAGTTTGGGAAATCCCATCATATGTCCCCGGAAACAGCTCAAAATATTGCTTTCTCGTCGTATCTGATCCGATTCAATCCTGAGTGCCTATGGTTCTTTGACTTGATAAACTGTAATATGATAACAATTAGACCGGTATACAAGTGTATAGATACCCTACTTGAATCAATGGGCATATACAAAACAAAGCAAAAGTTTAATACCGATTACAAGTAGATATTTCTGAATAGCATTTCAGTAAGACCTGCTGCAAGGGGATTCAAGAAAATAGCAAAAAATGGCATAAAACTGAATTATGACATGCTAAGAGAACTGTAAATGAATACAGATGGAAAAGATGATAATATTTCTCACTAGAGCACATCATAGTTGATCCCAAGGATAGGATTTTTATGGGGCATGGCGAAGTTGTAGTATCTGAATTGTTAAGCTTTTATCCTAACCAATTCCACAAAGGAGGGCAACACAAAGAGCTGAAATCCTTAATAAGTAATCCTATCAAGTATAGTGCAGAATTTATACTTGATGTTGGGGCAATTTATTGTAATTAGGCATTTCACTAATTGCCGCTATGTTAATTGGCAGGGTTGTGAAAAATTATCTTAATCATGGCCTAGTCAACATAGTCATTCTTACTTTGCACCTGAAGGAGATGCATTTTCATGTTTGTGACAGCAGGGAGGCTTTCTTTTGAACTCTAGGAGACTAGGTTAACTTCTAATGCTAAAATTCTGTCACTGGATAAACTTGGCTTTGGCTTGTTAATTGGTTGAAAGTTGCGGGCTACTTTGGAGTACTTGAGAACCAATATCAACCTCCTGATGGGTCTTAATGTATCTGAAAAGAATATAGACGGATGAGTAACTTCAAGCATGGATATGCCATCATATCTTAAATCTGAGGATTTTAGAGATACTTGAACTCGTGCTGCCACTGCACATGCAGCCACTTTGAGAGAACTTTTAATTGAGATTTTGGAATCCAATTCTTATGAAATTGGTCCTGTTGGAAAGATTTTTGAGTTACATTTTCAATGCATCTTGAATCACGCGAAACAGATTTTGGATGAGTGAGATATCAAGTTTTTACTAAAGTGTGTAACTGTGTTAGTGTAATCTGAATTGCTATATAGTAGCATGATAATTTGGAATTTTTCAGTTTTATAAGGATAATTTTAATCTTTTATAATTTAGAACTTGCCTACAGCGGGTTGGGGGTCAACATGCATTGGCCTAAACCTTTTCAAACCCTCTAAGTCCCTGTGAAAAGACTGATATGGCCTTTAAAGTGTCATAGAAGAAAAGAGCAGAAGAAATTTCATTCTTCCTCTTCTCTCTTTCTTTCAAACAGCTACAAAGAAACTTCTCATCTACTTTTGCATGACCAGATCTTGGGAGAAGGCTTCTCCATCTAATTTCAAAAAAGAAAATTTGTGAAAATTTGAAGTAAGGACTTCACCTCTAAGCTAGAATCTCTCCAATTCAGGCCAAGTGAGCATATTTTCATTCTTATATAAATATTGTTACTAGGGATGGCAGTTGTGCTCATACCTGTGGGTACCCGAGCGGGTCCGGTAGTCAACATGTTGACCGGGAGCAGGGTGGGTGCATACCCAACCCGCTCAGGGAAAAGCTCGGGTACAGGGCCGGGTCGGAATGAGGTCGCCCCGCCCCGTTACCCGTATCCACCCAACCCCGATAATATAGTGTGTGTGTGTGTGTGTGTGTGTGTGTGTGTGTGTGTGTGTGTGTGTGTGTGTGTAATTTCTCATATAGCTGTTTACATTTATACCCTTAGAGCAAATAACTGGATATTGTTTTGGATATTGCTTTAGGAATTTGGGCTAAATAGGAAACTAAAAATCTGAAACATTGACATTTTACATAAATGTGCATATTGCTTTATAGGGGCAGCATGGGTAGGGTAGAGTCGGGGGTACCTGGGGGCGGGGTGGGGACATGCGGGGAAAATACTTGAAGGGCGGGTATTTGGGCAGGGAGAGGTACATTTGTACCCAGCCTGGGGCAGGGATGGCTATGGCCTGCCCGTCCCTAATCTGCCTCATTGCATCCCTAATTGCTTCACTCTCTTTGAAGGTTCCAAGCCATCCTCTGTAGTTTGGCTTTAGTTTTTAAGGCTTTATAGCTTTATACTCGAATTTTTAGGTTAAATTAGGGGTTTATCCTAATAAGGAATTAGATTGACATTTGCGAATTAGAACATTGGGAGCGCAAAATGAGGGTTAATTGTTACGTTTTGATTCTTTTTACTTGAATTTAAGGGCCAATACAAAGCTATATGGATAGGCCGTGCTTTTGGTTTTGATAAATTATAAGTAAGTTGTATTGCTCCAAATTGGGTTCTTGACCAAATATGAGATTTAGGTAGTATTTTCAGATTTGATATTTTTTGGAGTAGGTTTTGAGCCCCAAGAACTTTCTAATTGGAAGGTGTTAATCGTGTTTTAGTGCTCCTAGTAAGAGTCTATGGTTTGGAGAAGTTAGATTGAGATTCCTATGCATTTCGAGTGAGTGCCGGTGTAACACTCCAATTTTACTGAAACCTTTCGATTTTTGATCAATCTGAATT
The DNA here is from genome assembly GCA_025177825.1 of Aechmea fasciata. NCBI lineage: Eukaryota > Viridiplantae > Streptophyta > Magnoliopsida > Poales > Bromeliaceae > Aechmea > Aechmea fasciata. Next base: position 3,603,747 of record CM045927.1, on the reverse strand, counting down.
CAAATCAAATCAAACTTGACCAAGACATCATTAAACTCATTTAAAACCTTGCAAAGATTTTTTGAACTTGCTTGTTTCAAATTTAATTCGTGTTGAATCAAATTAACATATAACTCATTTAATTTACTTTTAATTCATTCAGTGTCTATTTGACTCGGTTTCGTTCAAATTGACCCTAGATCCTGCTCAGAGATTTGGAAAAGTTTTTTTTGAACCTTTTTTGACACTTTTTTGCTCGAATTTCGGGGTGTTACAGTTTGGTAGTAGAATTTAAGAGCAGGGAGCGTACAAGTAAGGCAGGTGCAGAACTAGAAGCAGCTGCCAGTGCAAAACCCTGCTAAAACAAGCAGCCCCTTGCGGATATTGCCCCTTCTGTTTCACATCATGAAAATACTAGAAATCAATCTGATATAATTTGTGAACTTATTTTTTATGTTTTTTTAAGTCCTTGTGCTAAGTTGAGAGCTCAGCTTGTTCTTGCGGATCTACTTTCATAATTCTCAGTTTGTTCTTGCTGATCTGCTTTCGTAATTCCTGAGGAAAAGAAGTGAATCTTGTCATGATATCTACAGTGTCCTAAGAGAAACCCTTTTCTTCAATCCTGCATATGGGACAACTCATTACTAGATTCTGCTCCTCTTAGAATATAGTGACTGGAGATTTTCTTAGAAACTACTACCATGGTTTAAAGGTATTGACTCTTTTTGTGATTTGGTACACATAGATGTTCATTTGGTGGTCTATCTCAAGTGTCATCGACAAAGATCTTTGGAAAATTTGAATATTGAGAAAAATATGCTAGATCCCCTTGAACTTTGACCTGGTTACACTTTGCCCCCCTAAACTTTTGAATTCTAAAAAAAAAAAAGAAAAGGAAAATAAATTACATGTGCCTTCGATCTGTTTCAATTAATCACCCAGTCCAAAATTCTGTAAAATGTTGTAACATGTTATAGCTAATGACAATCATGTGGCCGGTCGTTTAGGTTCATTCTTAATGACAGTCATCTGGACAGTCGGTTAGGTCCCTCTCAATGAGCTTCAATAGGGATCCTCCTCGAACTAGTGAGAATTTAGCTTGAGCGTCGAAACCATGAGCTGCAACTGGATATTAATTTCTGGTACTTGGAACAAATGATGAAATTCTTGAAACCGTGGTGCTGGATTTGTCGGCAGGGTTTAGGGAAAGAATGATGTATATTATCGACATACTGATCTTTCCTGTTTGGAGAACTGTCGATATATAGGGCTAACAAATCTTTTATTACAAGAAGTGTTTGCTGTATTTTGAAGCAGGAAGTAATAGCTCGGAACTTTGTTTGCTTTGCGGTAACCGTGAGAATTTAGTCTTTGTTGGTGCTGTTTCTCCTTTCCTGCAACCAAAGATGTGTTCAGCAGGGTTTGAGGATGGAAGGAAAGACTAATTAATTACGGGATCCCTTTGAAGATCTTTTTACTCAGCTTCTCCTATCGCTACTTCTCATACTTGAAATTTTGGCTAAATGACAAAGGCCACCCCTATATTTTCCATCATATCGAGACATCCTCCTGCATTTCGAATTCGATGCATCCTTCTTTACTAGATCTATTATTTTGGCAGCTTATTGAGCCGTTCAGAAGTGTCCTTTCATGCCATTCTTTCCTATGAAACATAATCAGTTTAGTCGTGCCCAAATTCAAGAGTCCTTTTCTCAGTTTGAAGAGCCAAATTCAACAGTCATCTAAATTTCTTTGCCGTAATAAAGAAGAGAGTATAACCCGGAGGTAGGGGTGGAAGTGCATGGGTGGTTTTTGTCCTCAGCCCCTAATATATATGAAATCAAATGTAAGCTTTGATTGTGTCACATTTCATCATTCTGAGAACTTAAAAGGAAAAATATTCAATGTACTTACGAAACACAATTTTTAGAACTCATTTCCTCTAAAACTAAGAAGGAAAATGAAGATTGGAAATACGCTAGCAACATCGCATGCATAACTATTCTTGCTCTATTTTGCTGCAGGAATCAAATGAAAGCCTCGAGGATGCTAGCAATGAGTTGATCTTATCGGACGAGGATGTGGTTAGGTTCCAAATAGGGGAGGTGTTCGCGCACATGCCACGGGAGGACGTCGAGATCCGGTTGGAGAAGATGAAAGAGGATGCTAGCAAGGATCTGGAGAGGCTAGAGGAAGAGAAGGAATCCATGCTCGCTCAGATGGCAGAGCTCAAGAAGATCTTGTATGGGAAATTCAAGGACTCCATCAACTTGGAGGAGGATTAACTTTGCCCATTGAGAAAAATGGTTCTTTGTGCCGCGCCTTTCTCTATTTTGTAGTGATCGAAACAGCGCAATGAATTTCATTAGAAGAGCTGATTCTATGAATCTTATCTATATTGCCAGGACTGTCTTAATTTAATGTATCTGTTTTGTTAGTAATATTATAAGCTTGACACATTACATGGATGATGTTGACTAGGTGAGTTTGACTTTCTTTGAATTTTGTTAACCTGTGTTTTTTGCATTGTCTTCAGTTATCATTAGGGTTGTAAAAGATCTAGATTACTTATATATAATCAATCATTTGATTAAGATGATCCATGTTCCCAAAAATTTATATATGACAAGATGTACAAATATTACCTCAACTATATTGAAGTAGGTATCTTAATTGGTCCTCAAGCCACAAGACAAAAAGGAAAAATTATGTCCAATTAAAATGAAAATAAAAAAAAGAGGAAGTTAAATGTTAAAGCATATATAAAGATGCAATTTTTATCAATCATTTTCAGGTAAGGAGGCGTTTGATTCTGCATAAAACGAATCGAAAAATTATTTTCGGTATGAAAAATATTTTTTCGTTTGTTTGGTTCGACGTGAAAAATAATTTTACGGATTTGAAAAAGTTTTTTTTTTCATTGTTTCTCTAAAAAAACGAAAACTCGATCTGGGTAAAATTTATTTCATTTATTTTTTTTTCATGAAACCAAACAAATGTGAATTATTTTTCCAACTTTATTCTTCTCATTTATTAATAGAAAAAAACTAATGAAGCTTTGTTAATTGTATGTTGTAATGTTCGAAAGTGAGAAAAAAATTTAATATATTAAAAAGAGTTGGTTCTTTTGCGCATGCACCCTTGCAAAATTAGCTATTTCTATATGTAAGTACCTCAAAAAATTGAAGTTCTAAATTACATATATATATATATACCTGTGCTTTAATATTTCATGTTTTTATGCACAGATATACCCTGCAAAATTAGTTTAATTTTTACGTATAACTTGCTATAAAATGCTAAATAAATAATCAGTATAATTATATAACCTGTTCAAAATAGTGTCTTCGGTAGAAATGTTGAAATAGTTTATTTTTGAAGTATCTTATATTTATACAAGTGGACATTTAATTAGTGTGCAATTTTTAAATGACAAAAACATTATCTGAATTAGATCACTAATATATATATATATATAGAGTCCGGCTACTATCCTTTTAATAGGATAGGAGCACTTGTCCTATTAATTATTTAAGCATTGGATCTACTTTTTTCATCATTTCTAATCATTGGATTAACTACTATAACCCTGACCACTCAACCCTAGGGGGACCATTCAACCCTAACCGACTAATATCATCCTAACCCTACAATTCTCATCCAAGGGTTAAAAATTTGATAGGACAGTGTTACTTATCACTATTAATATGATAGTAAATAGCCTATATATATATATATATATATATATATATATATATATATATATATATATATATAGAGTTGAGCTATGATACTTTTACAAGTATCACCTCCATGTCTATTAGGTTTTTAGCCATTGGATCTACTTTTGACTACTAATAGTCATTGGATGAAATACTATTCCACCTACCACCACCTTCCACCATCATCTCAACCTCACATCCCTCCATCTAATGGCTAAAAATACTAAAGACCACTTATGTGATACTTGTAAAAGTATTCTAGCTCTACTCTATATATATATATATATATATATATATATATATATGCATGGGGGAGAGGAGATCCAAACGAAATCTTATAGAACTGTTTGCATATATGCATGAACATTTCAGTTGTTTTGTTGATTTTTTTTATATTTCACATCCATGCATTTTATGTGATGAATATATAGTTAATTAGATAATAAGAATACCTCTTTTATATACACAAAAAATTTGGGAAAATTGAGAAAATCTAAAACCATTTCTATTATTATTATTATTATTTTTATATTATAAAGAGCCCCATTTTTGGGCATTGCAAATATTTGGGCCAGGTGTGACGTGGCGAACCACGTCCAATCACAAGTTTCCTCTCACACACGCACGCTGCCACGCAAGAGAGAGAGAGAGAGTTACATTACCATTCCGGTTCATTGATGACGTGGTCGACTCGGTCCACCCAACTAGATCGTCTAACACTCACTCCCACCTCATAGACCAGGCTCCATCTCCACCATTTCTCTCCTCTCTCTCTCTCTGTCTCTGTCTCTCTCTCGCACACACCATCGCCGAGATGCTCCCCGCGGCGGCGCGCGGCGCCGCAAAGCGCCTCCTCGGGATCCGCACCCTCCTACGCCCCGCTCCTCCGGTTAGGGTTTCTCCCCTCTTCGATCCGATCCCCAAAACCCTACTTCTCTTTCGTGATTCGTATCCTGATGTAGCTTGTTCTCTTCCAGATCGCCGCCGCCGCCGCCGCCGCCGCCGCTTCCAGATCCTTCTCCACCGCCCTAAACTACGTGAGCTCTCCGGTTTTATTCGATTTTTTGCAGAATTTTGTCGATTTATTTCGATTTTTGCCCTGTTTTGGGGTCCAAGATTGGGTTTTTATGCGGGGTTTGCTGTGTTCTCAGCACATTGATTCCCCGGACAATAACCCTGGCATGCTATGGGAGTTTAGTGAGGCCAACAAGGAAAAGGTATGATCTTTAGTCCCCCCTTTTTATTCTTTCTTTGAAAAATAAATAAAAAAAAAATCTTGTGATCCTTGTTTGATTGTGAAGTTCTCTGATTCATATTTAGTAGATGATTGTGAAGTTCTCTGATTCATATTTAGTAGATTTAGGAAACAGAAATATTGGTGTGGTCAATTATTTATTTGAATCATAGAAGAACTTATTTTTCGACTTCATCTTACTCTATTTGTTATTGCTCAAGTGGACATATCTTGTATGATTGCATCTCAGGTCTTAACTTATAATGACTCAGAGAATGTAGAGAAAAGGAAAGAGAGTAAGATTTTAGGCCAGAAAAATAGGATGCGTCCATAAACTAAACTTCGAAGAAAATGTCTATAGAGCTCTCTACTTTACTTCATGTTAGAACTTGTTGCAACAAGCAGAACTTTTTGTATTTTAATTACTGATTATGTCTATGCCCTGATATGAGTCCGACATGTGGACCAATTTGAAATGTTTACATTCGTGAGCCTTGTCAATCATTGTCAATGTAGAATTCTTTTCCCGGATGCCTTCTGATTATAACTAGGCAAGTACTAATTTTTAAACAATGGGAATTGTTCGATGACAAAGCAATATTCCTATAAGGCCTTAAATACCTAGAGTTCAGCAGTGCAATTTTAGTGATTTGATTATATTCTTGGACTTTTCGACAAGGGATGTTTGATGGAATTTCTTAAATTAATTCGATATATGTAGTAGCTGGTGTTGATGAGACAATGAACTCTGGTAATTTGTAAATGTTGTTAGCTTTTCAGATCCCCCGCCCTCTGCCAACAACTTAATTTTTTTTTTCCTTTTATTTATTTAGTTTCGCCCGTCTATTTGCAGCGTTGTGACTTTGTCTCTTCATTTACCTCCAATAAAATCAGAAATTTCTCGATTCTTATGTAGGTTTGGACCTGTGTTTGCACTATATTCCACTTACCACACTCTGCATTATTTTCAGTAAAATTCTTAGAGCCAAAATTACCTCTGAAATTCGAAGGGTAAAAACAACCTATTCTTAATAGCGTATCGATCTCATAAGTGACTGCATCAAGTGGAAAAGATGAGAACGGTCATTCGCTATCTTTCGTAGCATGGAGATATTAAGTAAGTTATATCCACATCTGATCATATAGTGGTGTCATTTCCGGTTTACATATTAAAGTTACCCTCTAGATGGACACTGACCAGGGGACTTCGAGGCGATATTTTATTAACGGAACAAAATATTATATATAATAATGATTTGGCGCTGAAAACTAAGCCATTTCGGACATGTCCATAAAATCTTGCTCTTTGGCAATTGTGCCTTTGTATTACACCGAGTTCATCATTCCTCACAATCACCTGCTCATGTGGACCATTACGTACACCTCTATCAGTTTGTATTGGAGATTAATTGTTGCCAGCATTCATGATTTCAGGTCAAGGAAATATTGTCTCACTATCCTTCCAACTATAAGCAATCTGCTGTTATCCCACTATTGGATCTTGCACAGCAGCAACATGGTGGATGGGTTCCAGTTGCTGCAATGAATGCGGTATGTAGACGATAAGTGGTTAATTGTGTACTGAATTTTATACTTCAACGTGTAACTTCTTTGATTAATTTGTTTTTGAGCTAGCATTTCTTTCTAGGTACTTTTATGCCTGATTATCTAGGTTAGTTGTATTCATGTTTTGAATCTTATTTTACTCTTGTAGATCAAATCCAAGAATTCTTATGCGGTCGAAGTATATGTTCATTTTGCATTAGGTGTAATTTATATTGTACTTTAGCCTTCCTAATTTGGCATATTTAGTCCATATAGGTGCAATTTTAGGATATTTGTGAGTTAGTTTTGTCAGAATCGTATTTACTTCTTTCTAGGGATTTGGAATGAATTTTTTCCCGCATTTCTAGGACAGCTAATATTTTATTATGAATCCCATATGCGCCATTCTCTTATTTTCTTTGCAAGAGCATAATGCTTTGGAAGTCTTCTTTATAATTTTTCTAGCTCCATTTTCTTGTCAATGTATAGAGATTTTGACACAATTACAGTTTATAACACATTTACCACTATCCGTGCTATCCTAATTTCAGTTCTGTGTTTGAATTCTGTCATAAAACCTGAAATCTGGGATGGGCTATTTAGCGGCCTCAGACTGTAGTAATCTTTGAAGTTCCTGTGTTTCCCAAGTGACCTACCAGTACCACTTGAGTTGAATGAGCTTAATGAATTGCGCTAGATGTTTGTAATGTCCCAAGCAATCTACCAGTGCCACTAACTTGAGTTGAACGAGCTTCATAAATTGTCCTAGATTTTTTATGCTAAGTTTCAAACACTAGTAAGCAAGTCTTCTGAGGTGTGATGACATTTTGTTACTGCTCTTTCTTTCTCCATCCTTCTCTTTAGAATAGTGTCCTTCTAATTTTTGAAGTATTGCTCCTAATTACTTTGTCGGATTTCAGATAGCTAAGGTCATTGAAGTTGCTCCTATTCGTGTATATGAAGTTGCTACATTTTACACTATGTTCAACCGTACGAAGGTGGTTATCTTATTGACTTCACCTTGCTATCATATAAACTACAATCCAAACAAATACATGCATTGCGTTTTGTTAATCTATTTATGGTATGCAGGTTGGTAAGTATCACCTTCTGGTTTGTGGGACGACACCTTGTATGATTCGTGGATCACGCGAAATCGAAGAAGCATTGCTAAAACACCTTGGAGTAAAGCGCAATGGTTGACTTATACATGCACCTGATTTTTTTTTTCAAACAGCTTAATAAGCTTCTCTGGAGATTAACAAAACTTATTACTTATCTTTGCAGAAGTAACAAAGGATGGCTTGTTTTCTGTTGGGGAAATGGAGTGCATGGTAAGCATTCTCTTAGCCAGCTCTCTATAGCCCAACTAGCACACTAGTATAACTTGGGATAAACTTTTAATCACTAGGCCCAAATATTTAATCCTAAGTTACAGTAGGTCCAATACTAATGTGCTGTGTCCGTATGTTAACCAAGGATTATCCTTACATTATCCATTGTGAGATTATTTGGGTGTTACAAGCTCTCCTGGGAGTTTGTTTCTGTTACTAATGTGAGGATACTGAATTTAAATTCATTTACTATTGTAATGGATATAAAGAATGCTTGTAGGTTGTATGACAGTCATGACATAACTACTCTAAAGGTATGGTATTAATATTTTTTTTTACTCTAATCGTTCTTACAGGGTTGCTGTGTAAATGCTCCAATGATTACTGTTGCTGACTACTCTAAAGGTTCGGAAGGGTACACGTATAATTACTACGTGAGTTTTCTTCGACGCTGTTTTGTTGCGATCTGTTTCAAGTCATGTATTATATTTTGTTATAGCAACATTTGATTCCCCAAGCAACTACTGAGTAAGATAGTCTAATATGTGCTTGCTTTAGTGTAGAGTAGGTTATCTTTTCAGACATCTTAGAAATGAATGTAGATGTTTTGATTTTTTGAGTATTCATCTTTTCTAATGTGGAGAACATGTTCTATATTATATACTGTGGGAAATAGTTTCGCAGTTTTACAAATCGACATTATGGTAACCTGAGTATTGTCATGGGATGTTGACGAAAATCAGGCATAATTGGTTGTTGAAAGATTCTTCAGGTAACATTACTGGGTTTGTGAAAATTAAAATGGACTATTAACTTGGTTTTGGAGAAAGGATATGTCTTATTTGGGTAGGGAAAAGAAAAATGTTGGCCTTAGAGAGCTTAAGGTGTCGATAATACTTAATACGGCCCAAATAGTTAAGTAGATAAGTTTCATTCAGTAAACTGGGGTTTCGACGCTTCACTTTGTTCGTCCTTTTATTTGATTAATTTGCTATTTTCTTTTCCAGGAGGATGTCACTCCTAAGCGAGTTGTCGAGATTGTCGAGATGTTGAGAAGGGGAGAAACTCCACCTGTAAGTTGCTTTTTAATGACAACAATTATTTGCTCGTCTACCGCACTTAGTAATAAATTTGATCCTCTTAGTAATAATTTTGATTCTCTTTTTCAGGTCGGCACACAAAATCCGGATCGGATCAGGAGCGGACCTGCCGGAGGGAACACAACTCTGCTCGGGGAGGCAAAACCTCCGCCATGCAGGGATCTTGATGCCTGCTGATTTTCAGATGAACTATGCAATCAATAATAACTATAATTTTAAAAAACAACTCTCTTCACAATCAATAATAATCAGAGACATAGTTGGTATGAAACATTGGAAGGCCCTTTGTTGTTTACACCTCACTGTATCCTCTGCATTGTTTTGAGCAGCATAAGTTATTCCATTCATTTTCGGAATTGATCTGTTTACCCAACCATCAGTCTTATTTAAAGATGATGATTTTGTTGTCTTGGATGAACATCAGTATCTCTTCAACATTGCCTGTCCTTTTATCTTTTTTATTACTATTATTATTCAGTTGATGATCAATGTGTGGGAGCTACACTATTTGTGTTTTTTGAGAATGGCAGTATACTATCCATTTTATTTATTTATTTAGAAATGAACTTAGTTGAAAACGCTAAATAGTTAGATGTCGAACTCGGAACCTTGGATACCAACCATCAAGTTCACTATTATACTATTATGCCTGATTTTCATGGTACAAAAAAAATGGCGCAAGCCAAGTCCTGGTAAAAGTGGGAATAATGCACTAACTACATTTCAGAAACTCGAATCGCAGTTTTGTCGAGTCAAAACACCATAAGATTATGGAATGATAAGAAAAATAAGGAACATAAAATACTCTCTTAATGATACAAACAATGAAACACTGAGATGGCTTTGGAAACAGCAGCTTATAGGTTCCTCCTCTAGATGCTTTCTTTGGTGCCTGATGAAGCTTCGAGTTCCTTTTTCTCGTCTTCGCTCTTGATTGTTTTGGGGGTTTCAGATGGAGCAGGTTGACTTGCATCTTCGGAATCCTTTTTTATCTCGGTTTCAAATTCTTTAGCTGCCTGAGTGTAAATTTAAGAAGATTTAGAACAACAGGAGGCTGAAAAACATAAAAATATTATGTAATAGTGCAAGATGGGTGGATGGTTCCTGAATCTTTCACTTGAACAGATTTGTCCCAGAACTAAAACTTATCTTTATCCAATCTCACCTAGGATTGATATTTGTAAACAAGCTCACATCCCAGATGATATGATGTAAATGATTTTGGGCAAAAATACATGTAGAAATGATATTGCAAAGGCTGAGGCAAGTTCAGGGCTAATTTGTTTGGGTGGAAGAGTAAAGACCAATTTGCACTTTGTGTAAAGTGCAAGGCTTCAATTTTTGAACAGTAAATCTAGTTTTAGAAGAGGGATGTGAGCCCATTAATGACTAGTTGGGAATATGCCAGATCCAGTAATTTCATGACCGATCATACAAAGCAATATATATCTATGCAGACCCGATAAACTAGAGTATTTAAACACAAAAAAATCTTAGAAGTTAGAAATCCCCAAGAGCAAATATATACATAGTACATATTACATAACGACTAGATAAAGAGAGGGTGTTCAGGTCCAAAACAGATAACTACGGCCCAAAAAAAAAAAAAAATTCAAACTATCAGTTTCTCTCGAACTGGTTGAAACTTGTTTCCTACAATTATTGCTGATACCACCTAAACGATTGAGCTCTAGGTCGTCCAAGCGCATCTAGAACAGTAAAGATCCAAGCCCCTTAAGATTTGAATCAAAGAAAAAGCAAAAACTTTTGATGTAAAGGCCAACTGCAAGGCAAATGGTTGCTTAATTCTTCCCTCTGTGAACCATGCTAGTGATTGCAAGAACATAAACTCACACCATATTGTCAACATTCATCATGGCTCTCCTCAAGTACCAGTAGAACAACATCCAAGTTTGATATTCGATTTACTAACGGCTCTAACCATCTTCATCTTATAAAGCCCCTTACATTTATAGCCATTCAACTTTTACTATAAGAGAACGACAAAAGCATCAACAAACCTTTGAGTTTAACTGTTCAGGGTTGGTTCAATAATTTTTGGAAAAATCAGCTCAATCATAGCCCTCATTTCAAAATGGAAATTTCCTTTATACCCATCTCCTAGAACAGGATTCGCACCAAAGGAAGAAGAATAAAAAAGCTCCTGAACACTTGCGCTGTGCTTCAAAAGTAGCTATTTTACACGAGAAGCAGAAGACAAGCATTTAGGAAACTACGCGATCAACTTAGTTCGTGGTGCTCGCTTTCGGAAGCATCATTCTGCGAACAATTCACGAAACTATTCACTTACAAGGCTTTTCTGATTTTGTCAGCGTAACTGCTAATTTACTAGAGTTGGCATTATCTGATCTCGGCCACCGAAATCCGTGTCCCAAACCGCACCGAACCGCCGCCTCCCCAGGCAGCGGTTGCCGCCGGTGAGGGTTACATGCTTGGGATTCGGTCGCTATAGGCTCGTAACCATCCACCACCACCACCACCACCACCACGGCGCACAAAAGGTCTTGTTGTTTTTTTTTTTTTTTTTTGTTCTTTTTTCTTTTTTTTGACATGGTGATTGAGTGTGTAATTTATTAGTTTGCTCGAATTGGCGAAGTAATTGGTTACGCATGTTGCTTTAGAGTTCGGAAGCATCAATTCGCTTGGCCCTAATTCCTTGTTTTGTCCTTTGTGGCATCTACTCTTTTCTAAACTTCCACACAAGCCCTAACAATCTTTTCGAGAGAACACAAACTACGCGATCAATTCGAAACCCTAGACGATGGATTGAGAGATGGGGCCGAACCTGTTGGAAGCTCTTCACGGTCTTGCCGATGCTGCGACCGATCTCGGGGAGCTTCTTGGGGCCAAACACGAGCGCGGCCACCCCGGCGATGACGACGAGCTCGGGCACGCCGAGCCCGAAGAGGCACCGCGACCCCAAGGCTCCCCCTCCGCCTCCGCGTCCACCGGATCTGCGCCGCCGCGCCACGGGACGGAGGCCGCCGCCGCCGCCGGAGAAGAGGAGGGAGGCGCGCGAGGCGAGGGTGGCGGAGGGGGTAAGGGAGCAGTAATAGGAGGAGGGGGACGAGGGTTTCGTGCGGAGGAGTGGCGGAGCCGCCATTAGCGCCGTGGAGGAGCACGCTATCGCCATTTTTGCTCTCTCTCTCTCTCTCTCTCTCTCTCTCTCTTTAGTGTGCGGTTGTGTTTTTTTGTTTTTTTTACTTTGGAGATATTTTTGTGACATGGAATTAGTTGGCTAGCAGATATAGAGTGGGCTGGATTGGGCCGGGTCGGATTGAGCCGGTTCTAAATCAGATTCGTTTACTTCTTAATCGATAATTAACACTGTTAAATATATTATTAAAATTTAAATTATGTACCAACTAATCGGTAAGAGAAAAAATAAATTTATTTTATCTGCAATGGATATTCCACGTAGGACTTGCACATACTTGTTTATTTTTTAAAAAATTAATTTAATTAAAAATATAAATTAACTAGTTAACTAGATTATAATTTGGCTTTTTTGCAAAAAAAATTCACTTATTTTAGACTTTTGCAAAATCGGGCCACCTTTTCGTTTTGCATTCGGTTCGCTTTTTAGCAACCGACCAAAATACGTTATACATTTTTCTCTTTCCTTTTTTTTCTCTCGTTCTTTTTTTTCTCTCTCTAAAGAACGGCAGCGATGGCGGAGGCGGAAACAACCCTCCTCGCCTCCGCCCGCACGCCCTCGCCCGTGCAACCCCACCCTTCTCGCCTCCTACTCTGCCGATCGAGCCGCGCGCCACCGTTCTTCTTCACTAGGGCACGGCGACGTCTAGCTCTTCTCCTCCACCGCGTCGAAACGTCGATACGTCGTCGAGTCGGCGGCGGGAGATCGCCCCGACAACGTAGCGGTGGTTGCGATAGAAAGCAAGAAAGAGGTGGTGACAAAAATAAATTATAAAAAAGAAATAAGAATAATAAAAACCAAAAATAAAAATTATTCCATATCTAGCCTTCTTTTGAAAAATATTTCCTATCTAGCCTCATTTTCAAAGATTAGAAAAAAAAGAAGAAATTAATACCTTTAAGTGGGGAGATTATCTTTTTTCTCCCTACCCTCTCTCTTTCTTCAATATGTATTTTAATAATAATTAATTTTTATTATAATATTAATAAAAAAATTATTTATGAATAATAATAAATAATATTATTATATTTTTATTAAGTAATAATAAAAATATATAACTTAGTAATAATATTATTTATTATTATTAATAAATAAATTTTTTACGTGCATTTGTATGTTGGTGGGGAGATAAGAGATGGTGCTACTAGGGAGGAAAAATTTTATAATATAATGGGTATATTGATGACGTAACATAACGAACCAATCAAATATCTTCTTTTAAAGATATATATCCCATCATGATTATAAAAAATATTTGTATTATACTTTTGTTTGAAAAAAAAAATATGATTGACTTATTATATATTAATAACGTAGTGCAAGTGTGATAGTGTAGAATTTTTTACTAGAGAAGGCCGGAGAGATAGATGTGTGAGGTTGAGGAGGAGAGAGAAAGAGAGTGACAGAGAATTTTAAAAAATAGGAGAGAGAAAAAGATAATCTCTCCCACTTAATTTCTTAATATATATTAAGATAGAAAATATTTTTCAAAAGGAGGCTAGATAGAAAATATTTTTTTTTAATAAAGAGGCTAGATTGGTAAAAAAGATCACTAAATACCAAAAAAGCTCAAAAAAAAAAAAAAAACTTTTGTTACCTAACACCTGTTCCAAGAAGATTCTCCTCTGTTTAAAACAAAAAAAGAAAACTCTGTTTCTCTCCCTAGCAGGAGTGATGCACGTTTTGATTTAATCCTAGCCGTCCACAGGATGACCCTATTACACAAGCAGTAGGAACCGCAGTTACGGAAACTCTGCTTGCGTTGCGTCAAAGTTCACGCCTCTCTCTCTCTCTCTACCCCTGAATCTCTCTCTCTCTCTCTACCCCTGAATCTCTCTCTCTTTCTCTCTCTCTCTACCCGTGAATCTCTCTCTCTCTCTCTCTCTTCCTCCCCGCCGACGACGACCATCTCCGGCGAAACCTTCATCACGGCGAAAGGTACTCCCCCCCCTCGCCTCCCTCTCTCTCTCTCTCTATCTCTCTCTCTCTCTAAATCCAGAAGCTTCTTGAATCCCATCCTGACCCTAACCCTAACCCTAACCCTAAACCTAACCCGAACCCGAACAATTTACTGGTCTGAACCCTAACCGTAACAATTTGCTGATCTCTCTCCGTTTGCACTCGTCCGGGATTGCAACCGCAAGCTTCCCAACACCGCATAGTAAAAGAATTGGGTTCTCATGGAGTTTCGGATTGATGGAATCATGGTACCTGGAAAAATTTTGTTCGTGGCATCAAGAAATTAGGATCTTGGCATGCTTTTCTTGAGTTTGGATGGGGTATAAAGTATTTAGGATTTTGGTTATTGCATGATTCGTCGGCCAATCGTATAGATTTAGCAATTCCATATTGGTGGTAATTATTGTGGATTTTTTTTTTTAGCACAAAATGAATGCTATCTAATGTTTTTGTAGTTACTGTTTGAATCCCGTTGTGCGCCTTGCGACATGGAAGATTTTAAATCTTTGTTCCTGTTTCCATAATAAATCTTTCAGCTTTGCGGAGCCTTTATCTCAGTAAAGTGTCCTATTTTATGTCATATGGACTATATCTTGGATATTCTTTTCCCATATTTATGTATTTTACATGGTTACATTTTCGTGGTTATGATGTGCGCAAACCTTGTTTTCCCTCTACCAAATGCTGAAGACTTGAAACCTTGGTTACGTATTCGTAGTTACATTTCCCTGTTTTCCCTTTATTAAATAAGCATGGTTACATTTTTGTGCTTATGATTTTCAGTAATGCCTAGTCCAAGCTTTTCAACTTACAAAATTCAGGCTTTTAGGGTGAAACTTATCTCTTATATTTGTGGACAACTATAAATGTATTGCTGAGAATTCACTTAATTTTAACAATTGTTTAATTTACTACTTCAGTTTACAAGACACTCCTATTTTATTGTCATGGAGAACCAGATTTAGAAAGATAAATTTTCACGGACAAATAGGTTAAGTTGATTACACTTATTTATTTTTAGCTTAAGGCTTTAAAATATGCATTGAAAATATTTATTCACATATGCAGCCCTATGAAGTTTTAATTATCATAGAGACACCTTGAGAGCACGGTTTGTTACAAATACACCCTCATATTAAGTTGAGTCGTCAAATGAATTATGAACACTCTGCCTTTTTTTTTATGCTTAACGATCCCAGACTAAACCATCTTGTAAGAAATCTATTTCTTTATCCTGGTACGTTTTCATGACTCAAAGTTAGTTACGCCCTCTATCTGGCAAAAGGAGGTTGATGACTTTTTATCTGTTGTGAATGTTTAAGTAATTTGATGTTCCGATGGGACATCTGCTGCTTTAACCATTTTGTGAGAATTCTGCTTCTCTTTTGTACTAACACCATTGAGATTCCATCTTCTTTTCTTTTTTTTTTAAGTTGGGTTTGGTTGGGGTCTTGGAAGTGTTAGTAATTTTTTTATTTTTAGATGCCACTTTTTCTGATAAGCTTTGTTCTAATCCTCAAGGTGTTAATTTTCTACTCCTGACTACACACGAGGGATATTCTTGCTTACGTCAAGCTTGAAACATGATTATATCCATGTTCAGCATAATTATCCCATATTCTGAAGATTTCTGGACAATTTATGTCTATGGCATACTATTTTCTGTTGCTTATGATAACTGAGCATGAGCAGATACAGTTTGTATTTTCTCACAAAATTTGTTTTAAACCAGCCGATCGAAACCAATCACTAGTATTCGAAGCTGTTGTCCTCTAACCTAACATGAATACCATAGTAGATTTTAAATCATAAGATGTTTTTAATTGCCTCATTGAGCACACCATAGTTAGTGGCGGTTTTGTTTCTAAATTTATGGCCTAAGATTGATAACGAAATTTTCCTAGATGGTGAAAGAGGTGGTTTGTTGTGTTGTACACGGAGGGGTTGAAGATTGGTTAAGTTGGGATTTAAGCATTTATTCTGCAAGCTCTAAGGAGCTGATTGAAGATATATTGCATGCCATTTTATTTTGCAAAATGAAGCAACCTCTTAGCCGATGTCCTTTGTTATATTGAATCATGTTAATATGCTCTAATGGATGGGCTTATGGCTCAGGCGTATTAGTTGCACTTTCTTGACTGTAGGTATGAAATGCTGGTAATCCTTTTATATTCATCGAGGGAATAGTTAAAGGTCAATTATCTTAGCAGTAAACTTACAGTTTTATAGATGCTGGCTAGAGGCTTTTCCTTTTTTTGAAAGTAATGGTGGAGATAGTATGTACGAAAAGATGGGAGTTCTTTTAACAGTATACGTGTTAAGGAAGTTAGGTAGGATGTATATTATTTGCATTAAACGCTGGAGATATTGATTTGTCTCGTGATATATGGGACCCTGGCTATTACAATATGCTGCTCGTTATTGTACTAATTTTGTGTTTTCATTCAAGAACAGAAAATTTTAACTTTATCTCTATGGAAGCACAGAAATAACAAAGAAAATATAATGCAGATAAATTCTAATGATGGATTCTAATATACTGATTTTTTACTTTGTGCTTTGATTTTTGGCATTCCCGTATTGGTAAATCTTACTGTATTTTATATGACTTCCTATTATCTGATTATTTCTTCTTTGGCTTCTTTTTTTGTGCTGAGCTGATTTCTTTGCCCAAACAGGCTAAAACTGTTACAAAAGCACTAAAATAGAGCGAGTAGACGCTAACCACACACCAGAGCTGAATATCTCTTCCATATTCAGGTACAAAAATAATCGTAGATATTTTTTTCCCCTTTTTTGCTGAAACCTATTGCGTCCTGTATGCTTGTTGGTAGTTCCATAGCTTTTGTCACATTATTTTTATTTATTATTATTATTATTATTATTATTATTTGCTTAGATATTTCCCTTTCAATTATTTACATTGTAGAAATACCCCATCACAGTTGGTATGCATGCTTACCCCCTCAAAACTTATTTATTTGTCATTGTACCTCTGGCAAAATCACTTTTTTGCATATAGATGCAAATACAATTTCCGGGGCACTCATGCCAACAACTCGAGAATTTGTGCAATTTCGGGTATATGCAGGGATATATAAGTGATGAACCCATATAAAATCTAAAAATTATTTGGACAATGTGACTAATAATCTGGTAATAACTACACGGGGTAGCATACAAGTGATTTTGTTTGGCTGGCATATTTCTTGGCTCTTACTGATGAGTCTTTGTGTGTGGTCCGTAGTGACACTAAATGAACATTTACATAAGAAGTTTTGCAACCTTTCATCAGTTTTTGCCTCTATGCATTTTAGGAGATTCCTGGCTAGTTATTGCTTGCATAATATATCTGCATATCTGTAAGATCGATCATACTTTATTGTTCAGAATGTTGTGATATTTTGAAAACGTGTCAACCAAATCGAGTTGTATCTGGTTACAAGATATAATAAGAAATGATTGTGTGAGGGAAGTTAGTTGTAACACTTATATACAGGCCAAGTTCCATGAAAACAGATTTAGATGGTTTGTCGGCGTGCAACTTAGACAATATAATGCACTGGAAAGGAGGGGAGGTTTTGCCTAAATAGGAACAAATTGCAACACTGATCTCTGATACCTTTTCTAAGTTTAACCCAGGCATGTTGCAGTTTAACCTAAACACGTTTTGATGGAAAGGACTCCAACAATAAAACAATTCACTAAGCCTTTTTTCCCGTCTACCAACACATGATGGCACTAAATATTTATTTTGTTTGGCACCAATAAAATCTAATTGCTTTTGACCAAGTTTTCAGAAAAAGGGAGACGGGATGACCAAAAGTTACATTAGGGCATGTAGTGTGAAAATATAAATTAGACTTGGCTTGACCGAAAAGAATGTTTGTTCAAGACACCGACTCGAAGAATCGATTCATATAGCAGGCTCCAAGTTGTTTGAACCCTCGGCTTAATGGTCACTTGTTAAAACATTTTGTACACCACTAAATCAACTATTACAAAGTAAAAGTTTGCATAATATTGGGACGTTCTCATGCATGTTCGATCATAAGATTATGATTAGGGCGTCTTCAAGGTTTGTTTGGACTTTGGAGGAAGTCATGTATACTAACTTCTTTTGCTCTTTTGTGCAGTCTGCATATGCTGGTCTGCATCTGTAGAATCTACTTTAGTACAGTATAATTTTGCATGATTTATATTGAGGTGCATCACACCATTTCATGGTTAATTATGAGGCTTAGTAAATGTTTTATTTTCCCTTATTCTTCTGCATACAAGCACGCAACTATCATATAGTGTTATCAAACCCTACTTGCTTTACAGATCAAGCTCAAAAGGCACGCCAGCACACTAAATGGAACTTGACCTGTTAAAAGAAGCATTTGACCGAGTTGCCAAAAAGCAGAAGCAATCATCCTCCAAAACACTAGATATTGTCAACCAGATCGAGAAAGAAATCGAGCAAGCAATCACGAAAATACAAACCACCACCTCCAACCACACTTCCGTCCTCACCGAACTAAAGGACAAACTAAATGAGCTGGCCCCAATGAACCAACTCGACAGCAATCAGAAGGATATCAACTTGGCACTCGCCAAGTACACCAAGCTTCTCGAAAAATGTTTTCAACCCGACATCTCCAGGGCTTATAGGAATGTGGATACCGATCCGCATGTATTAAACGAGATAATCTCCACTCACTTCTATCGACAGGGCCTTTTCGATCTCGGTGACTGCTTCACAAACGAAGCCCGTGAGCCAAACGCTGCTTCTTTAAAACTTCCATTTGTCGAAATGTACCAAATTCTCGAATCCATGAGGGAACGAGACCTTGAGCCTGCTCTCGCTTGGGCTGCCAAGAACCGTGGCCCACTTACACAAAACGGATCAACTCTTGAGCTGAAGCTCCACCAACTACAGTTTGTTGAGATATTAAAGAAGGGCAATCGTGACGAAGCTCTCAAGTATGCAAAAAAACACTTTCCTCTTTTTGCCACCACCCACAAAGGTGAAATTCAAAAGTTAATGGCATGTCTCTTGTGGGCCGGGCGGCTTGACCAGTCACCCTACACCGAGTTCACTGCCCAGGCCCACTGGGAAGAGCTGGCCCAGGAGCTGGCCCGGCAATTCTGTGGACTTTTAGGGCAATCCTATGAATCTCCGCTCGAAGTGGCAATATCTGCAGGGGTGCAAGGGCTTCCGACTTTGTTAAAGCTGAGTACAGTTATGGCTGGAAAAAAGGAGGAGTGGCAGAACATGAAACAGCTTCCCGTGGCACTCGATTTGGGAAGGGAGTTCCAGTTCCACTCAGTGTTTGTGTGTCCGGTGTTACGTGAGCCAGCGAGCGAGGAGAACCCTCCGATGCTGCTGCCGTGCGGGCACGTGCTTTCTAAGCAGTCGATCGTGAAGCTCTCAAAGAGTAGTACGAGGCCTTTTAAATGTCCATATTGCCCCTCGGAGGCAACAATTTCGCAGTGCAGGCAACTGCATTTCTGATGCTAGTGTTCAAATCAGGCCTGGCTTTTTTACTTGGAACGGATTTATGTTCTTCTTACGGTAGGAATTGTCAGCATGTTCGAAAATTTCCTGTGCATCTTGTTGGCCATTTGGGTAGCATGAATAATTGCTTATGCTATGATTTGTGTACATAAAACTATGTTCCACCAAAAGAAGTATGTTTTCATAATGTAAGTTACCTGTGAAATGAACTTTGTTTCTAATTACCCGGTAATCTGGTCGCAAACTCGCAATTGCATTATCTTCGCTATGCAATACATTTGCTCGGGTGATGTCTTATGCAGTGTGGGAGATAGAATTGAATCTTGAATAAGATGTTTATTGATGTAGAATAAGTACATGATAGGGATTTTCACATATTACTTTGGCGGGTTCACCGACTCTCTCTCCTGTAGGTGGTAAAAGGTTCGATTGTTGGTATCCGAAGTTCTAAGTTTCAAGTGTGAAATCTAGTTGTTTTATGCTTCATGTTAGGTTTATTTCTAATAAAAATGACTGAAGCAGCTAACCTGTTATCTTTCACCCAAAAAGAAACAGGAAATGATGGGTTCCTCCTATATAAGGAGGAAAAAACAACATTCCCTTGAAATCTTATAAATGTGACAAAAGGAATGCTTTGCACTCTTTGAGGTACTAGAGATCACACTAATAAGTGTTTTAGAATAACTAGGTGATATAATTTCAAAATTGAGGCATTATAGGAAGTAGCTAAAAAAAAAGAAGGTATTGTTAACATCATAGCTCAACAAAAAGCACAAATTGTTAACATCATTTGGAAAATCCCCTGGTGTGGGATTTGATCCTAGTATATATGCCTTTTGAACTATAAATAGAAGGGGGAGGGTGGTATGCCTTTTAGAAACAGATAATAAGTAGTTAATTAAAAAAAAAAAAAAGGATTAGAAAAATGGCATTTGTTAATACTTTGATGTAGCATCTAAATGATTGCTGATGTGGTTGATTGGGGGCTTTTAGAATAAGCGCTTTAAAAATGAAAAAGCTGCTGTGGCTTACCATAAGCACTTAACTAACAGATGTTTCTGTGCTTTTGCCATTAGCTACATTAATTTATGTACACTACAACAAAATTATGTTATAGGAACACATGTTTGGAATATTTTTGTGTAAATGTCTAATTTATGCTAAAACTTAAAAAAATATCTACTAATGCCCAAATATAAAGCTCAATTCAACAAAAAATAAAAAATTACTCTACTCAACCCATCCCACCCAGCCCATTTGGGTCGATTATAAAAAAAAAAAAAAAAAAAAAAAATCGATTACCATCTTCTCTTCTCCCTTCACTCAATTCACTGAAATTCTAGACGGAGAACCCTTCCCTGTGGTCCTCCTCCGCCACTGCAGCCAACGAGATAGAGTTTCGGCGGTTGTTAAATGCTTAAATAAGTGTTGGTAAATTGGCAACACTCTTTTAGATTATAGCGACACTCTTTAACTGTCACTATATACCAAGTGACTCCACATATAGCAATACTTTTTAAAAGTGTCGGTAATTTAGCTAGCAGCATTTTTTTTAACATATACTAATATTTAAAAGTGTCGTTATAAACCGTTTTTGTTGTAGTGAATTAGTGGCATGCAACCAATTAAACACTATAGGGCAGTGTACTTTACATAATTTTTCACATTTTATACTCTATTATTTTTCTTTTTTTTTTGTTCAAAGGCACTGTTCAACTACGACTCTTTCTTTTCTTTTCTTTCTTTTTTTTTTTTTTTTTTCAATTCCTATATTATAAGCAACGAGCCTATAATCTTATATAAAAATTGTTAAAGATTACTGGTTAAAAATGGCGGAACATATATTCAATTGATTTTGACATGAAAAATAATAAAATACATAAAAAAAAAAAGTAATTGAAAATAAATTGGTATAAGAAATTGCTAATGAATTTATCATATTAATTAGTGCATGCCTTTTAATAACACTGGTAGGTTTTGTCTAAAACAAATAAATTTGCTAACAGTAACGTAGAGATCGGTGAGAAAAAAATAATTTAATTAGTAATACATATGAGAAAAGGAAATCGTACATAATAGAAAAATAAAAATAAATCTAAAATATAATATAGCTAGATATCGATAAAACATAACAATAATATGGTGTATTTTACAAAAGTAAGCCATTCACTACAACAAAATATATTTTAGACTGCGCTTTTTAAAAGACGTTTTTTTTTAGCATCTTTAATATTTAGTATTCAAATACGACGTGTTTATTTAACATTTCTTTCTTTCGACACTTTACAAGCGTCGGAATTATTTTTGCCGACGCTTTAAAGCGTCGCTAATTATTGTTTAAAATATCCTTAAATGCAAGATTTTTTTGTAGTGTGTGATCGAGCCAAAACAAATGAAGTAAAACAATAAGACATGTTAACCACACCAAAACCACTATAGCTGCTCCTTCTCAAATCACTAAAAATAAAAAACAAAAATCACAGCCACACATGATTTTTAAAATAAAAAAAAATATAATTAGCCACTACTAAATGTCACACTGTCAAGTAACAGCTAGGAAGGGTATGCACTAACTCTAGCCTCTAGCCTCAGTAGCCTACACAAATGGTGCATGGTGGGTGGTCCATCACTCTATCTTCTTTTTTTTTTTTCCAATTACCAAGAATTTATATATCCTTGATATCCAAAATTCCTCTATCCTTGATCTTACCATTTAATGCATTTTTATGATATATATATAAACCACATAACAACAATTACTGTTTATTGTTTTTCTTTTTTAAATCTCCTCTTACTAGCATAGATACATGCATGTGCTCGATCCATGCATTAACTACTAATTAACTAACCAATTCAAAGATCCAATAATTGTTGTTATTTGTATTGTTTTGTATTAATTGTTTGCTTTTACTAATATAAAGCAAAATAAGGATCTAGTACTCTTTCTCTGCAGAATATGTATGCATGCATGTATCTAGTTTCATTGAACACCAATCAATCTAGTAAAACAAGAAAGGGATCAAGTTGCATATAAATATAATGCATCTCATTCGTTCATTTGTCGCGTACGCGTGATGTAGTCCTATGTCGATCATGTGCCACGATCGATATATATATATATATATGGTCCCCTTCTATTCGTCGGTGCGAATAATAACAAGTATATATATAGAGAGAGATAGCATAGGATGATACATGAGTTTAATTTATTTAATGGCTTATTGCTCTCTCACAGGCTGTGTTAATTGTTTCATATATGGAGGATGAGGGAGGACCACTACTACTAAGATAACACTAGTGAGGGGGCAAAGGGAAACTCATTTATATATGGACCACCAAGTTTAATTTTGTGACATATATATTATAGGGTTTCTCTTGGTGCTCTTTTAGGGCTTCTTTGGAATTGTTTCACCACTGAATTGGCAATTCAAGGACAAGTGATGGACATACTAGGGAGTTTTAATGAAGATGCATGGGAACATAATATAAGTATCTTCCTAATTTCTTCATATATACTAGCCCATGCATGCATGTACTACACATCTTAATTATATATAGTTAAATTGCAGACTAATTAAGGACCACTTACTATATATAGTTCATTTTTCTATCCATCTAGCGACGATATTGCGATGGTAATTAAGTTTAAGATTGGATTTGATTAGTACAGTGCATAATTTTTCAACTTGAGGAGGGAATTTTGATTAAAAGAAGCCTACAAATGTGTGTGGACAAGTGCAGCAAACAATATTGGCAAGTGTTGTACCTATTATTTTGTAAGTGGAAACAAGAAAGGTATATATATACAAGCTGGGGATGATCACTTGAATGAATGGCTTTATTGAGGATAGCTTTTACAAGAGAGAGAGAGAGAGAGAGAGAGAATATATATATATATATATATAGGCCCATGCATGCATGTACTACACATCTTAATTATATATAGTTAAATTGCACACCAATTAAGGACCGCTAATTAATTACTATAGTTCATTTTTCTATCTATCTAGCGACGATATTGCGATGGTAATTATTAAGTTTAAGATTGGATTTGATTACTACAGTGCATATATAGTTTTTCAACTTGAGGAGGGAATTTTGATTAAAAGAAGCCTACAAATGTGTGTGGACAAGTGCAGCAAACAATATTGGCAAGTGTTGTACCTATTATTTTGTAAGTGGAAACAAGAAAGGTATATATATACAAGCTGGGGATGATCACTTGAATGAATGGCTTTATTGAGGATAGCTTTTACAAGAGAGAGAGAGAGAGAGAGAGAGAATATATATATATATATATATATATATATATATATATATATATATATATATGTTGGGCTGGAATACTATTAATAGTATTTGACTCTTTTTGCTATCAAATTTTTAACCATTGAATGAGAAATTGTAGAACTAGAATGGTATTAGTCCCTTAGGATTGAGTGATTTTTACTGGATTATAATATTTAATTCAATGGTTATAAATGATCAAATGAATTGATTTAAAGGCTAAAAACTTGATAGCAAAAGAGAGTAAATACTATTAATAATATTCTAGCCCAACTCTCTCTCTCTCTCTCTCTCTCTCTCTCTCTCTCTCTCTCTTTATATATATATATATATATATATATATATATGGTTAGGACTACTATACTCGTACGTATAAGCTCCTTTATACTTAAATTTTCAATCGTTAGATGGAGGAATGTGTGGTTAGGATGATAGTAATTTTTCTAGAATTGAGTAGGTGGTTTGGTTGAATAGTATAATATAACGGGTGAAAATATTTAAAGAGATAAATCTAATGAAAAAATTTATGAATACAATAAGATCTGTACTCATAAAAGTTTAGTAGTCACAGTCTATATATATATATATAGAGAGAGAGAGAGAGATAGATGTGAAGAGAGAGAAAGAGATGTATATGCACACACACACAGATGAATGCATGCTTGAATTGGACCACATAAGTACTTGTAGCTTCTGCTTGGAGAAGAGCCAATTCTGATTTGCTTTGTTTTGTTTTTTGTTTTTATTTTTGGGGGGGTTGCTTTGAGGGTGTACTTTTGTTTCCTGAAAGTAGTGTACTGTTATTTCATTGAGAGAATCTTTTATAATGGAGTGCTCATGCTTGCCATTGACATGACTAGTCTCATAACTTAAGAAAAATGAGGTACTATTTGCCAAAAAGAAACAAAATTCAAAAAGAAAAGCTAGCATGTCTCTGCAAAGAGCAGCTCTGGAAGAGTGGAAGATGGTCCTTCAAGTTTGCTGCAAACAGATTGAGCTGTCAAGCAGTAAATAACTTTTCTCTATTATTTACATATATAATAATAAATTAATTTTCTCTGTTGATTTTTTTTTTTTTCAATTAGACTAGAATATTATTGATAGCAAATGAGTTCTGTTGCTACTGATTTATTTTCGATTATGAAGCCTTCAAATTAACTTATCGGCACCTTACGTTAAATATGATCTACACCACTTGAAGTATATAGAAATAAAATTTTATGTGCTTCACCCTATTTAAACTTCTATTTGCTTGGTTCAAGTTATTTTATTCAATTAATAGAGGATTTTGTTAAATTTCTCGAGATTTTGCCATATTTCATGGCTCTAATTGTGACAATTCCATAATTTAGAATAGTCCTATATATAAGGAATAATGTATAGGGTTAAAAAATTCTAAATTCGGTTATAATATTTTTGGCAGCGGTTAAGTCCAAGAAGTTAAGAGGTTAAGCGTATTAAGATTAGAGTAATTCTAGAATAGGTGATCTTTCTAAAAAGCGGGTGTCATAATTGGTATCAAAGACTGATCAGATGAGTCTCGACTAAATTAGAGTCTGAATGACAAGTTAAGCCACGATTAAGGAATAGCATATATGCTAAGACAAGATCTGAATGACGAAAACATATATATCAAGTTGAGAGAAAGTAATGTTGGAGGCCCTAATTTTTTAAATTGTAATAGTGCGCGCGTGTGTGGATATTTCGGTCCAGTTTTACAAATATGCTAAGATCACAACGACGTTGTAGATGTTAAGAATCTGATTGTACGTAATATTTCATTCCGCTTGCAACAATTGATAGCTAGGTTTGGACCAAAGTGAAATTATAAATGAAATTTGCCCTAACTTTAAAATTGGAATTAAGTAGAAGTATATATATATCTACTACGTACTAAGCTTTGATCTATTGGATTAAAGTAGATTTAAACTTGCATGCCACTAATAATGAAGAAAACTATATATCTTAGGTATTACCAATAGATGATGTTCATTCACAACCTTTTCAATCACTTGGATAGTTTTAAATGTGAGTGAAAATTTTCTTCTGTTAAAGATTATTAAGTAGCTCATCCTTGTTGTGACAAATGCAAGTGATATATGAGTACTAGTACACAAGCTAATAAATCAATTAATTACCTTTAACTCTTGCTCATATATATTGTTTTTATCTGTTTCAACTTATATAATATCTCCTTTCCCATACCTTTCAACTTTCATATTTTTCGAATGAGATCGAATAAAGAGAAAATGCGAAAGTCAAAACATCCACTACAAAAAATCTTGCATTTAAGGACACTTTAAATGATATTTAGCGATGCTTTAAAGCATCGGCAAAAATAATCCTGACGCTTGTAAAAGCGTTGTGTAAAGAATCGTTAAATAAGCATGTCGGGATAAATATACCGACGTTTTAATATAGCGTCGAAAAATTTATATAAATATTTGATAAAAATATGTTTATTGACGACGCTTAATCATAGTGTCGACAAATGCTAAATATTAAAGACGCTAGAAGAAAGTGTCATCTAAAACATATTTTGTTGTAGTGATTTATTGGATGTGTAAAATTGTGCTCAATCGATTGACCCTTCCTGTAATTGTTACAAAGAAGACCCCTTTTTTTTTTCTTTTGTTTTTTTTCTTTTTTTTGTCACCATCCTATTTAATTTGAATTTTGGTTGGCCTCTTTTTGCGCCCAAATTCATTATCTTCTTCTTCTTTCAAGAGAAAAAGTGTCCTTGTTTTTTTGTCAAACTCTAACTTATCTATCTAGTGAACTCATTACCATTACTAAACAGCTTAGTTAGTTAATTGATAGTCTCCTGGTCAAACTTCATAGTTCGATGCACACTACGCAATTTGGATTTAAACATGTTGGGATGGTAATTTAACTCTGATCATTATTGATCAGCTGATAATATTATTGGATTCGGCCAATTCCACATATATACTGCGAACCTTGTTAATCAAAAAGAGTACATACAAACTGCAATGACATACACCATAAATATAATGGGAGCCACCTATAAAATTGCACATCGCTTATACTCTTAGATGAGGACCTCGAGACTAAAATTAGTAGAGTTTATCACTTTATCTTGCTTTTAACAATAGCACATTAGAGAGCTTGATAGTCATGTATATATGTGACTATATAACTTAAGTTTAAATACTTTGGTTCGATACGTTAGATTCAATAAGTTACTAATACTATGCTATCTTATTATCAATTAAGCCAAGTTGGTCCTAAGTTTGTAGCCATTGGATTGAGAGATGTGCGGTTAGGATGATATGGGCCCCTTAGGGTTAAGTGGGTGGTTGGTTGAATAGTATGATCTAACGGGTGAAAATCATCAAAGGGATGGATCTAACGGCGGAAAACTTGGTAGCACCGAGTGCTTTGTGCTATTAATAGCATAGCAGCCGGACTCCTAATACTAATTAAACTCGATCATTTCAAATAACATACATATATATATATATATATATATATATATATATATATATATATATATATATATATATATATATATATAGAGTCCTACTATACTATTATGAGTACGATCGCCTCGTACTCATAAGTTGTTTTCGATGATAGAGCTTCGAATCGACGATCCACACCGTTAAACGTTATCTAGAGTATTTAAAACTTCTAGAAATAAAATTTTATAATTTTTCGATATCATTTACCCTACGATCAAAAGCTCACAAAATTGACAATTTTTAATGGCGGTATGGAATACTTTCTAGTTCAACGGTGTAAAAGAATCGGAATTTGTTGAATTTTTGATAGAAAATTCTATTCACTACATAGATAAAGATCAATAACTCCGATCTTGAATTGAAGGATCCGATCATCCCTTTTTAGGATGTCGTTCGATTTTGACCGTTCATTTTATACCCGCTTGATGGACCTTATAATGATTTCGAAAAATTACGAAATTTATTTTCTAGAAGATTCAAATACTCTAGATCATGTTTAACGGTGTGGATCGCCGATTCGAAAATCCCAACATCGAAAACAACTTATGAGTAGTAGGGGCTCTATACTCATAATAGTATAGTAGCCCTACTATATATATATATATATATATATATATATATATATATATATATATATATATATATATATATATATATATATATATATATATATATATATATATATATATATATATATATATATATATATATATATATATGGAGTTTTACTATATTATTATGAGTACGATCGTCATCGTACTCATAAGTTGTTTTCGATAATAGAGCTTGCGAATCGACGATTCACGCCTTTAAACGTTATTTAGAGCATTTAAAACGTCTAGAAATCAAAATTTATAATTTTTCGACGTCATTTATCTTACGATCAAAATGTCACAAAATTGACACCTTTTAACAGCCCATCATGATACTATATATGGGATACTTGCTAGTTTAACAGTGTAAAAGAACCGAAATTTGTTGAATTTTTGATAGAAAATTCTATTCACTACCTAGATAAAGATCAATAACTTCGATCTTAAATTCAAGGATCCGATCATCTATTTTTAGGATATTGTTCGATTTTGACCGTTCATTTTATATATGCTTGTTTGATGGACTTTATTATGATTTTAAAAATTTACGAAATTTATTTTAAAATTTCAAATACTTTAGATATCGTATTTACTTGAAATGAATGCGTTGATTTAGAGTATCATATTTAATCTAAACATTAGTACGAAGGCCTCTATATCATCATAAAGAGTATAATAGTCGGCTACTATATATATATATATATATATATATATAGCTATATATATATATATATATATATATATATATATATATATATATTTACCCTACGATCAAAAGCTCACAAAATTGACAATTTTTAATGGTCGGTATGGAACATTTGCTAGTTTAACGGTGTAAAAGAATCGAAATAGGTTGAATTTTTGATAGAAAATTCTATTCACTACTTAAATAAAGATCAATAACTCTGATCTTAAATTGAAAGATTCGATCATCCATTTTTAGAATGTTGTTCGATTTTGACCGTTCATTTTATACCCGCTTGATGGACTTTATAATAATGTCGAAAAATTACGAAATTTATTTTCTAAAAGTTTCAAATACTCTAGATCATGTTTAACGGTGTGGATCGCCGATTCGAAAACCCCAACATCGAAAACAACTTATGAGTAGTAAGGGCTCTATACTCATAATATATAGTATATATATATATAGCCCTACTCTATATATATATATATATATATATATATATATATATATATATATATATATATATATATATATATATATATATATATATATATATATATATATATATATATATATATGATAGAATATTAACTTTGCTCTCGCTTGCCGTTCCTCTCTTATTTTTCAAATTATTTTCCATATATAATCATGTTTTCAATTTCTGAATTTCACAATAACAGAAAAAAAAAAAACCAACTAATCACATTAATATAACAAAGATCATAAATCATGCATGCTACGCGTGTAAAAGCTTAGAACTACGTAGTAGCATATATTGTCGCTTATCCAAGTAAATAAAAATATCAAATGATCTACAAGATACATCTTACAACAAATAGCTTAATTAAAAATATAAAATCTTAGAAATGTGTAATGAATGATCGATGGAAATTATCCCCTAATTTACAAAGAATAATGCATAGATTAATTAATTAGGTGTTTGGTTGGTAAGAAAAAAGAAAAAGAAAAAAATTTATTTCTATTTCAGTTATTTGGTTATTAGTTGAAAATTTTGATATATAACAGTTTCTATATATATATAAAAAAAGGTGAAATTACTAATCTTTTAAAATTTAACATAATACTCACAAAATCTTTACAATATAAATAATAAATAATAAAAAAAAAAATATAATTTGACAAAAAAGATGAAGATGATGGAGATGACAAATAGGAGATAGAGATGGCTCTTCCACCGTTATATTAGAAAACAAAAATTTCTTTTTTTACTCCTCAAAATGTTCGTGAGAAAAAAAAAATTCGTTTCGAAACAAAAATTTGAAAAACGAAAAGAAAGGTTTTTTTGAAATATAAAAAAGTAATTTTATAAAGAATTTACTTTTTCTATGAACCAGGCGCACGAAATTTTTTTCCAACATTAAATAATATTCTGAAATATTTTTCAAGAAACCAAATAGCCTGGTGTTTTTTTCAAGAGAAAGGTAGCATATATATTTCCCGCTTTATTTATTTCATTTAGAAATAAGTTTAGCTGGAAATATGAATCGTCCCTAGAGCAAGTGACAAAGGGCTTGGTGGTTGTTATCCGTGATCCTAGTTTGAATCCCAGTTGAATCACATTTCTGACTAAGTTTATTTCTAAATAAAATAAACGAAGCGGGTAGCGTGCTATCTATCTCTTAAAAAAATTAGGATTCAAATTTGAGTCTCGAATACCATTAAGTTTTCGCCACTTTACGACGGTCGATCGGTCAAATAGGCTGGCGCTGTGCCTTAGCAAACTCACCTCATTCTAAATTTAAGCCCACCCAAAAATTCAAAACCTCTAACCTTAAAATTAGCATTCGATAATCTAATTATTATTATTATTATTATTATTATTATTATTATTATTATCTTATCTTATCTTATTATTATTTAATTACTTACGAACGATATTTTGGTACAAATGTTGGTTTCTTTCGGTGCCACGTTTCACACGCAAATTAAAGAGGGGCTCACCATGCTCACCCTTTCATTCGTATCTTTTGTCCTTTATTTAAAAACCCAAGATCCTAAAAAAGTTTCACGAGGAGCACTCCTACTGAGCTCCTTTGTTAAAATAACAAACGAAAAAGGTATATAATTTATTTAATTATATAGTTAAACCCCATTAAAATAACAAATAAAAAAGAGACATTTTATATTAATTAATTACTATATATATAGTACACTTAATTTGCCTCTTTAATTGGCTTGTTCATGTTAAAGAATATCCAGGACATGCCAACGGTTAAATGTAGCATTAAATAACTACATAAATAATGAATTAACTAAGGAGTTATAAATAAGTAGTAATTATTAAAATATGGCCTTAATTTAATAGTAAATATATAAAATACTTAAAATTATTCTTTAGCAGTACTATAAAATATTTGTTTAGAAGAACAAGAGAAGATTTTAAATCCAAATTTATTGGGCTCTTTTTTTTCTAAAAAAAAAAATCTCCTTATTTAGTTCAAATTTATTGAACTCATTTGTGGTTTTGTTTATGTGGCTTAATTTCTACTCTAATTAATGTTTTTATTTCAGTTTTTTTATTTTTTTTCAATTCAAGTCGCGTTTATATTGGTTTATTGTGCGGTTATTGATTTAACCTTGCACGACGAGAAATTTAAATTCAAATCCAGATTCTAGTCGTGATTTTTGTATTGGCACAAATAAAAGAAATAACAATTATTGAATTTATAAATTATCTTTGATATCATATATTTATAAAAGAATAAAATAATAATATCAAAAAGTATATTTGACAAAGTATTTTTTTTTTAATTAGAGAGAAAGATATATAGCAAGCAAACTATATATCTCACTTGATCCTTTCATTTTTTTTTTTTAAAAAATTTTCTTTAAAAATGTAAAATAATTAGATTTCAAATTTGAAATCGCTAATGCACGTTAACTATATATAAAGTCTTTAATCAACTGTGTATTGATATATTCAACAAAGTTTTTGAGAATAGGTAGCGCGCTACTATCTGTTTCATTCATTGAATGGATAAATTTAGCTACAGACTTTTTTTTTTTTTGAGAAATAGGTAGCACGCTACTCGCTTCATTTATTTTATTTAGAAATAAACTTAGATAGAAATATGAATCAATTAGGATTCAAATTAGAGTCTCTACAACCATCGTAGTTCTTTGCCACTTGCTCACAGTGACGGGTAATTTAGCTACACAGAATTTAAACAGGATATATTAAACAGAGTTAATTAAAACTCTTTTTAATGTTTTTTTTTTTTGAAAAAAAAAGGGATTGGAGGATGGTAAAAAAATTATTTAAAAAAAAAATAAAAGAAAAAAAAAGAGGGGGCTGGACCCTCGATCTTGTGGAAGCTAATTATCGCTATCTGAGTCCGCATGAGGTACGGCTCCCTATGACACGCTTCGATCTATTCTTTACTAGTTAGTGTGCCTGCACCATGCCGCCCTACCCCCTGCATCCCTACTACCCTATCACACTGCAAACCCTAACCCTAACCCTAACCCTAACCCTAGCCCCATCACACACCTCTATCTCTCTCTCTCTCTAGCTCTCTCTAGATACATAACATAGATCTCTCTCTCTCCCCCCCTCCTCTTTATGGCTCACCCACCATGCTTTGAACAGTTGAAAAGCTACACTACACAACCATGTTGGTTTGTATGAGATCTTGATTAATTTTCCCATGTATTCTCTCTATAAATATCACAACCCATGAGAGTATCAACATGTTAATATATATATATATATATATATATATATATATATATATATATATATATATATATATATATATATATATATATATATATATATATATATATATATATATATATACACACCATCCAGGTAGGAGCTCAAAGTTACGAGCCCATGTATGTATGTATATATGTATGGGATCTTAAGTTTTACCATGCCTTTTCTCTATTTAAGTCTCACTAGGGTTTCATGTTACCATTTCCCTTTGCTTCTTTCTTCCTCATTTATTCTTTTCTTATGCATGCTTACCATGCATCTTTCTTCATGATCATATGCTTAACTTACATGCCAGTACTGTTTTGAACTTTTATTTGTCTTCTAGGTTGGTGGGTTGCTTCACATAAGTTTTTTTTCTCCTTTGCAATGTTTTTTTCTGGTTTATTTTTTCAAAGCCCTATATATATTCTAATCGTTTCTCTCTATATATAATATATTTTTTCAAAGTCCTATATATATATATATATATATATATATATATATATATATATATATATATATATATATATAATTGAGCAAGAATATTTTTAGAAGTATAATTTTTTTGGTACTTCTAAGTTTCTAGCTCTTGAATTTACTTCTTGATTACTAATAACTCTTGCATCAAATACTATTCCACTTACCACTATCCCAACCTTATATTTTTCCATCGAAGAGTTAAAAACTCAAAAACACCATCCTTATATATTTATAGTAGTTACCACCTTTGTGCTCTTCATCTTTTTTTTTCTTTTTCTTTCATATTGTTTCATTCACCACATGCTTTTTCTTTTTTAATAAGTTGTAAGATTATTGAATCTTTGAAGTACTTATCTTTCCTTTGGGGGCAATGACTATTCCTTCCATATACATGATCATCCTCTACAACAGTTTTTCAGTAAATATTTCTATTATACCATAATAAACACCTGAGCCCCATATACTAGATGCCCTATATATATTTTTACTTAATTACTACTACTAGCCGGGAGTTGACCTAATAATTTCACCATTCTTATCATTTAGTTCTCACTTGGCATGGAGCCCTAGACTCAATTTGTGATCCACTTCTTTCAATATATTCTTTTTTCTTAATTTTTGGGTGTATACATCTCTTAGAACTAATTTCATCCCATTTTCCATACCCTAAACCCCTTGCCTGAGCATTCAAGGCCGCTGTTTTTGAAATGCCCAGGGGAATGAGTGAAGCTGCCAGCATGATCTAGCTTTCAGTGACCAAAGACTATTCGCCGAAATAGTCCCATGTATATATATAGGTTATTGCTATTACTACGACGACGACGGATCACATTAAATTCACGGACTCGGTTTAATGTACATATCTGTCAATAGTAAATGTGGCTGTGTTAATAGCATCATCCTATATATATATAACTGAGAAAAGGTCAGTGTTTGCTAGGTCATGCTGCGACAGCCTCACTTCTTCCCATAATTGGGCATTTTTATAGGCTTCTGTGGAAATTGACAGCCTATATAAC
The DNA here is from genome assembly GCA_025177825.1 of Aechmea fasciata. Classification (NCBI taxonomy): domain Eukaryota; kingdom Viridiplantae; phylum Streptophyta; class Magnoliopsida; order Poales; family Bromeliaceae; genus Aechmea; species Aechmea fasciata. Next base: position 3,569,923 of record CM045927.1, on the reverse strand, counting down.
AAACCAAAAAGGGTAAAGCATGCAAGGTGAGTATATTCCTACTTCTATGTTGTTTCACATCAACATGCATGTTTACAAACTCTTCCTGTGCTTTTATTAATTTATGGGTAAAATGTATGAGTAATCTCCCCACTATATATCTTGATACTGCAATGTGGTCCCTTTTGGTTTTTTTACATCAATACATTATTTCCTGTATAATAGTATATATATACAATAGGGCTTTTGCTTCATGGTACTATTGAACAAGTCAAATTATTTGCATTTTTGATAGAATTTTTTTTTTTTGTAATTATCTAGATTTACTTTTTCAATTACCATTTGTTTGAATTTTAAAAAAAAAAACTGTATTCTCTGCCTTTTGTTACTGTTTAATCACTTAATTAATGGATTTAAAAAAAAATATTCTTCTAAGATAATAAAATTTGAATTTGACAAAGTTAAAATGTCCCGATTATGTTTAACAGTGCCGATTGTGGAAAGAAATAGATAGCTTTTATGAGGAGAATTAATGTAACTTATGTGTTATGTGAGAGAAATTTGTTTTTTTTATTAAAGGTGGTGACAACTCGATTTTGAAATTAATTAAGCTGTATTTATATTGCTGTTGCATGAACACTATGAATATCTCTCTTTCTCTCCAATGTAATCTCCTTAATTATGTTTTCTCTTGTTCTCTAAGCCTTGCTTTTACATTTCTCCAAATGTTGTAAATTTATTATTTATTATTTATTTATTGTAAATTGTAAATATTTCATTGAATGTCACTGAATAATAAGTTATTCAGTGATTATATATAATCGGTTATTTTTCATGAAAATATTGTATTTCATTTTATATAATAATATGATTTTGTCATATTCCAGAAAAAATAACTAAGAGTGCATTTATATACTGCAATTGCAGACATATATATATATATATATACTCCACATATTTTTGTCAAACAAATACACAAATATATCGAACAATACATTCATATGCATCGGAAAGTAATCTAACATTTCTCCTTCTTTTTTTTTTTGCTGCGTAAACGAGGCTTCAAGCAAGTTGATCTATGATATATCGATAGCCAATTAATGTAGATTTTTTTGGTATTATCTTTTTTATTTTTTTGAAAGAGAAGTTTTTATCTTTTTCCTTTATCAATTCTTCAATGAAAGGTAGAAGGTGAATGTTAATTAATATGAAAGCCATATCTTGTGGCATTGCATATATATATATATATATATATATATATATATATATATATATATATATATATATATATATATATATATATATATATATATATATATATATATATATATATATGCTACTATATACTTAATATTTAGTACGATCACCCTCGTACTAATAAGTCGTTTTCGATGATAGAGATTCCGATTCGATGATTCATGCCGTTAAATGTTATTTACAGCATTTAAAATTGATAGGAATCAAATTTTATAATTTTTCGACATCATTTATCTTGCCATCAAGAGTTCACAAATTTGACAATTTTTAATGGCCGGTATGGGATACTAGCAAACAGTGTATAAAAGAATCGGAATTTATTGATTTTTTGATAGAAAATTCTATTCACTATCTAGATAAAGATCAATAACTCCGATCTTGAATTGAAGGATCCAATCATTTTTTTTTAGGACGTCGTTCGATTTTGACCGTTCATTTTATGCCCGTTTGATCGACTTTATTATGATTTCGAAAATTTACAAAATTTATTTTCTAAAAATTTTAAATACTCTAAATTATATTTAACGGAATGGATCGTCGATTTGAAAGTTCCATCATCGAAAATAATTTATGAGTACGAGGGCTCCAATACTCATAATAGTATAGTAACATACATTAATAAAGACGAAACTTATTTCAGCAACATTTCCTTCAAATTTAAAGTAGAAAATGTTGTAGTAATGGGTTTTTCTCAAGCTCTTTAACAAAGTGCTATGTACCAAAATACGAGCTATATTAGGTTCAGTTTGAAATAATTGTACCATCACAAAAGTTACATATATATATATATATATATATATATCATATGAAACTCAGCAGAATATATGGGTTGAATTGTACCAATTAATCAATCTCATCTAAGGTTGCAGGAGCTAAATCACAAGAGTAAGCAAATGAATTATTTTACCAACTTTGTGGATAACCTAATTAATCGACAACAATGCTATCATTCAACCTAGCAAGCAAGTAATGAACTTGCTAAATAGATGTATAGAGCACATGCATCCAAGTATGTTAGGAATTGACTTTCTTTCAATGATCGCGCGATATATATGTTTCCGTTTAACGTGTTTTAGACGTAAGTACGGTGTTTCCATTTAACGTACGTGTTTTAGGCGAAAGTATGAAGAGGAAGAGACAATGAGAGGAAGAGAAGTTGAATTTATCTTCTTTAAGATGCATACTTAACATGTGCTTTTAAGTATGCTTTTGCCATTACACAAGGGTGAGCAAGGTCCTAATATGTATATGTGTAGTGCACATGGGAAAAGAATAAGTATCATCCAGAGAAGTAATAGAGAAGAACAAAATGGAAATCAATGTTGAGAGAGATTTGGACAGGTGAGTTGAGATTGAGTTATTCTGATGTTAGTTAAAAAAAAAGAAAAAGAAAAAAAAAAGAGTGGGTGTAGTTGTTCTCATTGTCTTTTGGATTACGTTTCACTTGTTTTTTTGGGTATTTCTCTCATGTTATTTTATTTTTCTCTCTATCAATTATTGAAAACTTTCATTGCAAAACTTTTTAATATGTAAGTTTGTTTTTTCTTGTTTATTTTTGTTTTTTTGGTCTTTTTTGTTTTTTTTGTATTTTTCTGGCTCTCTAAGGTAAAGCATATATATATATATATATAAAACTTCTTTTGGATGGAGAGAAAATAAAAGAAGAGATGATTAAAAGTAAAAAAAATTATATAAGTAAATGAAATTTTCCACAATTGGGGTGGAACTTGGTAGAGCAAAATAAGGAAAAGAGTGTGAAAGGAGAAAATAAAGGTAAGCTACAAAATGATCATTTTTCTCTCCAAAAGTAGGGAGAAAAAGGAGAGGGAAAAAAAAAAAAAAATGACATCATGAAAAGCTTTATTTTCTATGTTCTCTTCAATTGACATGATGTGGGAACAGCTCAACTGAAAATTTGTTGCTTGCTCCCGGTGTATCCATATGTTTCATGCACCACTACTCTCCTAAACAATACTAATTAAGTAATGAACATTTTTTGGCTTGAAAATAAAATAATTTGGATCATTAGATTGGGCATTTTTTTAATGTAATTAAGGGTTAGAATATGCGGTGTATTAGAGATACTAATGCACCTAATTAAGACATACTAGTATAGGATCCGCGCTTCGCAGCGGATAGATAGTATTTCAATCAATTAAAATATATTATAATTAAAGCTTAAAAATTGAAAAAATTATAACTAAAAAAAATACAAAGAATTTATAAAGTACATTAATAAAAAAAATAGATAGATATAGATATAAAATATTTAAATAATATATTATTCTACAGAAACGTATGTTTGACTAATATTTAGAGTCGGTTTATGTTGCAATTAATGGGTGCGTTCAAAATTTTTTAGAACACATGGCTTACGTTGCAATGGATGTGTCAAAAATTTTTTAGAACGCATGGCAAGCCCCTATTTGTTGTCCATACCTTAATTGGCAACATGGCTCCTTTCCAAATCATTTTGCAACTCTTAAATTATATATTGTATATATAATTATGCAGTTTTTTATATTGCCCAATTATTCCAACAAAACGGAAAAAATATCTTTGTTTAATAAAATACTATAGCATATATAGTAAGAGATATATGACATATTAAAGAGTAGAGCTAATGCTGAGAAAAAAGTTGTTGCTCCCATAAATAAATAATCTGGAACAATATATAGTCATGAAATGGGGAATTACAATGTAGCATGTTGTATCTACAAATCAAATATGTTTGGTGCAAGAGCAAGAGGAACTATATATAAAAGGATAATTTTTGCTGGAAAAGTAAGGGGGATTAATTTTTGTTGATATTATTCTAGAATATGCAAAAAGCATATGATGAAATATATATCACCTTGGTTGCTTTTTCATGTCATTGACCCTATCTAAGGCCCTGTTTGGCCAAAAATATCATTGTCAAACAGTTTTCTAAAATCACTTCAGCACAATTACTTTTCTATCAGACCCAGCCAAACGCTCTATAACTTTTAACAGAAATCACTTTTCCAAACTAAAATCACTTCTGCAGAAATCACTTTTCTAGAAGTTAGGCCGAACGGGCCCTAAGACTTTTTGTCGATTGATACAAAAATAATATATGACTCTTAATCCAACTCCTTATAAAATACTCCTCCTTGGATTACCTGACTCTTGGAATTCATTTAATTATTTGGTAACATGCACCTACCTCCAATTAATGACCCTTAGTTTTTCTAAAATTTAAAATTACAAATTATTTCCAAACAAAATTCGCTTAATTAATTAATTTCCTCGAACACTTTATAATTCATTTAAATAATATATAACAAGTATTTCACATCGTATTAAAGTAGAAGGTTCTAAGTTCGACCGTTCAAGCTTCAAGCTTCAGCTCTGCCTGCACACACGTACGATGAATATTAATAGAAAATAAACTTATCCGTCCTGCAGCTTAAATGCTTTTAAGTTTTTTTTTTTTTTTTTTTTTTTTTTTTTTGAGATAGAGAGAGTAGCATGCTTCGCTCGTTTATTTCGTTAAGAAATAAACTTAGCTAGAAATGTGAATCAATTAGAATTCGAACTCGGATCTCGAATACACTCTCTCTCTATATATATATGGATGTAATTTGTTGGGATGTGACAACAAATTAATAGAGCTAGTTATTTAAGAGATAGCGCAGCAACTAGATCTCTACAATGAGTAGTGGTTAATGTTCTATTGAGAATATTGAGCACCTTCTTATTTCCAAAATAAGGAATTTCATAGTTCGACATATTATTTCTTTATTTCACTACATTACACTATCATCTTAGTACAATATACACATGCATTAATTGCAATGATGGTGATGCATTGTATTAGTCCTCAAAGAGATAAATGAGACTACTCTCTCCATTTACTAGCTAGCATGAGGGATGTTTGGGCATACATATAAATCCTGTACTATATCTCTTTGTTATTGTCACACATGGGACTAAATGCACATGTGAACTACACCTCAATGTTGGGTACCATATATATATATATATATATATATATATATATATATATATATATATATATATATAGAGTTGAGCTAGAATACTCTTAAGAAGATTCTGACCATTTTACTCTCGAGTTGTTTTCGATGATAGAGCTTTCAAATTGATGATCGGTTCCGTTAAATATGATCTAAACCATTTAAACTACCTAGAAATCAAATTTCACGCACTTTCGATATTGTTCTTGTATCCATCTAGTGAAGTAAAAAATGAATGGTTGAAAATGAATATTCTTTAAAAAATGATGATAGGAGTCTTGTAATCAAGATCAAGAGTATAGATCTTGTTTTAAATAGTTTAAAGAATTTTCTAACAAAATTCAATTGATTTGGATATCTTTACACCGTTAAACGAGAAAACGTCTCTTATCCACCATTAAAATTACAAATTTTAAAACCCTTTGATCATTAGGCAAATGATGTCGAAAATATTTGAGGGGGTGGGAATGTATGATTTCTGATGAGCACTTTACAGTGGGGGTATAGATCATGTTCAACGGAGCGATCATCAATTTGAAGTTTCTATCATCGAAAAACAACTCTAAATGTATAGAGACAAACACAATAGGAGAGACAGCTAGCTCAACTCTATATGTATATATATATATATATATATATATATATATATATATATATATGTATGTAGCTAGGGTGTGCCAAATCTACCTATATATGCATGATGGAGAGTGGACCTCATTGAGATCTAACAACTCATTAATATTATATGCTTGGTATTCTATCAATGCTCATAATTTACAGGGAATTAATTATATTTGAGGGTCAAAAAAATGTCAATTTCTATGTGCCATGCATGGAAGTAAATTAAATTAAATTAACCAAGAAATGTGTACTATATAATAATAGCAAAGTTGGTAACTAGTAACTATCCATGTTGCACCTTCCATTGGGCCTTACACTACTGTAAAGGAGATTCCTTTATCCACAATTGGAACAAATTTCCCCCCAGCACCCTTTTCTCTTTTCCAAGATGCCCTAGTACTCATATCACCCTCACAACCAATGGCCTTTTAGGGGAAAATTGATCACCCTAGGGCAAAAAATTTGGAGTGGTGAGGGTGTGGGGGTGTATGGGCATGAAATTTGGGACTTGATGAGCAAACTCAAAAAAGTGTATAGAGACAAACACAATAGGAGAGGACAGCTTCTCATGTACTGTATCCCAACTTGTGAATGGGGCCTTTAAGGGATATGTTAGTACTACATGACCAAAACAATAAAGGATAACTTGGACTATAAGGTCCATGCATGATGCTTCCAGGTAACATAGTGACAAAAGTACCACAACAACCAAGAGAGAGAAAGAGTGAGAGTACTAAAGGGTGAGGGTGGTTAGAGAAGCCAGCAAAGTAACATAAATGACTAGTAGTGTCTTGAGTTCATAGAATTAGACTCTTTTAGTTAGGAGTTTTTTTTTTTTTTTGAGAGAGAGAGAGATAGGTAGCTATCCGCTTATTTATTTCGTTTAGAAATAAAAAATTTGGAAATGTGAATCAACTAAAATTCGAACTTGGAGTCTGCAATCACTGCCTTCACTCACGGTCGGTTCTTTCAGTTAGGAGTTGAGAGCAAGAAAATGTGTATATGTAGTCATGGCTCATGAGAGGAGATGCCAAAATTGGACCCAAAAACAAAAGAAGCTTAAAACCTTAATTGCAAGATTAGAGAAGAAAAAGGAAATGGAATGAGTTTTGTTGTAAAATATATATGTAGCCTATGAAATTTCATCCTAGCTCACTCAAAGCAATTTACCAAGTCAAGCCTGAGTCCATTCAATTGCACAATTAACCATGTGTGTCACTTAGGCAACATTTTTCATTTACCTAAGAGTGTGAAAAGCAGTACACTAGTAAAATACATTCAAAAGTTCAATCTTTTTTGTCCATCATTAACCTTAAATTGGAACAAGTATTGGATCAATGTATGAATGGTGGAAAATTATTCATCAATCATAATTCAATAAATTGTTCCGTGACTACGGGTACCTAGCACGTACAATTGGCAAAGAGCTTAATAGTTGATATAAGTTCTTGCTTCACATTTCTAACTATCTGAGTTCATTTCTAAAAAATTGAACAAATTAAGCAGATAACTTGCTACCTTTCTCTTAAAAATAAAATAAAATAAAGTTTTCAGTGGTTGAGATTGAGCCTTCAATTTTAAACTTCACTTTACCCAAACTGATCATGTAATAGTGTACATACCCAAAAAAAAAAAAAGAAAAAGAAAAAAAAAGAATAGTTTTCAGGTCGACAGATGTGTCAAATAATGTGGGCGTTTTCACCTAATTGATCAAGTAAAACAACATATCCATGATTAAATAAATGTACATAAATATATATATAGTTAAGTAGAGGGAGAAATAAAAATGACTTTTAGCCACTTTTTGTAGAACAAATTAGCCTATCCTCCCTATCCAATCAACCGTTCAAATTTCTAAGGAAATTAATGATTTTCAAATTTAGGAAAAGACGCAATTTGCAACAGTTAATCCTTATAATTATTATATTCTAATTGGAAAAATTTTCCATTAGGCAAGAGGGAGAGAGATAGAGAGAAAAGAGGGGGTACATATATATATATTCTTAATTATGCAAATGCTGCTAATATGGGATGATCTTCTGAGTGTAACATAGGAATTAAGGATGCCAAATACAAAGTAATTAACTAGCCGAAATTCATAATACTTTTAAAGAGATCAATATATTGTACTAAGCAAATTAATGTTTTTCTTTTTCTAGTGAAATTCGTGATACAACCAATTGCTACAGAAACTTTAGCTACCAGAGAACAGTATTTTATTTATTTATTCGTTATATTCAACAAAAATAACGCGAGATCTACGGTAATAAATAATAATTAACTTACATTGAAGGATGCCTTATCCTTTTCAGTCCAGAATCTAATAAGCCACTCCTGATCATCTCGATCTTCTCCTGTTCCTTTCATCACCTCAACATGATAATTATTATAACTACTGCATGTCCAAATACAAAAAAAAAAATGTCAATAGTAATCTCAATTGATCATATCTTATATATAGAAGATAAAGCATATATATATCAGTAGAAATACCAATTATCACAATGATAGTTAAAAATCATACAGAGCAAGAAGATAATCAGAATTAGTCACGGATCCGTAGTGATCGACGCTTTTGGCCAGTTTCTTTCTCTAGGGTTTCTTGCAAACTACACCATATTGTTAAAGTAATTAGGGTTTTTCTTGTGCTCCCATCAGCAGATGAAACTGCAACATGATCTGATATTAACCCTAAGAGGGGAGGGGAGAGACAGAGAGAGAGAGAGAGGGAGAGATCAGATCATGCTGGCAGCTTCAGCCGCTTGTGGCGCACCGCGAAGGCGGAGAGAGAGATTTAGAGAGAGAGAGAGAGTAGATGTTGGAGTTCAAAGAGGAGGAGAGGTTGTAGGAGGAGGAGAAGGGGTGAGGAGAGAAGCTGATATATATAGAAGATGAGAGGAGGATAGGGGTAATTAGGGTTTGCCAAGGTAAAAAGAAAGAGTTGGTCCATGTTATTATTTATTATTTATTATTTATGATTATTATACATATCTAAGACCAAAAGAGTGGTCCCAGAAACAAAACAAAGCATGTATTGAATAGAATATTGCCATGCCCATGCTACTCCAATATTGCAGTTAGGGTTTCTATGTATTTACCATAAGCTCTTAAATGGCCCCTTTCTTTTTCTTTTTTTTTTCTTCTTTTGTGGTGGGACCCTTTCATGCATCTCCACGTCCTATTCACCACACACACTGAGGTATCCATAAACAGAGAGGAATCCACAAACAAAGCCAAAATGGTTGTTACACGGTTACATACATTATATATATATATATAGAGAGAGAGAGAGAGAGAGAGAGAGAGAGAGAGAGAGAGAGAGTTCGGCTATGGTGTTTTTAAAAGCATCAATAGGTGCTTATAGATTTTTAGCCGTTAGTTCTGCACCGTTCATCATTTACATCCGTTAGATTATACTATTCAACCAACCATCCACTCAACCTTCGAGGGCCCACATCATCCTAACCACACAATCCTTAATCTAAAGGCTTAAAATTTACAAGCACCGATATCTTGGTACTTTTAAAAGCATACGAGCTCAGTTCTATTGTCCGGTTATGGTGCTTTTAAAAGCACCAAGCACTTGGTACTTATAAATTTTTAGCCGTTAAAAGCATAGGAGCTCAGTTCTATATATATATATAAGGCTAATATACTATTAATAGCACCAAGTCATTGGTGCTACCAAGTTTTTGGCCATTGGATTAAAAGATGTGCGGTTAGAATGATGCGGACCTCCTAGGGTTGAGTAGGTGGTTGGTTGAATAGTATGATCGATCTAACGGGTTAAATGAGCCGGAATGCTATCGGTAGCAAACGGACTTCGTTGCCACTCATTTATTTTCGATAATGAAACCTTTAAATCGACGATCGGCACCGTTGAACATGATCTGTACTACTTGAAGTATCTAGAAACCAAATTTCAAATCTTTTCGACATTATGGATATAATGATCAAAATATTTCAAAATTTATAATTTTAATAGTAAATATGAGATGTTTTCTCGTTTAGCAGTGTAAAACTATTCAAATCAATTAAATTTTGGTTAAAAAATTATTTAAACTATTTAAAACAAGGTCTGTTCTCTCGATATTGATTACAAAATTTCTACCATCACTTTTTAAAGGATATTTATTTTCAACCGTTCACTTTTACATCAACTTGATGGACAAAAAAACAATATCAAAAAAGTACGAAATTTGATTTATAGATATTTCTAATGGCCGGTATACATCGTATTCAACGGTGATCGTCGATTTAGAGCCTCCATCATTGAAAACAAATTGGCAGCAACCGATTCCGTTTGGTACCTGTAGTATTACCGGTATTCCAGCTCAACTTTCTCTCTCTCTCTCTCTCTCTCTCTCTCTCTCTATATATATATATATATATATATATATATATATATATATATATATATATATATATATATATATATATATATATATATATATATATATTGTGTGTGTGTGTGTGTGTGTGTGTGCTGGGACCATCATGTATATGGACCCGTGTAGGTTAGTTGCATGAGTGATCACATTCACAAGACAAGGGGGAAAGCATCTTACCCTAACAAAAGCATGTGATCTCTCTCTCTCTCTCTCTCTCTCTCTCTCTCTCTATAGAGAGAGAGAGAGTCCGGTTACTATACTCTTATGAGTACGATCGCATCGTACTCATAAGATGTTTTCGATGATAGAGTTTCTGAATTGATGATCTATACCGTTAAACGTTATCTAGAGCATTTAAAACGTGTAGAAATCAAATTTTATAATTTTTCAATATTATTTACCTTACGATCAAAAGATCACAAAATTGACAATTTTTTACGGCTAGTATAGGATATTTGCTAGTTTAATGGTGTAAAAGAATCGAAATCGGTTAAATTTTTGATAGAAAATTCTATTCATTACATAGATAAAGATCAATAACTCCGATCTTAAATTAAAGGATCCGATGATCCATTTTTAAAACGTCGGTCGATTTTGATAGTTCATTTTTTACTTGCTTGATGAACTTTATTATGATTTTGAAAAATTATAAAATTTATTTTCTAGAAATTTCAAATACTCTAGATCATATTAAACAGAGTGGATCATCGATTCGGAAGCTCTATCATTGAAAACGATTTATGAGTACGAAGAGCTCTACACTCATAAGAGTATAGTAACCCTAGCCTATATATTTAAATATATGTGTGTGTGTTCGTGTTTTGGTTGCACTAAGCTCATTCCTAAACCGATTGTTCCTAGCGTAAGTGGCAAAGGGTTTGGTGGTTGGTACTCGAAATCTTAAATTCGAATTCTAGTTGATTCACATTTTCAGTTAAGTTTATTTCTAAATGAAATAAACGAAACAGATATATAGCATACTACCAATCTCTCTCTATCAAAAAAAAAAAAAAAAAAGATCATTGCTAATGGGTATCTTTTCTTTTGTTTATCATTAATTGTTCTTCTCTTCCAAATTAAACATAGGTAAAAAGTAAAAATAAAAATGTAGGCTCCTCTACTCTACTATATTTTGTTCACACCCCTCAGCTTCTAATTAATTAACTTCTGTTTATTAATTGAGTAATTACACCTAGTTAATTTTTAAGAAAATGTATTCTGGTTGATCAACTTTATTAGTTATTAACTGTCACTCAGCCAACAATAAATTTAATAAATTTTTTTACTTAATTCAGTAAACATAGATTACTAAAATGGAAAACAAAAAACAAAAAATAAGAAATAAAATCAATGTGGGTGTCAATCAGAAAAAGAAAATTTGATATGGTTTCATTTAGGGTAAACTTCAAATATCATCCATGTGGTTTCGTACTTTTTCATTTTAGTACCCTATGGTTTAAAGCATATCAATTTAGTACCATATGGTTTTATTTTTCTCTTTTCATCAGCTCCTCCATTAATATTTCGTTAAATTATATACAGAAAACTTCAAATACCCCACCTAGGTTTATTGTATATTTACTTTAGTACTTTTTAGTTTTAACTTTGTAACTAATTTAACGAAAAAAAAAAGTAGAGAAGATAATAAAAAGAGTAAAATAAAATAACGAGATACTAAATTCATATATACATTTTATTTCACAGAATATTAAAATAAAAAAGTACGAAACCACGTGAGTGGTACTTAAAAGTTTTCCCTAAAATTTAAAACCAAACAATAATTAGTCCACTATCTCAATAAAGTAATTAAGTGTGCATTTAATTTTTGAGTAGATGCTTAGAAGGGTATCATGTTGTACATAGTAAGCACTATAAGATCAGTCCCCATCAAAACAGCCTAATTCTAGAAATCATGAAAATGACATATCTCCAATTAAACCTCCTTTGAATCAAGCACATGCACCTAATATATGAAGTTCCCAAATATAGGTTTAGATTCTTTATTTTCTCTCCCCTTTTTAATGTTTGTGTTGTTGATCATCTTTTCAGAGATAAAATCATTATGCATATGTAACTTGAGTTACATGTAATAGATTCCAAATAATATTTTGGGTAAGAGGTCCCCTAGACTAAATGGTTATTCTATTTAATTTTCTCTCTCAATTATTTTCCATTATGTGGTTCTTCATAACTTAATACATCTCCCAAGCTTTCTGAAATTAAACTTACTTATTTTTTGACATCTACTATATATCTAGAAAGTGTAAAATGCACAATTTTATCTAGAAAGTGTAAAATGCACAATTTTATCTGTCACTTTTTATTGCAATATCTTTTTCTTTATTGCAATATCAATTAAGTATATGAATTTGCTGTCCAAAATCTCTCTCATTAATTGGTAGTTTCACACATTTATTTCCTACACAACAGTAATTTCGGCCAAACATGCACCTATGAAAAACTTTCATTAAACTGATTGTACCTAACACAGTTGACTAAAAATTTAATGATTGATACTCGATATCTCAAAGTCGAAGCCTATTCGATTCGTATTTCTAGTTGGACTTTTTAAATAAAAAAAAAAAAATGAACGAAGCAGGTAGCTTTGCTAGTCCTTTCCGCACAATAAATAAAATAAAGAAAAACTTCCATGAAGCACAAAGTGATAGGACTCTGTGCTCCTGAGCCGTTTTCGATGATAGGACTCTTGAATTGACGATCGGCTCCGTTAGACTTGATCTAGCGTATTTGAAGTTCTAGAAAATAATTTTTGTGATTTTTCGATATCATTTACCTAGCAATCGAAAGGATTCAAAATCTATAATTTTTAACGGCTGAAAATAAAAATTCTATAAAAAGTGGTGATATATCACTAAAATTTTTGATCAGAAATACTGATCTTGTTATAGATAGTACAAAGAATTTTGTATCAAAATTTCATCTGATTTGAATACTTCTACACCGTTAAACTTGAAAACGGCAGATATCAACCATTAAAAATTATTAATTTTGAATCCTTTCGATCACTAGATAAATGATATCAAAAAATCACAAAAATTATTTTCTCGAAACTTCAAATGCGCTAGATCAAGTCTAACGGAGCCGATCGTGGATTCTAAGCTCCATCATCGAAAACGGCCAGAGCACGGAGGCCTCCGTGAGAGCACACAAGACCTACTCCATATATATATATATATATATATATATATATATATATATATATATATATATATATATATATATATATATATATATATATATATATTTACTATTCTACAATTGTTGATTCTTCTTTTTTCACTTTTATTTTTCTTTACAAAAGTGGTTGTTGACATTTTCTATTCAGGATATATCCTACAATACATCAAATGAGATCATTAATTTGTTTCTTTTCTCATGGGGACATGGTTTTGATTCTCCTTCCAACAGCAAATCCAACATACTATTTTGCTAGAGACTGATATATATATATGTACCAATTAAAAAGAGCTTTATTTTTATTTTTTTTTTTTTTTTGTTTCTGGTTAAACTTTTTGGGCTACACTAGTGTATTATTAATTAATAGTGAAAGCATAAAGTCACACATATATTACACGCATTTAATTATAAACCATTTTTTGGACCATTATTTCATATGTCCTTCATATGTCCCACTATATATATATCAGCAAGATAAACAATAATAAACCAAAATTTCGGAGAATATCATCATTTTCTCTCTATTCATGCTTGGAAATATTAATTACAATGTATAAAAAATTTAAGAGATCGATTGAAATATTTTTTTAGAGAGATAGGTAGCAACGCTATCCGCTTAATTCGTTTATTTCATTTAGAAATAAACTTACCTAGAAATGTGAATCAACTAGGATTGACTTCATAGTCTAAATTATTGCTACTGATCTAGGGACGGTCGATAAAAGATTGAAACGTTAGAGTAAAAAATTTAAGAACTAAGTGGATCACAGAGTTAGGATAGAGGAATAATAAGTGTCCACACATTATTGTGGGAGTGGTGAAGAGATCGAGTATGGACCACCATAAAGAAAGGTAGTTTTGGGTTGGTTGTGATTGATAGTTACCCCTCAACAACAAGCTCTCAAGTAGGACAAATAACAGTACAATACCTTAATTTCCAATGATATAATAATTGATCCAGTTGCTTAAATATTGGTTATAGCATGTGCATTTGTAGAGAGAGAGAGAGAGAGAGAGAGAGGAGTGAGCAGTACTACTATTGTGATTTACCAGGTAAAATTGGCTCATTTCATCAAATTGAATTAACTTATGTTGTAAAGGTTTAGTGCTATTATCTTCTAGTGCAAAATCGAATAATTCGAGTGTCTGTTCATTTAAAACGCCAAATCAGAGATCTCACTGATATATATATCTATATATCTATATATATAATTAAGAAGGATCATAGAGATTTGGAGAATGTAGTATAGTTAGCAAGCAAGCGAAAAAAAATGATTTTATTGAAGTATATACCTCACTATATTTTGTGATAACTTGCATAAATTGTATATGTAGATATGAAGTTCAAAATTAGTATATTTCTCTCTCTCTCTCTCTCTCTCTCTCTCTCTCTCTCTCTCTCTCTCTCTCTCTCTCTCTCTCTCTATATATATATATATATATATATATATATATATATATATATATATATATATATGTAGTACTCGTACCTAAAATATGCATTTAAATTACATATCAACCTAGATTAATTAGGTGTGTTACAACTTACAACACAGCTAGCCCATGGCCCCCATCATAATCAAATCGTCATTCAAATATGAGCAACAATCTTAAGTACTTGGTTCAGGTTCATTTGTGAATCCTCTAAAACATAAACACCAGTACTGATCATCACTAGCTCCCTCCTTTTCTTTTTAATTTTTGGTGCAAAAGTAACTCACGAAACGAATTCGTCCAATTTAATTAAATGGCCCGTTACGATCGAGCGTATTATATTGGACTTTAAAATTCGGAATATAGAGTTCACTGAAAAAGTGAAAATACTATCTCTAGTTTATAAATAGTGTTTTCCTAATAATAAATAAATAATATTTTCTATCAATTTTTTAGCCTTTGGATTATTCCTTTTTACCTATCCTCACTAAACGGTAAACGTACGCTAGACATTTATTTTATCTTTTTTTGGCTACTATGCTATCGGAAGCACGTAGCCTTAATCTTCCATTTCGTTTTTCGATGTTGTGATTTTTGAATCGTCGATCGGCTCCGTTAAACTTGATCTAGAGTATTTGTAGTACCTAAAAAATAAATTTTGTGATTTTTCGATATCATTTGCCTAGTGATCGAAGGGGCTCAAAATCAATAATTTTAATGACCGTAGTGAGCCGTTTGGAAGTTTAACGGTGTAGAAATATTCAAATTATGTGAAATTTTGATAGAAAATTTTTTATACTATATAAAACAATATCAATATCTTTGATCTAAAACTTTAATGTCATATTATCACGTTTTGTAAAATTTTTATTTTCAGCCGTTGATTTTGAGCCCCTTCGTTCACTAGGTAAATAATATTAAAAAATCGCATAATTTATTTTCTAGATACTTCAAATACTCTAGATCAATTTTAACGGAATCGATCGACGATTCGAAAGTCGCATCATCGAAAACGAGCTAAAAGCACGGCAGGCTCCATGCTTCCGATAGCATAGTAGCCTTACTCTTTTTTTTTAGAGAGAGAGAGGTAGCACACTACCCGCTTCATTTATTTTATTTAGAAATAAACTTAACTAAAAATGTGAATCAACTAGAATTCGAACTTGGGTCTCAGACACCAACTACCAAACACTTATCACTTGCTCTAAGTACGGTCAGTAGGCTACACATTTATTAAGGACTGAAAAATTGAGAGTAGTAAACATAACATTTTACCATCAATAGTGTTCTAGCTACTTGCTCATATATATGCCCTTTCAACAATTTTCAAATTAATAACATGTGCATGAGGACCAATTTTGCAAGAAATTTCACTCCAATTTACACAGGATTTCGTAGAAAAGATAAAATTGTGGCTAAATGCGAAGGACTCGTTGCAAGAAATCAAATGGTGAGGACCAAATTTAAATTAAGTTTACAATGCTAAGGCCCTCCGGTACAATTACTATCTTAGCACAACACATACATATAAATAGCCACATTACATTTCCTACAAGAATATAACCCTGAACTTTACTAGTTAAAAAAATAGAAAATGAAAATACCAAAGGGTTTAGGAGCAAAGCAAAGAAAAGTCGACATAAAGCGAACTTGCCACAATAGCCTGAATGTTCGGTTTGTTTACAAAACGAAACGAAACAAAACAAATCTCTTTTATCCAATGTGCAAAATGATTATGTGCTCTCGCTTGCGACCTCGTAATATATTATGGCTATATTGACATAAAAGAATGACAAGAATACACTGTTATGTAACGTCTATGTACAACGAGACGCATCGTTCAGAGGCCCAAGCGGCATCAAAGGTGTGGGGGAAAAAGAAGCACTCTTCACAGTGTGGCACGGGCGACAATAAGCATCCTACACATTTAGTTCTCCGGGCGCCGCATCCTGTAGAAAGTTAGTTTCAAATCAGACGCATACTTTTTTGAAATAAATATCAAATAACACTAAACCAGGAAAAGCACAGTTTTTATAGCATTAAAAGGCAGTTTGCTTATTTAGTATGCATTTGATCTAAACTTCCGAAACAACTTCTCTGCCTCAAAAAGCAGTAGATAAACATTTGGAAACATAAAAGTTTAGAGCTTTTGCTATGGCAGATTGTTGAAATAAGCTTCTGGTCTTCCAAAACAGAAGCTCTTAACTTAAAAACCTTTTGCTTTTGCCACCATGCGAAAACATTAGAACTTTCATATATTCATGTTCTTCGTTTAGACAAAAGGAAACTAACATCTGAAGTTTTGCCAGTGAATGTGATTCAACAAAATAAAATTGAAAAAAGAATTTCTTCTCCTAATTTCAACTTACATCAACATGAATGTCGACAGGAAACAAATTGATTGCACCCGGGCTGAAAGAGAAACTGCTCGATAAAGAAACACAGAATTAGTGAGTCATAAAGCACTTCAAAATGAAAGGAAAAAGAAAATCCCTAAATGAAGCAGCTGAAGCAGTACATATATTTGCAAACATCCATAAATCTGCTTGCGCATTACTAAAATAGAAAAACAAAAGAAACTAAAGAGAGCAAGCAAGTCAAAGAAGGCAATTAGTAGAAACTTGTCAACTGACTTGAGCAAATTCACTGACCCCCATGTGTCATTGCTTAACTTGGCTTTTTTGCCCTTTGATCACCACAGAATAGTTGGAGAATTCACTGATTTTATTTTCATATTTCAATCAATATTTCCATATTCTGGTACTTACAGAGATTAACTGGAGATTTTACATAAGTGTGCAGATAAATAATCCAATTACCCGTGGGCGAGAACTAGCCGCCACACATACGGAATGAAGAACTCCTCAGGATGACTCTCTTGCTCATAAGTGAAGCGCAACTGTGTAAACATCTGCCAGATACCAGCATGTAAGTTGCCATGATAACCTCAAATCAACGTTTTCTGTTTTCTTTTTTCTTTTTTCTTTGAGAAAAAGAAAATGTAAATTGACAGTGTATGTATGAATTCTCCTTATATGCTTAGCACCAGAAAATCCTACTCGAGTTATACCTTCATCCCTTCACCACGCCATGAACGGCAGTTAATGATAATCACTTCGAGAACCTTGTCCACAGACCATTCGCCATCTGCTTGGTGCATATCCATGCGGCTATTGAAGAAATCTAACACCTGCACAACAATTTATAAGAAATGAGAAACTAAACAAATAACCTATAAATAAGTGCGATTTTACATATAAATGTCTATCCTTGAAAATTACTTATTTACCTTAAATACGCTTGTAAAATATAAGTTTTTCGTGCAAAACAAGCACCATTATCTCCAGTTGGGGAATCTTCCCATTCGTGAGGAATTTTGGTTATGCATTAGAGAGTTTCTCTTTCACTTGTAAGTACAAGTACGTATATGTAACAAAATGAATTTTTGAAGGCCAGTATGGAAATTCAGAGTTTGCAGGGATACATATAAATAGGTAGTTTTGCAAAGGATCTATATTAACATCTCGAAAATTCATAGAAACAAGTATAGGAAAAACTGATAGCATACTGTGTATATATTTTCAAGCAGCTCATTGAACCGTGGATGGTTCTTGAACGGCTGAAACACTTCCTGCCGGTGCATTATTGCATAGACCACCTGTTCAAAAGTTACAAAGTTAAACCAGAGCAATATAAGGCAGTAATATTAATTGATCGGTAAAAGAAGATCAGCCGAATTGTGTTAACATAACACCTCTGGATTACGAGGCAACGCATATGTAAGGATTGCATTGATAATTTCCAGCACGATTCTTAGAAAATCCGTATATATGTGAAGCTCTGTTGACTGCAAGAGAGTTTAACAGTTCTTCAGAAGAAAGCACTAACAACACTCTAGACCTAAAAAAGTATTGGACGAAAACAACTACCACATCTTCTGCTACATTTTCTCCTTCAATTTGGTCAGAAGCAGTTTTGAGGACCTTGTCATTTTTCAGCTCAGCTACTTTCGCATACCTGTAAAATGGTTGAGAAGTCTAATTAAGGAAAAAATAATCTGCTAATTTTCACAGGAACCATTGGTAACTATAAGTTGACATTGTCAACATGAAATTCTAATAGTATATATGGATTTTTACATGTGTATACCTGCATCTACAAATCTGAATTTTCATATATACCCCTTGAAAATGTAGCTTCTGATGAAAATGCTCTTATCGCAAGTTAAGAAGTCATCCATTTGATGGGGGAAGTTGCATGTATCATAAAAAGTTTTTCAAGTAGGGGCCTCTTTTTCAAGTATATATGTAAAAAATTTAAGCTTTTTAAATATCAATAAATATTGTACAGAAGTAGATAATTTTGTATTGGTAAATGACCAACTATCTCTGATATACAATAACAGCATAATTCATCAGGAGTAAAAGAGGTGAACAAGTAGCAACATACTTGCGGGAGAGCATGTCGAAAAGGCTAACAAGCCTCTGAGATGCATATGCACTCAACCTATGAATATGTGGAGCCATATTTGCCAAAATTGCGAGACAGTTTGTATGAAGATAGATATCCTGTTTAGGTCCGTCACACAAACTAGCGATGTTAGAGAAGCCATTGATTTTTTGTCAACCTTACTGAATTAACAATAGAACCAAAATATTCAGATTACATGCTAAACATAAAAGAGTTTGAATATGATTTTGACATTGTGTAATGCTAGTACGTAAAAATTTGGCAAAAAAATTGTAAAAATTACATGTTGCTACAAAATATATTGACTTGTTAGCTGTAGATCTTGCTGTATATCAGCAAAATTGCCACAACTTGACATGCCTCTTTTTAACAGGTGCCCCAATAGAAAATTGTATTACAAAAGAAATAGAAGATATGCAAACTTGGACCATCCCACATTAATGAGCCATCTTTATCAAAAACATGTTTTTGTTATTAACTCATCATACTTCCTTCAATAGTTGGCAGTAGTTAGTAAAATAACAGAAATACCAAGTAATATAACAACTAGGGACCTCATCAAAAGGCTGACAAAAATATATTATGGGTTCCTTTATACGGTACAAGTACCAAGAAATTTCCTCTATGGCATGTCGAAGGAAGCTTCTTCGAATTTTAAATCCTTACCCGCAGCTTGGAGAGATTGTACTTGATAGTTCGAATAAGAATTACAACCATCAAAGACCCAAGAGAAGTATGATGCAGAAGCCGTTCTTGATACCAAGGAACACTAGGAAGTATCTGCAAATATAAACTAGTTAACTGCCTACTACTTTAGGAAATGTTGTGACCTGAAAGAATACAAATATCCTTACCAATTTATGTATGCTGGCATTGAAGGATGAATCCTGACTAAGTATGAGAAGGATGATCAACAACATATAGATTTGATTAGATGTCCTCCTTGATGCATTATACAGCGTTTCCAGAATTGGCATCAACTGACATTAGATTGGCAAATAAAGAAAATACTTCCATTAGCATATGCTTGGAAAATGACTGCAGCATAAGCCGCTCTAAGATGAAAAGAGGCTTCTGAGAAGTTTGCAAATAAGCATATAATACATGAAAAAGATTAACAATAGTTGCACAAGCAAAGGGTAAGATTGTAAAATTATTGCTATTCTTTTTTCTTTTGTATTTCATGTCAACTTGTGGAGGAGAGGCTAGTGCATTAGCAGCATTACTGAAGAAAAGAAAGAAAAAGAAATAGTGCAATGATTGTTCTTCAGCTGAGGTGTGTACCAGTGTATCCAAATCTGTTCGCACCAGAACATACTCCAAGAAGTCACAGTTTCCATGCACCAAAGAATAAAGTAACAGGACAGAACTCTCATCATTCAGACATCTGTAAGATCAAATCACATGAGAATGAGTACAAATATATGTGATGGAAACACAATTATGTAAGTTCATTATTGACTAACAGATTCATCTAAAACTTATGTAATACTCGTCCAGCATCCATCTGCTTCAAAGAAGCTGGAACAGTTTGACTAGCAGTTTTTCCTAATAAACCTACCGTAATATTACTTTTAAGAAGCAAAAGAAAAAGGAAAAAAAAAAGAAAATAGAAAGAACCTTCTATAAGTGTTTTGTAAAATCTCAATAGCAAGATTTAAAGTGTCATGACACGGGGGTGTACCACTGTCCCTGGCACGGTACCGCACATGCACGCTTGCGTGCTAACACGTGGCACGATTGTGTGCCGATAGACACACATGACCTCCTCCTGGCACGCTTTAGCACGGACTTATTTCAGTTTTTTTTGTTCCAATAAACTCTTATAATGTTATTTTGAAAGATTTAAATAAATAATTATGAAAATCTACTATGTATACCTTACTATACTCATCAATTAACATGCAGGTAAGCTTTTTATAAGTAAAGTACAATTATACCTGATGTAGAATAGAAATTAAAATACAATAATAAAATTCACAAGTACAATAATTATTTAAATTTACATCTTTACATAGAGATGACTGCTTAATTCCACATAAATCGGCGTGCTTGATTATATGGCATATTGTCATCTGCAGATACAAGATTTATTTGACAATATTGATATAAATATTGCTGGTATTGTGAGAAAGTCATATATTCCCGATATTACATCCATATTTTTGTTCTTTTATTCGTTTTAAAAATATCTGATCAAAATTTGTTTAGGAGAACAATTTTTGTTCTCCTGATTCACCGAAAGCTTCGCGGTGCAACAAATTTTGACAAAATATTTTGCAAAGAAAAAATGGATGCCTGTGGTGGAAGCGGAGGGCTCG
Source organism: Aechmea fasciata (assembly GCA_025177825.1). NCBI lineage: Eukaryota > Viridiplantae > Streptophyta > Magnoliopsida > Poales > Bromeliaceae > Aechmea > Aechmea fasciata. Next base: position 3,548,254 of record CM045927.1, on the reverse strand, counting down.
GGCCGTGCAGGGGGCTTCGCCCCCCGCGGTATGGATCGGATATGTCAATTAAAAATTTACTCCTATATTGATAAATAAGAAGTTAAAAAAAGGCATCCACCAAAAAGCAAAAAAAAAAAAAGTTAAAAAAAAGATAACAAAGTAAAAAAAAAAAAAAAAAAAAACAATATAGGTAGCCCGAGGGGGGGAGGGGGAGCTCGATACCCTAGAGAACAAAAGATAAAAGAAAAGCCAAAAAAAAAAAAGCTAAAAGGGAAAAAAAAAAAAAAAAAAAAAAAAAAAAAAAAGGCGACACGCACGAGTATGTACTGTTGCTTGTACGGCTACGTGCCACTTTGTCTCTCGCGGCACGCATGCGTACACAAAAGCGACGGTCACGAGGATTACAAGTATCTTTGTGCCCCGCCAAGGGGGCACGGGCGGCATTTAATTCCTTGCTCAAGAGTACATATGGAAATATATGGGGTTAAGAGAGAATGTTTTGGGTTGATATTATTTTTCTTCATGCACACTTAAAAAGAAGGAAAACCAATTATACAAAAAGAACGACAAACAAAATACTAACATAGGTGAGTTCCACATAAACTCTAGGAAACAGTTTTCACTGGAAAAGTTCTTCAATGGGGGAAAAAAGTGCAGTTACTGAGGATTGGACCGGCACTTTCAGCGTTAACCATATTAGTTAAGTATGCAGTGAAAAGAAAAAAAGACGAGGCGCAGGAAAGTGTGCATATGTGGGTTGGTGGTTGTTGGGGGATGAGCCAGGGATGTTTGAGTTTTCATCTTCTGCAGAGTGCAGAGATCTTTACCTTAAGATACGTAAAATATTTTGCATCAAACTATATTCTACCAAGTTGGAAAAGAAGGGTGGAAAACTTCTTCTAGCATTCTAGCATCTTTACTAGGAGCAAAACACTTAAAAAATCGAAATCTATTGTACAAACTAGAAAAACTGATACTTATTACTCACGTTCCAAGGGTGTCAAATAAGGAAGCAAAAGGCACTCTCACAACAGGTCCATTATGCGCATTTCCTTCAATGTCGATGCGATCAACTGCATCAAAAGAAGCACTTTCAAATAATTGATAGTTCTCTGATTGATCTAAAAGAGATTTTAACCAAGTAAAATAGAGACTTACACTCAATATCCCTAGCATTTTCGAGTGCCTTACAGTAAGGATTGTCATGAAAAGTTGAGTTGTCCTTCAAATAGGCATTGGCATCACCACCTTCCACATTATTATTTGATATAAACTCATCCATCGAAACACACTTTCTATAGTGAATGAGAATAAGCAAAACAAGTAAACTGTTATCTGCCAGTGGACTCCTCTGACCATCACCACCTGAACTAACTAGATAGTTGAAAGTGTAGTATGGAAGCAGTACAAAATTTGCTGCAAAAGCCAATTATCAGGTGTTTATTAGCAGATATCCTAAAACAGAAAGGCCAGAGCTGATATACATATATAGAAGCCGTACTTACATAAAAAATCACTAGATGTACTTCAATGTTAAAACAGAAGGTGAGGCGCAATTGACAACTAGCACAGAGGGAATCCTCCCCAAAAAATATATATAAATTGATTCTTAAATACTCGTGCATTGCATCTTTCTAATATTCATATATAGGAAATTTCAAATTGTTCCTTCTCCTTTCTGTTTTTATACACTATTAATGTTATTACACTTGCAAAGTTTCAAGACCTACATGGAACTGATAAAGTTAATGTTCAGCAAATCCACACATCCTTTCACAAGGAAAACAGAGATTTACATTAATAATTTCAGAGGGGTAATGTACATTAGTTTTCTTGCTCTGTCTTTAGCTATGGACAATAGGAATGTGAGATAAATTACAGTAGAGCCATCCATCAAGTAAATTGTAACAAAGTAAAATAGGAAGGAGTACTCTTTGGAAGCAGCGGAGAGTGAAAGATGAAATCACATACCAGCGGCAGAACCAACTTTTTGCAGAACACCAGGCCCACTTTCTTCAGAAAAGATTGAATAAGATGAATCATTAAAAGGAATGCGTGGTCGGGTTATAAAATTTAACAACAGTCTGCGAACTACCGAAGCTACCACAACACTTTCCTGAAAATGAAAAAAGTCAATTTTAGTTACTGACTTTTCCCTTCAAAGTCATCAATTTAAAGAAATGCCCCCACAGAATCTGAAATTTTCTTATAGCTAAAATACAGAAAATCCACCTGAAAATATCACAATTTGCACTTTGCCACCCTGAATATAAAAACCTACATTCAATCCCTCGAGAAGTATGACTTTAGATTGTTAGCACTAAACCACATTTGTCATGTTATTCCATTCAGAAGTTCTCAGATTAAAATGAAATATAATAGAATCGTTAAAATACAATGGATATTTCAGATCATATTTCAATCTTTCTAACAGTTCCTGACTTCCTGTAGATAAAATGTGATACAAAGGGGCCAAATGCTAATAGTCTAAACATTGAAGGGATTAACCGGAAACACATATTTTACAGGGAGACAATATGAAAACCACAATATTTTCAGGTGGGACTATGCAGTCTAGCCTTTTCATAGTTACCACTCAATAGTGCAGAATACCCATAAATAGTGTGTTATCGAATCCACGAAGGGTATCCAGTTTTCTATTAGAATAAATTTTTTAAGAGAGGCTCATTTGCATGTACAAAGGTATATATGTAAGAAGCAAGTTTTTGAAAAGCATACCAAATTACGGATTTTGCAGGGGTATATACGTAATTAGGTATTGCAGGAGTATGCATATAACTATATCTTACCTGAGACATGGCTGCATCAATGAATGGATGCACATCATTTGGAGCAGGGGATGGTCCAGAACAAAGCTGGGTTGACATGGCAACCAACATGAAGTTCAGCAGTTCATGATGGAGGAGGCTTGAATGAAAACTTGCAATGGATATGCAATAAAAATTTAGAAGCAAAACACCTAATCAACTCTGTAACTATGAATAATGAACAGAAAGTAATTAAAATTTACCTTACATCAGATGCACCGACGAAACTGAGAATGCCTCTCATGACGAACAACTCTACACTTTGATCTACAACAGAAAAGGCACTATTAAAGATTAAAGTTCATTCAGCAATAGAACCATTGAAAATAATGCACAATAACACGAGCTAAATTCTCTTTAAAAACCACAATTTAAACTACCAAGAGATTAAATTAAGAAAATTAATTACCAGAGGGTAAATTTTCCAGCCCCTTCTCATCCTTATCAATGTCAAGACATAGTTCTTCCAAATTGTCACTTTTTGCATTTTCAATAATGAACTTAAGAAATATAGATGATATGTATGAAGCGTTAACAGCCTTCCTGTATGCTGTCGAGGATTCAGCAGAAGCCGACATGGCGTCTTGCAAACACCATACCATGTGAATCAAAATCTTTGCAAGATGTCTAGTGTGGTAGTTGTTCTGAGCTGCATATTCAAAATAAAGTGAATACAGTGAAAATGCAATATATTAACCAAATAAACAGTTGGGTCAGCTAGGATCCTTATTTGCAACGTGACAGAGATAAATGAAAACAACAATATGCCCCTTACAACAAGACCTATCACTTTCATACTGTATCGTTGGATAATAAGAGGCAAATGATTTCTCAATTTCTAGTACTTATGATGAAAGATAGGTTTTGTCACCTTTTCACCTTGTCCCCTGGCACTGCATCTTAAATTGCAATACTCCACTGAAGACCGTTATGGCCTTTGCATTGAAAAATCCACCAGCAGATTTGGGAGGCCGTATAGAGAAAATATTTTCTTGTCAACAACTAATCTAATACATAACATATATAGAGAGTGAGAAAGTAACTAACTCTCTATATATCTTTCTTGTCAACAAGAAAGATATTTTCTTGTCAACAACTAATCTAATACATAACATATATAGAGAGTGAGAACAACTCAGCTTTCAAGCACTATGTCCTACTACATGTCATTTTAGGATTGATATTTATCAAGCCTTTGTTGCACAACGCACATAAGGTAAGACATCACACAGGATTATCTAAAAACATATTTCAGCTATTTGATTTCAGCCTAAGTAGAATTCTAAATTAATATAGTCTCCTTCACTAGATCCCAAATCAGATAGAATTTTAAGAAAGTCTAATCTCAACTATGTGATCCAAATTACAGAGAATTATATGTTCAATTCTCAGTACTAATCTCAACTCAAATAGCCTTCTAGGCTAATCTTAATCTAAGCTATTTAATTACAACAGAATTCTGAGCAGGTCTCAGTTGATATCATCAATACCTACGCATCCTACTTCTCGAAAAAAATTCAATATCTAATATTTACATTGTTATATTTTTCCTAGATTTTTATTAACCCTCTATTTTTATATTCATTGATTTTAAACATTTCTATTTTTCTGCCCCCAACAATGAATTGCATGGGAACAAAGCTAGAAAGAAAAATATTAAGTTAATATCATGTATGCAGTGATTATCAACTCCAATCAAAGCAAAGAATGCAAAATTTTTATTAAGCATCCAATATTTATGGCCACAAAGGTCTTCTTCAAAGTTAGGTGTACATATCCCTTAAAATTACAATGGAAAACTAAAAGGCATAAAACTATACGGCATTTAGTTCCTACTAAACCTAAAAAAAAGAAAAGAAACAAAAAGATAAGCCCCAACATATGATGCTTCAATAGAAAATGACGTTCATCATTGAAGTGACACTTTCACCATTGGATTCCACTAAAGTAAGCAGTATCTGAGGCATATCCAGCATAATTGATAAACATTTTACCATACTTATAAATGTTTATCTCATTTTTCCTATTCAATCAAAGCAGAAGGGACTGAGTGCTAACCAATTGATACCAAAAATATGGTGCACCTTGTCAACTAGTAGACTATGCGGCCCATTTCTTAAAACAGAGATCTACCGCTACCAAAGTCTTCAATTTCTTTCTTTTACACCGCACAAATATTGCCTCAACGAGCATAGATTACGAAAACTAGGTTTTAATTCATTCAATTTCAGATTCAAACTACAATGCAGCTTACGCAACGCTACAAAACTACGATCTACAAAAAACGATCACATCAACGGCAACACAAACATTTCCACTAACAGATCAAAATGATACTAGGGTACCAAGGGAACCTACCGAAGGCCATGCACGCCTCGAGGACGCGGTGGCGCGGCCATTGGAGGGTCAGGGGGAGCTCAAGGAGCTGTTTCCAGAACTCGGAGGATATCGGGTACGATTTCTCCCCCACAAGCGCCCCGATCAAGTGCTCCGCCGCCTCCCGCGGCCGCGCCGTCCCCCGCCGCGGCGTCGACGGCGCCGCCCCCATCCGGATCGAAGAGCGCCCGACGCAAAAACCCTAGCTACCTCCTCCTCCTCCTCCTCCTCCGCCTCGGATCGAGCTCGAGGGTTAAAGGAGATCCATGCGATCCCGCGAAGAGGACGAGATCTCGACGTGGATGGAGAGAAATGTATCAAAATTAGGGTTGAAAAAATTGTTCGGAAACTTGAAATGGGAGTAAAGAGAGAGGCGAGAGGGACGAAGGATTCGTCGTTTTCAATTTTTCTTTTTTTTTTTTTTTTTTTTTTTACGTAAGTTTTATTTTCTTTTTTAATTTTTTTTTCTCTCTCTCGATTTTCGTTCCGATAGGGAGAGGGTTGAAGTGACGAAATTACCCTTACATTCGGGAATATAAATAACCTGGCTAACGTTGGTGGGACAGGGGTAGTTTAGGCATTTTGTTTACTTCGGAGAAGACCCCGTCGGTGCGTTACTAGTTCACATCTTCTGGTCAAGCACCACTTGCATATATAATAAACATCTTATATATTATTATTATTATTATATTTTTTAAAATACCTAAATTTTAATTTAAAATTTTTTATAATATTCAAAAGTATTTTTAAACTTTTTCTAAGATTTATTTGAATATTTTGTTAATTTATTATGCAGTAAAATTTATATGATTTGGTGAATTCTAATATTACAATAATTATCAAATTCAACGAGTTTACAATGTTTTTAAGACATTTTTATAATTTTTGATACTCCAAAAAATAGGTATCCGAACATCTTCTTATAGACGTAAATATTGCTTATTACAAAACAACAAAAATATCCCAATATTATAAAATTAAATAGCACACGCATAAAGCATATTCTCTAATGATATCATTCTAATGCAGGTGCTTCGTCTAAGAATAAAAAGAAAATAGTGATAGAAGATATATAGTACAAAGTAAGACTAACAAGATTATTATTATTTTTAGGGAAAACTTCAAGAATCCCCCTGTGGTTTCGTGTTTTCTCACTTTAGTACCATGTGGTTTAAAACGTATAAATTCGCTCCAGTGTGGTTTCGTTTTTATCTTTTTGTTATCAATTTTGTTATTTTTTTTTTCTTAAATCAGTGACAAAGTTAAAATTAAAGGGTACTAAAGTGAATATTCGTGGGTATTTAAAGTTTTTTGTATATAATTTAAAAAAATATTAACAAAAAAGCTTTAAAAAAGATAAAAACGAAACCACATGGGGGTAAATTGATACGTTTTAAACCACATGGTACTAAAGTGAGAATAGACGAAACCACATAGGGGTTTTTGATGTTTTCCCTTATTTTTATTATTTGACTAAATACCTAACCGTTTGGTTAGGGGATAGGGATAGAAATAGGCCCTTATCCTCCCCTTTATATCCAAACGCTAATTTTTTATCCGAGAATAGTAGTTCTCGGTTATCCCCACCAACATATTTATTTTCTATATAAAACTACCTAATATTTTTCTTATTTTCGGGAACAACTCAATTTTCATCCAAACGTTATTTTTTTTATCCCCATACTTATACCTATTCCTGTAATAGCTAGTTCTTATTTATTCCCGGGAATTGCCTAATTTCCGCCTAACATATAGAAATTTTATGAGATTAGGCGGAATTGCATTATACTTGTGGAAATACAATAGATTTGTCGGAGACCAAGTTCTATACAAAATGTACTTTTACCTACTTGCTGGCATCTTAAATTAAAACTTTTTTTTTTTTGAGTAATCTCACTATGCCACATACAAGATAGCAAAGTTGCAAATGAAGCTTTGAATTATATGCAGCTAAATTGAAAAATTTATGGTTGTAATATATACATTTAACTAAATATAATTACTGTATCTTCAATTGTACTAGTGTAGTGACCCATGCGTTGCGACGGATAGATATGATTAAAAAAAAATTGCAAAGAATGAAATATCAATAAAATACAAAAATAGTATATAAAGACCGTATTATAAATTATAAATTTCAAATAAAAAAACTAAATTACGATAAGAAAAAAAAAAATCAATAATTCAAAACTAATCAATGTGTTCAAGAGAGATTGCATATCACCCAAAACTCTACTTTTATAATAGCTTTCACAACAAAATCATAAAATAAAAATGGGCCGGCAATTATAGTATGTCAAAGTCATCAAATTACATAAGTTCATGGACAATAAAGCAAAATTTACTACAAATGACAGAAAACAAAGAAAAAGTTAAAAAGAATATTATACATGCACTTAAAAAAAAACTCTTTGTATACCAATATAAAACTATTAAGGTTTAAAATATGTATAAAATCTAGACCGGCCTTCTTAAACTTTTTAACATTTGCTTAACAGTTAAATCTTAAAATAGGTTTTACATCTTTTGAAAAAATCCTTAGTGCCAAAGCATTTTCATAGATGAAAATGTACCAAAAACCTTCTAATTATAATGCATTTTGAAATAAGTCTCTTAACTTAACCTGCATCATAACAAATAAAATAAAGAAATGTCAATAATAATAAATAAATAAATAAAGAGCATATATAAAAAGGGATATAGTTAAAAGGGCCTCCAAACATTTTAACTTACTTTTTGTTTACTTTACCCTCCTAAAACACATGAGATCAAAATAAGACCTCAAATTTGCAAGATTCAACTAATTTTCAATACAATCAAAACTGATATTTTTTTCGAAAAATAACTATCTATCTACACGATATTTGATATTAAACAAATTTTACTCACAACACAACTAATTAGAATATAAATATGATGGATTAACAAGAGATGAGATAGAGTTACCTCCTTGGAGCTCAAACTAAAATTTACTTTTTTCATATACAATTAGCAAGCAAAATTTTTAATACGGGAGATAGAGAGAGGGGGAAAAAAAATAAACATTCATCAAGTTTATATCAGAGTCTAGTGAAAAAAAAAAAAAAAATTAAGAAAAAGTTATAAAATTTTTTTAGAAAGGACCGAGAAAAATTTGTAACAGAGGCAGGAACTATTTAGCCCTGTCTATCTGCTTTGTGGACGTTTGTTTGTTTTCTTGAAAAAAAAAAAAAAAGAGTAAACACATTTATAGCTACAGAGGTATAAAAATTGAAGAAGATATTCCTTCCAAAAATGAAAAACTAAACAATAATTCACCCAATTGCAGAGAAAAGGGAAGGTACAAGTTTTGACAGCAGTGTTTATTAATCCAAAAGATGATGAAAATTTGCAAAGAGAAATAAAGACTGGGAAACATCTTTTAGTATGCATACAGACAAAAAACAAAATTGGAGAAACCAAATCAATGAGCTTATTAAATACAAGCTTACAAGATATTTTGCAGCACCCAAAACATTAAACTATATTGTCACTACGATCCTATGCATAAATATGATTATTTAAATAGCTTGTGAGTTCCAAATGGAAGGAGAAATTTTAAATTGGAAGAGCAGAGCAGCAGCTCGCCATCTTACCTGGCAATGGTAACTAAAGTACCTCATTTAAACTTCCAGTTACAGGTATATCAACCGGCGGTTTCCCTTCGATAGAGTTAATAAAGTAGATAATGTAGGAAGATAAACAAGCCATAGAAAGAGCAAACCTGCAGTTTCTATACATAAACTTACTTCGCAATATATAAAGTGAAAAGGAATGATAAGTAATAAACTTAGATAGCACAAAATTAGGGTGTGGAGAGGAGATCGGCATAAAGGTGGATTTGGCATGGAACATGCCTATGCTCGAAACGCTAGCATTCCCCGAGTATGAAGCCCATTCATTTTTAGGCACATGGCACATCACCACGCAACTCATATGCAGTTCACAAGTAACACACGACGACACACCAGGCATAAACTCATAAAATAGATTTAATAATGCCTCATTTGGCGAAATTCAAAGCATCGACATAGAGAAGGACAAGAAATCAAGCTTACGTACTTTAAATTGGAAAGACACTAATAATCTAAACCAAGATTGTTTGCCATGAGATAAACATGTCGCATAGTACCAGCAAGTGACTGTTCATTGTCTAATGGAAGGCTGAGACAATCGCTAAAAGTACCGTTCTATCTACAACTATCGAAAGGGTCAGCAAATGACAAATTGGAGGCATCTTCAGTGAACTCCCAGCTGCACCTCTTGTCCTTCACAAAAACGAATTGAGCATCCAAAGAGGCTCTATTCTGAAGGCACAGAAGGCTTCGCTGGGCCCTAACCCATCTTTTGCAGCAACTGGTTCCGCATTGAAACTTCATCACATTAAGTACTCTTGCTTTTGTAATTAAAAAATTGGCAAATTCTAGCTCACCATTTTCCCCTAGGTAATTTTTAAATTTTACGATCTTCAGATGGCGATCAAGGCAATCGACTGAATTTAGCTGCTCCAAGTACGTCCAAACAATTGGATTCGGTTTATTCCAACACACACACTGCGATCCAGCAAAAGAACAAATAGATGAGTTAAGTCCAACCATCGGTTCATTTTAGAGTGCGGAAAGAAATATGAAATCACCATTGGCGAGGGGATACCTGAATGTGCATGGTTTCGAGACACGGAAAGCATCTCAGCAGGTGGATGAACATCTTTACTTGTTCACAATCATTGATTTTCACTGCAACCGCAAGCGTTTTAAGAGTAAACAGCAGAGTGCTCAAGCTTATATCTGCTATATGCTGCGACATCTGAGGAGTCAAAGAACAAATTTTACGGAGAGAACAGAAAAAAAAGACATTAACGGGCGAGAAAGAAAGGAAGGAAGGAAGGAAGGAATACCCTGAAAACAGATTTGCCTAGCTCGAGTCTCTGCACGGGCAGATGCAGATAACCCAACATCTCGAGCTTGGGCGCGCTGACGACCTTCAACCACATTTTCGACGACGCCCACCCCCGCGTAAGCAGCCGGGCGAGATTCGGAGCGTCCTCAATGAACAGCTCCTCTGTGCCGGAGCCCGACAGCGTCAGGCTCCGAAGGCTCCGAGAGCGGATGTGGATCCGAGGGAGGTGAGAATTGTGGACGACGGACAAACTCTGAAGCGCGGTGCAGCCGGATAGTATGCCGCAGAAGTCGTGCTCGGTGAGGCGGGCGCCGGTGAGGGTGAGCTCCTTGAGGCGAGTGAGGGTGATGTCGACGGGGGACTTGGCGGTGTCGGGGAGTCGGCAGTGGCTGAGCCGTAGGGTTTGGAGGGAATCGCAGGCGAGGAGGGAGGCGGGGACGTCTTGGGCGTCGTAGAGGGAGGGGAAGAGGAGGTCGATCTGGAGGACGCATTTTTGGGCTAGGGTTTGGAACCAGGAGTGGGCGAGGGGCTCGCGGCCGTGGAAGCGGGTGTGGGCGAGGCGGAAGAGGCGGACGGGGCCGGCGTGGGAGCGGAGGATGCGGGAGATGACGCCGCAGCGCCAGTCCTCGTCGCGCGTCCACATCCTGGAGCCGCAGGGGCGGCCGTGGGGCTGGATGGAGCGGCTCCAGAGGGAGTCGTCGTCGAGGTGGAGAGGGGAGATGGTCCAGAGGCGGCGCCAGCGGGAGGAGAGGAGGGCGGTCTTGGCGGCCTCGCGGGTCGTCAGGTGGGGGTAGATGGTGGAGAGCAGACAGTCCGGGAGGCGGCTGATGAGGTCGATCTCCGCGGCTGACGAGGAGGAGAAGGAGGAGGAGGAGGTGGGATTGCAGTCCGTCCTCCTCAGCTTCTTGGCCAAGGCAGTCTCCTCTGGATCCATCGGCCCGGCGGGAAACGGCGGGAGATGTGCCATCTTCCCCGCCAAAAATTCTGCTTCAGACTTCGCGGTCGGACCCTTCTAAAAAACAAATGAACAAAGCAGCAAGCCTTTCTCTCTCAATTTTTATTTTTTTAACAAAAAAAAAAAAAAACACTTTCTCCCACTTCATCACTACCCGTTTGAAAAAAAAAGAAAAAAAAAGAAAAAAAAGAAGGAATCATTTACACTTTAGATCTTATGTGGTTTAAAGTGTATCGAGTTAGTGCTGTGGTTTTGAACTTTATCACTTTACTACCAATGTGGTTTCACACTTTATCACTTTAGTATCCGTAGTTTAAAAACCAACTAACTCGATACAAAATTAAAACCACGGGGTACTAAAGTGATAAAGTGCAAAGCCACATGGTACTATTTTGATACTCTTTAAACCACAGGGTACTAAAGTGATAAAGTGAGAAACCATAGGGTACTAACTTGATACATTTTAAACCACAGAATACTAAAATAAATTTTCTTTTCTTGGTACTAAACAAATCTGGATGCAAAAAATAATAGTAATAATTAATTTTTTTCATAAAAATTTGGATATTTGTAGGCGAGAAATAATAGAAGCGGTCTTCCCATTCTGTCTGGTGATAAAACAAAAAAAAGACAAACTCTTTCATTCTTTTTTCGTTAAAAAAAAATGAACAAATCTAATTCTATAAAGTTAAATAAATCATTTGGTATAATTGCTATGCTTAGTGTGTGACAACATCAGCTAGGTCTAGAGGAAAGTTGTGAGCATTACGTTCATGCATTACTTTCATACCAAAGTTAGCACGATTGATGATATCAGCCCAAGTGTTAATAACACGATCCTGACCGTCAACTACCGATTGGTTGAAATTGAAACCATTTAAGTTGAAAGCTATAGTATTAATACCTAAAGAAGTGAACCAGATACCTACTACAGGCCAAGCAGTCAAGAAGAAATGTAAAGAACGAGAATTATTGAAACGAAACTAGCATATTGGATGATAGGAAATAAAATAGTAAAATAATTATTCATCAAATGACTATTCATCTATTGTATTTTCATCAAATAGGGAGCAGAAAGATTCTACGGAAAAATGATGGTTCAATTCAATGTTGTCAAATGAGAAGTTAGAACATAGGTATGGTTTAAGTAAATCAATGAAAAGTCTTGATGCTATTGGCTAAATGATACGGAAAAAAATTGGAGTGATAGTGTTAGTTATAGTTTCAGTAATGTTGATCATTTATTTGGTATCAGGAATATTTGGAGTTTGATCTCTTATGACACTTTTTTAGTTAGGGATAGTAATGGTGACAGTTATTCTGTATATTTTGATATTGAAAATCATAGTTTTGAGATTGACGATGATAGTTCTTTTTCTGACTGAATTAGAAGGTTTTTTTTCTAGTTTTTTGAATAGGGGGTCTAAGAGAAACAATCACTACTATTATCATTACATATATGATACGCAATCTAGTTGGACTAATCACATTAATAGTTGCATTAATAGTTTTGAAGTCAGTATTAATAGTTCAATTTTAGGTACTGACAATTAATAGAGTTGCCCCATACGAAGAAGAGAGACTCGATTAATAGAGTCTTCCAAAAGTATATTAACAAAACTAGCAGGAAGAGACCTGACGTAGTTAAATTAGTGCAAAGAGCGCAAATTTTCAGTGTGTTTAAAAATCAATCTAGTGTCTGATTTGTCTGTCAATAAATCTTAATAAAAAGAACTTCATTCAATTTATCCACACAAGTTCTATACTTCAAAATATAGTTTCGTAAACACCGATATGTCTCATCTATATCATGCAAATAAGAGTGCAAAATTTAAGAATCCAATTCAACAACAACAGTTTTTTTTTATCCTCTTTTCAATTGCGGCCACAAAGAGCTTCCTTCAGGGCAATGCATTAAGCTTAGAAAGATGAACTTGCTTTGACAGGAATAGCACCTGCAAAAAGTAGAAAAGAACCAAGAGATCGAGGTTGCCAATTTTAGGAGAAGTCGGCGGTGGATTTTACGTGGACGCACAAACACGAGAAGACGGCGCCGATATATGCATCGATGCCGACTTCTGTTTGAACTCGCAACGGTGAGTGCCGGATCCGAAGCCTTTTTACCGACTCCGGAATCACACACGTGCGACCGCGCACGTGCGATGCGGGCGAGCCCGTTCCAGAACCCTCCTCTCCTCGCCGCGCTTCTTCTAAAACCCTTCTTCGTCCCCCTCCGACCCCTCTCCTCCTCCTCCTCCTCCTCCTCCTCTCTCTCCCTACCGGGAAAAACCCTAGCCATGGCGAAAACCCTAGACGAGTCCCACGTCGGCATCTCCTGCTACGTCTCCTCCCTCCCCGGCTTCCGCGGCGTCTTGAAGCAGAGGTTGCTCCCTTCCCCCACTCTCCTCCCTTTGTCTCCCCTCCGCCTCTTCTATTCCTGCCAAATCTCCCACTTCTTGTACTTCTGATTGGGATTAGGTACGCCGATTTCATCGTCAACGAGGTGGATGGTGATGGAAAGATCGTCCGCCTCACCACCGTTGATCTCCCTCCAAACGTAAGATTGATCCATTTTTTATTATGTAATTTGGTTGTGTAACAATGCGTTTTAGACTACATTCATCTAAGTGTTGTAGGTTAATGGTGATAAAGAAGAAGAGAAATCTCCTTCAATTGATAAAGATTATTCCAATGAGATTGAATCGTTCCGGTCCCTATGTGGGGATGCCGATGCAGAAGCTTTGAAGGAACTTCTTGGGAGAATCTCATCAATTCCAGAAAGTGATGTTCTGCCGATCATTCTTTCTCCAGATTCTGATAAGTCTCATCGAGCGGTAAGTTTCAGAGGCTACATTGTGTCTTTTACATTTCTTTTGGGGCATAAGTCGCAATTTTTAGCTGTTCAGGATGTTCATAACTTCTTCAAGAAGAACTTCAATTTCTTGGTCACCGATACGGTCGAAGGGTTGGATGGGAAGGAGAGATGCATTAGGGTGAGGTTCAGTTCGAAAGAGGCAGGAGGTGGGAACAGGAGGGGGAAGAAGCGGAAAAATACAGGCCATTCGGATTCAAATGATGGCAGGCCGTTTGATAGCAGAGGATCGGATAGTTGGCCAGAGCATCTGGGCAAATTTCTAAGGTGTTGGTTCACTGCTTCTGTGCAAAAATTTAACTTTGTTTGGTTTTCTTTAGAAGTTCCTTTATTTGGATCTTTGGCTGCCTTTGCTTAGCTTCAACTATAATCTGAATTGTATTGCAGTCGAGTAACCATTCATTTGCTTTGTCTTTTGGGCCTGTTCGGCCCAGTTAGCTATGTAGAACTGCTGTTCGAGTTTGAGCAGTTTGAAAAATTGCCAACTCCTTTTTCTTTAGATATCTCCTCGGCAACTCCTGTTGTTGCAAATTCTGAAGTTTCATATTGGAGCTTTTGCTTTTGGTACCCAAGAACTTATTTTTGTTTCCAATCACAAAGGCTTCCAATGGGGATGAAATACTTGCTGAATGGTTAGACACCTTCTCGTAGTTAGCCAAACACAGTTTTTCTGGAAACTGTTGCTTTTCTAGAGTAGAGAGGCTATTCCAGAAGCCAAGCCAAGAAGATACTTTTTGTTGTCTGAAACTTGGATTGTGCTTAACTGACAATGATGCATTTTTTAATACTGTCACTCTACATCTATTGTTAGAGTTTACTACAAACTTTGTTTGGTTGATTGCAGAAAGTGTATATTTTCAGAAACATATTTAAATTGGTGGATTGCCGTGTATGCTGCATTGTTATCTTGGAATTTATGTGAAAAGAATTTTGATGATTATTTTAACAGGAGTCACGTATAAAATTTACGTATGTGGTGCTATCTGTGTGCTCGTGTTAGTTCTATTTGATAATCTTTAGTGTTGAAAAAGAACCTATGTCCAAATTCCAATAGTTAAACTTTAGGTCTGTTGTAATTTTTTTGGGTTCATCATACATATCAGACGACTTCACAGACCAATATTTAAATTCTGTGTGTTTAATTTTTTTGGGTTCATCATATAAATCAAACAACTTCACATACCAATCTTTAAATTCTATGTGTGGTTAGTTATCTGATTATTCCTCATCTTATCCTGTCAATTTTCTGCTTTAAGTAGTGCATGCATCATGCTTTCCAAATTAATAACCACATTTCTGAGCGCTCATTAGGTTTCACCTTTACAAAGAGAACAAGGACACTCAAGAGGCCTTTGGAGTTATTGGAAAGATGCTAGGGATTCAGGTATATCACAATTCACCACTATCGTCTCAGCTATAAGTGCTCTTGTTATTCTATTTTGGTGCAAATGCTTATTGACTTGCTTTATTCGTTACTGCCTGTAATTTTGACAGCAACGGTCATTTGGTTTTGCCGGTACAAAAGATAAACGTTCTATATCAACACAGAGGGTACCTTTTTCTTTCAATATGTTGAATACTTTCTCGCTATATTTGTCCGGATGTGTATCGAAGTGCACATGGTTCCCTTTTTTTTTCCATATGTTCTCTAACTACCAGAGTTTTACTATCTGAAAGAATATATATATATATATTTTTTGGTACTACTAGGCGACCATATTCAAGCTGCACGCCAATAGATTAGCTGCTCTGAATAGCAGACTCTTTGGTATTAAAGTCGGAGACTTTTCGTAAGTTCTTATGTGTGCTTAATTATTTATTTATTTATTTATTTTTGTTAACGTACTATTACTGCAAATAATTACCTGATGAACGAGAGTTTACTTCTGTCTTCTAGTTATGTGAGAGAGGGGCTTGTCCTTGGTCAGCTCTTCGGAAATCGTTTTACAATTACTTTAAGGTTCTCCTTTTCCTTCAGTGGTTGTTGCGCTGTGACTTATGATGATCATATAAGCTACATTTGTTGAATTAGCACAATTGTGCTTATCTACATATCTTTCTAGAGGTGTTGTTGCAGATTCTGAAGAAACTGTTAAAACTGCTGCTGATGGCTTAGGAAAGAATGGTTTCATCAACTATTATGGTTTGCAAGTTACGATTTTGCACTCTAGAGATCTGATTCTATGGAATTAACTTTTTTGCAATTCTTGACATTTAAATAAGAGATTCTAATATATACCACTGCAAAATCATTTATTTACACATATATTCCTGTTTCTGAATTTATTCATACGTATGCCCCTCAAATAGGCAGTTCCTTGTGAAAATGCCCTTAATTTGTGGAGCCATCCATTTCATCCAATTCATGGGGGAAAGGTTTTCTTTTGTATTGCGAAAGGTTTTCTTTTTTAAGATGGGCTTTTCTTCATTAAGTAGAAGGGTGTACACATAGAAATCAGGTTTTGGAGGGCATATGTGAGAATTAAGATTTTAGAGGATATATATAGAAAAGGATATTTTTGCAGGGGTCTTTGAAATATTGCCTTGTGATTTCTGACTCACTTTGGGCCAACTGTTTTACAACCACATCAGCGTTTTGGAAGTGGTTCTGTACCAACTCATCTTGTTGGAGCAGCATTGCTTCGAGGAGAGTGGAAGGATGCTGTATTCTTGATTCTTGATCCAAGGGAAGGAGATATCCTTAAAATTTGTTGACCTTGTATCTTGTACATAATATGAGAAAACTCAAGGCTATTCAAATATGTCATATTTCTTAAAAAATCTTGCTTCTCCTTAATATTCATCAAACAACGTGCTGACGTGAGAGAGGCACGAGAATTTTATAAGGAACATGGTAATATTGATGCAACACTAAGGAAGCTGCCTCGTCATTTGGTAGCTGAGAGGGCAGTTGTAAGTTTTCTCTATGGAAACAGATGTTGCTTTTTTCATAATATTTTACATAAATTATTCCCAGTGGTTTGTTATTTGTTTTGTTTTCCCTCTCTACAGCTTCAGTGTTTGAAGAAATGGCCTGGTAACTATCTGCAGGCTTTAAAGGCTATACCTAGAACGCTAAGAATGATGTATGTGATTTCTTCATTTATTGATGAGAAAATGCACAACTTTTTTCTTTAAACAGCTCAAATATTCCGATAAAGAGTATTCTGTATCTGTATCTCGTTTTCCATTTTTCTGAGAGTAGTATAGGTAGTTAATGGAAAGCAAAATTGAATCTTTTATTCTTGAATGCAGCATTTTTCAGGTTGGGAGAAATTTTATGAGAATAACATTTTTTATCCCCAAGTTATCCGCCTATCCTGATATAACCAAGGACAACAAGATTTCTTATTATTTCTAGTTACTACCTGATTAAATATATAATATCAACATTCGTCACGCAGGGCTAACTACATTTCATATCATCTTATGTTTGAGCATTATAAGAGTTCAGTTTACTGACTGAGCAGTTAGCAATCTCAATTTTCCTCAGAAAAGAAAAAAACTCGGCAATCTGGCCTGGGAGATTTCTTGCATCGGATAATTCCGTAGAAGGGATGAACTTTGTTGAGAGTAAAAATGAATGGGTGTCTTTTGCAAATTTCCCATGCTTTTTAGTAGTAAACCAGACGCATATCTAAAATATAGATGGTAACATCAGTGAACTTGTGGCTTTCATAGGATTCTTACCAGCCTGCATGCTTTCAACAACCAATTAATTTTGTCCTTTTAGGCTGAACTGTATGTGCTTGTTTTCTAGTTTATTCTAGTGGCTCATTTTAATGCATTGAATGCCACAGAAAAAAATCCTGGTTGCCTTTGATTAGAATACCATATTGCCATATCACTGGAGAGGTTTGGTCAATGATAGCCAACATATTTTCAAAGGAAAAAAGTTTTCATGCTATTATCTTCAGAAAAGTCCTACTTATTTTGTACTTGAGAAAAATTAATTGGCATGTACTTATATACCATGTTGAGATATAACTTAATGTATTCATTATTTTGAAATTTTATCTTCTGAAATATTCTCTGAAATAAGCTGAATGGAAGAATACAATCCATATGGCAACTCCAAATAGTTGATTTATTTCTTAAAATTTTCATTGCAGGTATGTGCACAGTTACCAAAGTTACTTGTGGAATCATGCAGTTAGCATGAGGGTACAAAAGTATGGTTAGTGCGTCCTTCCTTATAAAACTTAAATTTCCACAAGAATTTTTTTGGACATTTAATTGGAGACACTAAACAAAATCAAGTTTATTATGGAAAACTTTAATTAAATGGATCCGGATGAAGAAAGAAACAAAAATTTATCGTTTCAGAGTTATTTTTTAGTTGTTGTTGTTACTTTTCCTATTTATGCATGGAACAAACTGGAAGTAAGTAATCAAGAGGGAAGAAATTCCTTGTGAAGTAAATTTTGAGAGGAACTACTGTGGAGTAAATTTTTTTATTCCTTCTCTCAAGAAGAAAATTGAAATATTATATGTGATATTCATACGCTTAGAAAGGAGAAATGCCATTTGTGCACAGTAAGTTTCCTCATATAGCTGGTTTATTTTTCTTTCTAAATGCCATTTGTGCACAGTAAGTTTCCTCATATAGCTGGTTTATTTTTCTTTCTAATTACCAGTCCCATGCAGCTTATCGTAGAATGTATTTGTTGAAACTCCAAAGCAGTGCTCTATTTGAGTGTACTTGTTATTTTGTTGCTAATTATCATTTATTACAGGTGTTTCACAGGTTGCACTAGGTGATTTAGTTTATTGTAAAGATAGCTGTCCTGTAGATATGATTAAAGTCGACAGTTCTGAAACTGAAGACGATTTGAATGATGGATCGTTATTAGAGGAATCTGGTGAGGAAATTCCTGATGAAAAGGTTCAATTTGTGAAGGTTAGTTATCATAGCTTTCATGGAAAGTGCTAATATATGCCTGTAATGCTTAGGTTGAAAGATCCTCATCAATATATGTCTATATTGACAAGATACTCCTTAGTCTTCCTATTACACTTTTGTTTTTCCCTCTTGAGAAGGGGTCAAAAAAGGAAGAAAATAAAGTGCATTTGTGGTCCTGTTTGGGTGTTGGAGTACCTTTTTTCGGCATGGGGATACATTCTTTTGTTTTGGCAACCTAGGAATTTGATTTTGATCCATTGAACGGTCCTTGTAATCACAATTTTTTTAGGATAACACCCTCCACTTATAGAAAATTTAATATATTCACAGAAAAATGACTTACAAGCCTCTATGTATAAGCAATGTAAATATCTTTGCCTACTTCTTGTCAAGAAATTACGACATGCAACTTGAGAAAACAAAAGAGAAAAGCTGAATAAGATTTCATACATCCAAACAAGCCCTTAGAGAACAAGAAGTTTCTCGATAGAGGTGAAAAATAATTGTCTTTTTGCCCTCACTTTTGGAATAGCTTATCTATTTGTAGAAAAAGGAAGCTTCAAGAAAGTAGGCACATGGCTAAGTTGAGAAATTTTGCTGTGGCTGGAAAATGAGCTTTTGGGCCCGAAACAAGAAGCTTCAATTTGAAGCTTACCTCTCATTGCACGTGGAAACTATTGAGGGTATATTAAGGAAACATCTGTTAGGTTGATCAAACAACTCTACTTAAAAAACACTTTTGCAGGGGTTCAAGAAACTCTATTATGTGAGGTGGAAAGTAAGATGCACCCTGAGAGGCTGAGAGGCTACATTGTAGCTATATCCTATATTCTTTTGCTGCATCTTAGAAAGTTATTCTCTAATTTTTTTGCTATCCTGGTACATTTTTGCCATATTTAGTATGGTCTTAGATATCCTTTTAACTGTATTTGAGACAAGTGGCGTAGTTACATATATCTTACATCTTGACATGGTTGCAATTGTATCTCTTACTGTCCATATGTGTATGCTTATCTTAGTTCTAAACTTTATCACTTTTCACAAATGTGTCTCTACTCTCTACAATTGAGCCTTCTTTAACTAAGATTGAATCAATGGTTTTTTGATAGACAGTTGATTCTGAAGATTTACAAAAAGGAACCTACACATTTGAAGATGTTGTACTTCCTTTGCCTGGGTAAATTTAGCATTGTATTAATTGTAGGCTCAGGTATGGATTTTTATGTAATTCTGCTTTAATTTTTCTCTGCAGATCAAGAATAATCTATCCCGGGAATGAAGTCGCTAACATGTATCATGAAATGGCAACGAAGGCAAGTCATAGCTGCTCTTCCAATTTTTGGGTTTGGGTCTCTTTTCTTTTTCTCTGTGGGGTGGGCGTGGGGTGATTTTCAAATGAACTGGTACCTCACTACCTCTGTGGTTTTATGTTCCCTCCCCCCCAATCCCCTCCCCCCTGCTAATGGTTGATGTTGTACAAATATCAACTTCTGCTGCCTGCCTAATAGTTTGACTAGACAGGCTACAATTAGATTATTTCATTGTGTTAGAATCTATTCTATATTATGAATTGTCAATGTCTTTTTAGTCGAAGTGGCAGGCAAGGGGAGCGGGTGGGGTGGGTGTGGTGTGGGGCCCAGGTGGGGGATGGGGTTGGGTAGACATTTTTTTTATTTTAATTTTTTTCTCTTTTCACGTTGCAATTTAAATTTTGATTTTATAATATTGATCACTTATATATAGATTATACAATAAAAAATAAAAAAGAAATTGATAGAGTTAAGTTAATATTTATTTAAATAAATTTAGTTGCAAGAATTACATGAAGCATATTAACTAAATCCGTAAAGCTAAACGATGCATTTAAATTTTGAAGCCAAAATTTATTGATTGACTCAAAATGGTTCATAGCATATTGTTTCCTTTTTTCTTTAGCTTTGTTTATAATTTGTTTCTACGAAATCGATCCGCTGCAGCGCGGGCGCCTTCACTAGTTTATCCATTAATATTTACTCAATTTCTTGGAACTCTTAGTTTTTTCTGACAAGACCAATCTCTTTCGTGTGAGATTTGACATCCCTGGAACTTTTCTATAGAAACCTTAATGATAAATCTTATTTGTTAAATTTCATCGTTTGAAAATTTGGGCCCTCATCCAACTATAGCGATACTCTTAATACCACATAAGGAATATGACATGAGTTTGAAGTTCCTGCAAAGAATAGAAAATACTAAATCCAACTAAATTGACCAAATGAGACATGATCATAACTAGACTTGACAAACCCCTTGGTCCTGATCAGACTGCATTAATTAACTTCTAATGAGTAGAATCACACCCTTAAGTTAGTACTGAGTAGCTCTGTTAGTAATTTAATCCCTAAAATATGATGATTATTGCCAAACTCTTGACCATCAACATCAGGCAGCATAGCAGTGTAGTGTAAGATATCTGAATTAGCTTTGCAGACAATAATTCACTTTGAAACATTTGATTTAAAATTAAGTCTTATTCTTGGAAGGGTTTTTTCTGCTTTCATGGAAACTAAAAATTTCTCTAAGAACTCTATGACAAAAGTTTATGAGGCATCGCTACCTGCAACTTAACTCCATTGACGCAGCAACTTAACTCCATTTAGCAACTTTAATTATCTCACATTAAAATTCTCCCCACCAGCCGTGTAAGGACCACATAATATTGTAATGAAGGGAATGAATGATGAGTAATTGGTTAAACAGCTCCCTAGACATTAAATTTGCAGGATGTTGGTGTATCTTTTGCTATTCAGTTTAACTTTTGCTAATT
Source organism: Aechmea fasciata (assembly GCA_025177825.1). Classification (NCBI taxonomy): domain Eukaryota; kingdom Viridiplantae; phylum Streptophyta; class Magnoliopsida; order Poales; family Bromeliaceae; genus Aechmea; species Aechmea fasciata. Next base: position 3,526,615 of record CM045927.1, on the reverse strand, counting down.
TCAATTTTGAGCTATTCTGGCAAATGGGCTAGAGGTTCTGTTAAATTTGGCAATATCACTTGTTGTTAATAGAGGTGATGATGATAAATTTTTTGCCTTGAAACAACTACACATATACACCTATAATGTAAGCTGTTGTTAGCAAATTACTTGCAAAATGATATATCAGAAATCATCTTTCAATTAACTGTGCTTGAGCATGAATTGAAACTTCTGATAATGAAAGTTCTGTAATAGCTCTAACAGTTAGGATCACTTCCTAATTGGTGACCTCCCCTTTTGCTTTCTGATGATTCAGGATGGCATCAGCTTGATAGAAAGTGCTCATGGAGTAAAGTAAGTTTCGTCGTGCTGTATATTACTACACTTGTTCTACATTGCACTACTGCGGTGATTTTCTTAAAGTTGTCTTTTCTGGTATTTTGTGTCACGTAATTAAAATCAATTATATTTCTGTAATCTAAATCTCCTATGTCAAATACTAGGGAATTTTCAATTACAAGTATGAAGGGAGGTTACAGACGGGTATTCCAGCGTCCCATTGATTACAGATGGTATGTGAACCAAAATCTGAGTTATATACTTTGTTGAGTGGGATAATTTGGGTATGATGCATATCAATTTCTCTTCCCTCCAAAGCCATTGTTCACATACATGCTTCTGTAAAATCTGAATTTCCATATATATATAAACCTCAAAAGTTCAGTTTCTTACAAAATTCTTTGCCTCATTTTGGGGAGCCATTCAATTTGTGGGGTAAAGTTGGTTTTGTATTATAAAAGGTTTTTACAGACATATACCCTTTTTTTCGTACAAAATTTTATATGCAGAAGAATCAAGTTTTATAAAGTGTTTATGCAAAATTCTATATGCAGAAGAATCAAGTTATAAACGTCAAAGTTAAGCTTCTTACAAAATTCTTTATCCTATGTTGGGGAGCCATTAGGGAAAAGTTGGTTTTGTTTTAGAAAAAGGTATTCACAGAAGTATAATTTGTCTTGCACAAAATTTTATATGTAGAGGAAGCAAGTTTTATTACGTGTTTATACTAAAATTCATATTTCACTAGAATATGTATGTAAAGTTCTTTGATATAAATAGGTTTATTTAAAAGACCATTTATATATTTATCTTTGAACTGATGCAGGGAACTAATAACGTACACAGATGACAATATATCCTTGGCAGAGACTGATTTGGATATCATGTCCAAAAGCACACCTAGTGATATAACAAGGAAAGAGTTACTCACCAATGGAGACTCGGCCAAAAAGTTGGCTAGTCACAAGTCAAAAGGTTGGTCTTTATATATATATTTTTATTTCATTGCTGTTTTTATTATTTTCTTTTTAATTGTCTGTTAGCTGTGTCGATGCAGGTGAAATTGATATGGAGCTATCTAAGGTCGATTCCGTTTCTAACTCAGATGCTTTATTACCCAAGTTGGCTCTGAAAATGGAATTCACTTTGCCAGCTTCATGCTATGCCACAATGGCCATTAGAGAGTTGCAGAAAAGTACAACTTCGGTATGCCTCATTATCTGATTCTGCTTGTACAGCTCATTCAACTTAAGTCTCTCTTTTGGCCTGGCACTTGTAATGACTTCTCGACTTTAGAAATCGAAGGCTTTAAGAAACCAAGCATTTGGCTAGCCAGTAGTCAAGTTTTTGCTATAGTGGCAAACTGAAGCAAGCTTTTGGGCGTAAAATGCAGAATTTCTAATTTGAAACTTTTGATTTTGCCAAAGCAAGAAGCTGAAGCAAAGTTAGTAGTAGTACTTCAAATTACTTTAACAACACTTGAACAAAACTCCAGTCAGTTCAAGCCAGGCCACCAAGGCAGTGCTTTTTTTGTATTGCTGTTAAGAAAATCATTATTTAATAAAATTCCTTGAATAACCTTCTCTGCAACGAAAGCAGAAGCTCCAAATTGGAGCCTTTACTTTGGGGCTTAGAATCTAATTTCCACTTTTCACCGTAGTATAAATCTCTAGATAGAGATGGTTGTAGCTGAATTCACTTATAGAAGGTAGGCCAAACAGGATTGTGTAGCCTTATTCTGACATGACATCGGGTTGGGCTTTATGAATCATCAAAAAAAAATGAAGTGTGATCCCTCTCATTGTACCTTCTCCGCTCAATTCTTTATTGAGCCATCTCCTCTTTAAGCTCATTAAATATTTCATAATCTCCTTTAACCGTGTAATTGTCACCTGTATCTATTTAAATCACCTACTTGAAATGCCTCATTCTTTCAAACTAGCTCTATGCTATATCATCTCCAATGCCCTTCTTGATTGAGATTGACTTCCGAGTTCTTCCCTATTCCATCTTTAATTGAGATTGATCTTTGGGCAAATTTCTTTCTTTATTAGTCCTGCATTTGCAGCAGTACACACCCATCTCAACATTCTTATTGCCACTAGTCTTTTCTGTTTACATGATGTTTCGCAATGACTAAACAGTAATGAACATAAAGCATGGCAAGGTGCATTGCCCTCTTATGAAGGTTTTTTTTTTACATATTTTTCTTTTTTCGACATGGTATAAACTCACTTAAGCCAGAACTCGTAAACCTCCAATTTATGCATTTTATTAGGCTTCCTACCTGTTTCAGACTTTGCATTCGGATTTGCTTTCAGATTTGTTGTTCATATCTTGCTTGTTCTGAAAATGAGGTGCTAGGACTAATATTTTTTTTTCCCTGCTTGTAAAACAGGTTGCTTTCCACAAAACGCTGAACCCTTGTACTGGGTAGTATCTTTTGTTTCTTTATGCATATCAACAAAATCTGGGATCCTACTTCCAGGAGAGTCAAAATTGGAGGAGCTGGTATTCATAAATTCTTCTCTCTTTCCTTTTAGGCCAATTTTCACAACAAACCCACTTGCATTTTGTAACTTTGCAGCTTTACAACTTTGATCCAGCTTTTGTTTTTGCTGTTATTAATCAGATTATCCATTTATGGATCAAAATACTCCTGTTGATATTTCTGATGCATATCAAGGAGTGCTCCGGGTATTTTCAGCCCATAGAGGAAGATTTTGATCCAAAAACGCCAAAAAGAAAAAAAATGCAAAATAAAATAAAATGGTAGATTATTTTCTTTATCCTTCTGTCTTTATAATTAACTACTAGCAAAAGTAGTCATTGTATTTTAATTACTAATATTTTTGGTAAAATATTCAAATAGTCCTTGCACTATCCTTTTATTGCAACTAAGTCCCTACTATTTTTACTTGTATACTTTAGTTTCTAATATTCTCATACATTACAATTTAGTCCTAGTCATTGAAAAGAATCCAACCTTTTCTTGTATGACTGCTTTATCCCTTCTATGAACATGACCGATCAATTAAGTTTTACTTAAGGCTAACTTATAGAAAACCCCCTTATAAATACCCTTTTTCTCATTTTTCCTTTCAAAAATATATATACTTTACTGCCTCAACATTTCAAGTTGTTGCATTTAGCACCTTTTCGTTAGGGTTTCATTAATATTCTATCCATTTCTTAATTTATATCGAAAATGCCCTTCAAAATGACATAAATATATTAAAAATTATTTTTTTCTTTATAGAAGAAGTTAGGGCAATTTGGTCATTTTGTCCTCTCCATTAACTCTATACCCCTTTGAAAACATTTTTCAAAATTTAAGGGGGGTAAAATGTAGGTTTTTAAAAGTCACAAAGGAAAGTAAAAAAGTGGGCATTTACAAGGGGGTTTTCTATAATTTAGCCTTTACGTAAACAAGTTCAAGATAATATATTTTTTAGGGAGAAGTCAAATTTTAAAAACAGTTCAGGGACTGCCTTGCTATATGCTAAAGATCATGGCTATTAAAGTTTGAGGATCAAGTTGTGACACCCTAGGGCTAAGAAGAATCCTACATCAGATGTGGTACGTGCATGGGCATATAGTGGTGGATGATAGGCTAGACTCGATAACTAGGCTTAGGTATTTTTGGGTTGGCGAATTTGAGCCCAAAAGGTTATTGGGTTTAGGCCTTTAGGGTACCCAGTTAATCGAGCTGCATGCTCTGTGATAGGCGATTCCTCTTGGCCAGTGGTATCAAAGCAGGTCCGCTAGCCGGAAGTGCGAGACGAGGTCTCATGTCACCTTGCAATCTTGGACTGTATGTGTGATTGATGCCGACGAAGACAATTAGGACTTAAAAATCTGTGACATTTTGGAGCTAAGAATAGTTCCGCATCGGATGTGAAGTACAGACTGGATAGGTTAGACTTGATAATTGGGTTTAAATATTTTGGGCCGGTGGATTTGGCCCTAGTAAGTTGTTGGGTCTAGAATACCTCCTTGGGAAGCGGGTTGTGGCATTAGTTTTTACGAGTAGTGAGACTAAATATCCGTACATTATACAATAATATTTTTGATGCAATTTACGTATTTCCAACTTAGAAACTATTTCTTGTTGACAGTGAAGCTGCTCCTGCCGACACCACAAAGAAACTGGAAGCGTCTAATGAGCTCGCAACGCAGCGAGAGTGTGCATGATTAAGCAAGCAAATCATCGACGACGAAGATACCTACTGCTTTTTTTTTTTTTTTTCCAATCCGTGAACTCCCTCTGCATTTCCTCTTAATAGTTCATCAAAGTTTCAACTGGTAAAACTGTATCTTAATTATTTGCTATGAGCTTCTCCGCGCTTTTTATTTTAACTTTAATTTGTTGTGAGCTGGTCGTAGGACGAGGTCTAGGTTACTTACAATGTCATGGTAACATTATTAAGTTTTTTGTGATATTTCGTGCTTACTTGTGTGTGGCACTTTTGATCCTTTGCCACTCTATTTGCAAGCTTATATTTGTACTACTTAAAAGAAAAAGGGCCTTTTTTTATTATTACTGTCCATCACTCTCTATTGTAATAATAATGCTCTATTTAAACGGCTCATTCTGTTTAAGATCTCTTTTCTGAAAGAGTACAGGTTCTTTCCAAATGGTTAAGAACTGAAATGCCCTAAATTAAAGTGCCACATATGTTAATATCATTAGTAAGCATGCGGACCAATTCATAATATCAGGATAGTGCGCTCGCACATCTTAATGTACGAAAGCAAAAGAACATCATAGATCGAGCATTTCATCCGCAAACTTGGAAAGCACGAGCAATCATCATATCGCACAAGTTGGCAACAGCAGGAAATGGCTTAGTAGGCCACATAAATTTGTATTCCCTAACAATGACGATCGATCGACTTCAATGACTATGCTACCCACAAATAATAGTAATAGTAATAGTAATAGCTGGAAGAGTTAAGAGAGGAGCGATTTGCAAAGAAAATGGGGAATATTACACAATGGCAGTGCTGTAAAATTAGGGGGAAAGAAAAGAGAAAGAAAAGAAACACTAGAAAACGTATGTGCTGAATTAAATATCTCCCTCACTACTGTGTAGTGTGTACCCATTAACTTGCTATAACTTTGAGAAAACTCTTGGAGGATCTTCTTCATCTTTTTTAGCATATGACGACCCCAACATCGAATTACATATCCCAACATCCCAAACATCTTCCCACCGGTTAGACAAACTTATCGAACAAGCGTTAAGAAAACACTCTCGGATCACACGATAGATACGAATACACGAATGGCCTAAAGATTCTGCAGCTTACGCCTCAGCCACATCATTCGAATATCAGCGCTTAGAGAGAGAAATATCTCGCGATTAGAGGGCTCTAAAAAGACGTCGGGCGCTAGCGACTTCTCGTTTTTAGAGAGCTCTGCCATCGCATTCATCACCTCGATGCACTTCGAGATGCTATATACTTTCTCGTGCTTCGGTTGGAGCTGCTTATCCCTCGGGTATCTGTAGTCGGCATAGCTGGTTGGGACATCCATGATTCCGTTCTCGACTGGCCGTTTTAAGCACCACGGCGGCGGCTGAAGCTGTGAGAGCGGTTGGGCAATTATGTGACCCCCGATATCATCCGGATGATCTTGTAGGAATAACGACTCCTTTGAATAAGGAGATCGATAGGCAATCGGATAATCCTCTTCATCTTCTGCATCTAGACAATTCCATTTATGAGGGTGAGATTTCTTCGGTCTTCTACAATAAAATATATTCAAAAAAGATATGACTACTGGATAATCATCTATTTGCTTGTGTACTCGTGTAAAATCTGAATTTCAATAAATGCCCTTCAGAAATTTATTTTCTTACAATATTCGCATTTATTGACAAAAATCTCCCGTGAACCGGATGACACCTACAACTTGAGAACGAGAACTACAATTGAAGGGGTATGGCATACGAGATAAATGAAAATAGAATATTTGCAATGGAACAAATCCCACCTGTTCTTAATAATAAAATCTAACTGGCATTGTTGTATGAAAGGGGCAAAAAAACACACACACAGCCAACATGTGATCGGCAAGAAATCTCCCGCTACTCTCAGTGTCAAAGAAAGTGATATAAAACAAGTTTGCATAAAAATAGCTAGCTGCTTGATTGAAAATAAATTCCATTTTTGCAATATCTTAAAGTTTACTAAGCACAAACGAGCTATTCATATAACTAGCAAAATTAGACCAACAATTTAAGCATAGTATTCACTGCGTAATCAAATCAGCAAAAGAACACTATTCAAATAAAATTATTCTAAACATTTAAAAAGAGCACTAGAAAAAAAAAAATGGTAACAAAAGCTATGGTTAGGTAGCTCAAATTAACACTTCATACCTTTTCTTCCGAAAACATTCTTACAGTCCTCGCATTTGCAATATATCGTGCATCCAATGCCGCTCTTTCAATTAAGAAAAAACAAATATCAGTATCACTTATCAGAGAACCAAAACAGGCAAATTGGTTAGTGAAAGATGGAACACCTGGTAGCAGTCGCAATATTTCTTCAGACAGCTCGACTTTTTGCAAGTACATCCTCTTTTGACTAAGGCTGAACCAGGAGACTTCTTAGTCTCGTCCTATGGGTCATTAAGGTTAAAACTGGTATCATAAGCAAAAAAAAGGAAGTAAAACAGCAAAAATTAATAATCGTCCGCCCCAACGACAGACCATTTGGAAACAGGTACTTAAATACTATTTTTTCTCATTGAACCCTCCAAATTGTTGCTTAATTTCAAAAATTTCATCAGAACTTAATGGTCATTGTAATTGCTTTTTTGACAGAATATTCTGTTACTTGATGGAATCATGGAATACTCTGTAACTTTTTTTTTTCCAATGGAAACTGTTACGGTCTTATGGAATCTAATGAAATATTGTGAAAATTAAGTGACATGTAAGTTGGGGTGCTCAAAGAAAAACAACCTAAAGATGAGAGGCCTTTTTCCAAATGGCTAAAACTTTGGAGGCGTTCATACAATTGTGCTGAAGAAAAACAACAAAAGCTCATGCAAAACAGATTCTTTACAAGTTTCTTACACCTACTTCCTGACCAACCTCTGATGATCGAAGTGCTTTTGAAGATGGTGAAAATTTACTCCGTAATTGTAATTCCTTGCGAGCAGATAAAACTTCTTCCTTATATGTTAACTTGTTAAAACATTGTTGGCATCCACAGAGTTCAGAACAGTAGGTTCCAGTAGAAAAGCAGATGCAATACCTGCAATTGAAAGCAGAAAGATGTAACAAAAACTGAAAAACCCAATAGTAACTATGCCAAATAATACAATTGACTGCTAATAATTTGCAATTGGAAAAATTACAGGAAAAATTGCTTAGCCTCATGCCACAAAGTCATGGTTCTCAATTGACTGGAAGGTTAATTTATCCAATCAGTTTAACCTAGCAATATTCTGTTTAACCAGTCTGCTAATGTAGAAACAAAAAAAGTAAATGCGAGTTTAAAAAGAAAAATAGAGACCTTATAACACAATATCAGTCAAGGATTTAAGTGTCGTAACACCGAATCGTGTCGAGCACTTGCTAGCACAGTATGGCACTGTGCATGCTGTGTGGTGCGGTGCTGACATGTGATGTTCACAAAAATACCTATAAACCGACACATTATGGCCATAATACTTACTTTCTTTGGCACCAATATACTCTAATTGCTTTATATCATTATTATATATCTTTATCAAATCATTATTATATATCTTTACCAAATCTTTTGCATTTTATTGATGTAACTGAAAATTTTAAGAAAAGAGGGTTTTGAACTATGTCATTATGGAGGTCATATCACACTGATATTTTGTTAGCACAGTACAACACGATGGGCACTGACTATACTGATAAGCACTTACATCCTTCAAACCAGTTCACACTTGGAAATATTATAGGTAGTGCATCCGGCAGGAACTTAACTATAACAAACGGTGAATCCAGCAGAATCTTAGCGAAGAGAATAAGTTACAATGTATATCCGAGATGAATGTTTATAAGCTTTTGAATGAAATGCAAACAACATTTCAATAGGAGTGATATTAATACATGTAAACACAGAACAATTCTTTTCAAAAGGAATAAATTTCTAAACCAAAAATGGTTATGGAAAAGTTCTGTAATAACACAGGATCTGAAATCCTGTTTTAAGATAAGAAATTAAAAATTCACAGTAAAAGACGATGATACAGGACAAGACCAAAATGAATTACATAAGAAAGATTTATATGATTAAAAACAGCTGTCTCCACCTATTTATTTTGCTAAATTATATCCAATTAATTGACGAGTGGCTGGTATATAAGTATCAATTTTTTTAAAGTCTCCTATTATATGCAGTTCGTTGGACTTTACAGATAGAAGCTCCAAAATCATGCTTTTTGTCATCCAACAATGCTATACAAACAAGTAATAGGATTCTGATCCTCTAGCATGTAAAACTTTAGCGAAAGAAATGTTTACATATGAGATATTTTGTGAGGGTACATATGCCACAGGCCCTATCAAAGAAAAAAAAAAATAAAGAAATATATTACTAAAGAAGACTGTTATGATAGCAATTTTCTCAAGGTGGAGTTGAATATTTTAGAAGAAACGGGCTAAGAAAATAATAGCCCGTGATCAACAACCTCCATGATTTTCTGTAGAGAATGAATCCAACTTCTAGCGCAAATTTTTACATTTGCCTCTTTGAAAACTTGATTTCTTCAATATATACCCTTCTTGTATGTACAAAAAAGACCTTCTTTGAAGAACTTTTCTGATATATAAGCAACTTCCCCATAAGCTGGAAATTTGGATGACTCTTGAGTCTCCCAGACTAAATTTAATAGTATCCTCTCTGACAAATATAAACAAAAAAAGATACTATCTCATTACTGTTGGGAATTACATTTTGGAAATTTGGACTATCCCATTATACTAAGATCGTCTTGAGAGCTAATAGTCTTATATTATCCCATTATTGTTGGGAGTTATTATTAGGTCTGGCCTTATAATGTACCAACTAATATAGGAGTCTACAAAGGTGATAATACATCAAATGGAGAGTAAATTGTATTTAGCATGACTTCGGCTATGCAAGTCTAAACAATTTTACTAGCCACCACACCCCACTTTGAATTATAATAAGGTGTACAACAAGTAATCACTAGGAACAAGGAATCCGTAAATGAGTGAGTCGAACGAATAACCCTCTTCTCAATACTACTTCATACTCATCTCCACACTTGAAGATCCTATATCCTTTAGAAAGGGTCGCACATTCCGTTAACTCCGGCAAAACCTTATTTTCAACTTAGCACATGAAAGATGAAGCAAGTAACAAATTTCTGCGCAAAATGTAGCCTTTTCAAGAATAACATGGCCAAATGTAAAGAGAACAATACAGAACAGAACAAAACACGAGATCATCATTAAACGAACTTCTCTTCTTGCATATCCTTATAACTGCATATGAATGAAACATATATATGTACACTAAAACGGAGCTAAAGAATCTTACAGCTTCAAGCATCTCGACTTCTTACAGCTACAGGGCCTGCATCCTTCACCCTCCCCACCATCCTCCGACCTGTTCTTCATCCTCACCAATCGTTAGCGACGAAAACATCAAATCACATCAACAGAGACCAAATTACGAATCGAATCACGCCGCGTACCTCTTCTTATCCCCAGCATCCTCGCTATTATTCATCTCCTCGACACTCGCGGGCTCCGCGGGTCGCTCCGCCTCCTTCCCGGCCTCGGCGGGGGCCTCGACCCGATCTTCGGGATTGGACTCCAGCGGGGGAGAAGGGGGAGGCGCCGCTTCGGGATCCATCCTCCTAAGAGCATCCGAATGGGGGGCGACAAATCCCCCGATCAACAGCGGCGGCCGCGGCGGCGGAGAAGATCCGAGGAAACGGCGTCGCCGCCGATCGGGTCGCCGGCGACGAGCGGCGGAGGCTACTGCGGCGGCGGGGCTCCGCCGTGGAGGGGGGAGAGGAGAGCTAGGGCTTGTAGTGAGAGAGAGTGAACCGCGGAGGAGAGAGAGAGAGAGAAAGAGAAAGAGAGAGAGAGAGAGGAGAGAGAGGGGAATCGACACCCTAATAAGATCCCGAAGAGGCGAGGGTGGGGATGGTGATTTATTTGCGCGTGATTTAGATCCAACGGCTGGGATTGGACGATCCCTATTTAGCAGATATTGATGCGCGCACGAGTTTATCGAATTTGCCTATTAGCTACGCGTACCCACAAAAAACTCCCCCAAATACTCCCCCGGTCCATGCGGACCCGTGCGATCGTGTCCGTACGCGATCCAACGGTGCGACATCCCCCCTGGTCCATACGAATTTGTTCCGTGAGTCCTGTGCAGCACCTCATCAGTAATCTAATTCTTTTTAACGATACAGATTGAGAGCGTTTATGATTCGACGGTGGATTTTATACCGGTTCACAGATGATGTGGCGAGCTTGGTTCGTAATTTGATTTCATTGTTTAATTCAGATAAGCAAAAAATAAAACTGAATAGAAAAAATTTAAATTAATGTAACGCGTACTAAATCTTATATTATGGTATGTATTAATTTCAAATATAAAAAATTACTATAATTTATCATAAATATACCACATTTATCAATTTTAATTTGTTTTGCGTGATCACAAGTGAATTTTTATATTTTATATAATAAACTGATTAATTTGTTAGTTCATTTATTCTGTTAAATAAATTTATCATAGATTTATAGGATGAATGAAAATTGAAGTTTTATTTAGATAATAATAATAGATTTATCATTTTAAAGTTTATATAATATATAGATTTATAATTTGGGAAAAACTTAGATGACTCTAGAAGTTCTTGTGTGTACTATAAAATATAAAAAAAAATATATCACTAATTTTTATCAAATTAATTATTAGTTTCAAACGTTTAGAGTTGGAAATATTAGAAATATAATTGTTTTTAAATTATGAATATTATAGAATTTGAGATAGTCAAAAGGGATTTTTTTTCTTAATTATTAAATTATTATTAAAATAAAATGGAGACCCACCACAATAATGAGCTATTTTGAAATAACCCCTCAATTTTTTTTTTATCACTTAAACTTCACTTAATTTTAAAATAGTAAAAAGGAAAAAGAGTTCAGAGGCCTATTTAAGAAGTGGCCTATAGTTGAGGGGTTTCTATACAATTTCACCGAAAAAAATAAAAAACACCTTTTTATCTCTTAGGTGTCTCGTGATTTTGGACTCTCTCTCTCTCTCTCTCTTTCTCCATCCAACGCAATCGAAGTTCTCGATCGATCGGGAGCACCTTGCTAGGGTTTCCGAGCTCGGCATCCTTTCTCCAAGGGTTTTCGATTTGATCATCATCTCTTTCCCTGTACCCATCTTTGACTTCGCATCAATCGCCTCTGTTTTAGATACATAATTGGGTTCGAATTCCCATTTTTCAGAGCCAAATCACAGGTTTTTTTATCCAATTCTAGCTGATTTCGAGCTAAATTGAAGAAACTGTGTGCTGGTTGGGAGATTTATAGGGTCTTTGTTCACCAATTTCGCGTTTTGGGTGCGAAAGTAGGGACCTTGATGGAGAAAATTAGAGAAATTTTAAATTTTGTGTAAGTTTTTGGTGCTTGATATATTGATATGGATTCGCGAGGAGGAGTGAAGGATGGGAGGGAGATTAAGCCGAAACTGAAGAGCTCGAGGAGCTTTGATAGTAAAGATATGTTCTTTAGGGCAGATGAGATTGATCTGAAGAGCTTTGATATACAACTAGAGAATAAGTTGAACAAAGGAAAAAGTAGTGTTGTTCAAAGGCCCAAGGAAGAGTGGGAGATCGATCTCTCGAAGTTGGAATTGCGGTATCTCGTGGCGCAGGGGACGTATGGTACTCTGTACAGGGGCACATATGATGGTCAGGATGTTGCAGGTGCTTATCCTTCTACTTCTCTTCGAAATTTTGTGTTACTGAGAAATTTACACTTTGAAAGTTCCATCCTGATCCCAATTTTGGCCCTAAGAGTTTCGATTATAGCAGTTTAGTTTCAGTTAGTTTGCCGACTAAAAGGAATGCCGCAACGGCACCACTGCAAGAGTAGTAAGGAGTTCATTGTTATGCGGAACAAACTTTGAAGATTAATTGTAGTCGAAAGTTGAAACTCTTGTCGACTAGATTGATATCGGAGTCAAAACTTTAGTGACTAGATTTGTAATCGATGGCGCAGTTTTACGATATGCTTGAAGGTTTAGTGTTTCATTAATGTTTGTTGGCATGTAAATATGCCAGAGATTGGCTTCTGTGAAGGGGAAAACTCAATTGTTCCGATGTGGCTCCTTTGCATGTGTATTCTCCTGTTTAATTTAGTTATTACTTGTATACTTACACGGAATCAGTTTACTATTTGCGTGTTGCTTATTAATGGAACCCTAAAATGATAGGATACAACTTGTGCGTATAAATGGTCTCAAATCTTTCGCATAACAATTGCCGATGAAATTATTCGTGTACTTATATTTATTGCTTGTTAAGCTGAGTGTTCATTTAGGGTTCTGGAAACTCGAGAGAAACGAGAAGTGATAGAAATTTGGGTAGATTAACTAGAGCTAATCTCTTTTCTTCTTTTTTTTTTGACGTAATATAGTTAAGCTTTTGGATTGGGGGGAAGATGGTTTTGCCACAGATGCCGAGACGGCTGCTCTTCGCTCATCGTTTCAGCAGGAAGTAGCTGTTTGGCATAAGCTTGGCCATCCGAATGTTACAAAGGTAGAAGCATTTCTTCGTTTTATGTTTTACCCACTCAACCTTTTTTCTTTTCGTCATTTGATATCCTTGTAATCAGCTTCCTGCATACATACTTTGGTGGTAAACTGGTAACAAACTAGGAATCGCGAACTTGCAGTATGCTATTATCTGCTTAAACTACAAGATTTCATCATATATTTCCCTTCATCAACATTCGAGCAAGTTACATCTTTCATTTTGCTCATACGTTATTGGAGTAAAATGTAGTTTTTAAAATGGCCAAAAATATAGAACACTGTCAAGGATCCGGAATCCGGATGGCTCTTAGGTTGGCTATGAAATCCTGCATTCTACTCTACCCCGTGTAAGGGGGTAAAGTGCTACGTTTTATGTATAAGGTTTACCGTTAAGTTTTGATTATCGAAGGGGGTGGGGTGAGCGGGTTTAAGTACAAATCACCATATATTCAGGGAATGTAGAAACTGTTATATATATATGTATATGTATATGTATATGGGTTTCTATATTGTGCATTGTGTTCCTGCTTTTTGCTATGTGTGGTTTATATTTGAAAGCTTAAAATCCTGTCATTTTATGTCAAATCTTAAGTTAGAAGTTCTGAAGCTAATGTTTATTTTTTTCATTTATTTTTTGTTTTGCAGTTTGTCGGAGCATCGATGGGGACTACGGACCTCAAGATTCCACCAAAGAGCTCCACGAGCGGTAGCGAAACTATCCTTCCGGCTAAGGCATGTTGTGTTGTTGTGGAGTATCTTCCTGGGGGAACCCTAAAGCAGTATCTGATCAAAAATTACAGTAGGAAACTTCCCTATAAGATTGTGATTCAGCTTGCCTTGGATTTATCTAGAGGGTAAGCTGTACTATTAACCTTCCGCAAGCCATTTTAAGTGAGAAAAAAGAAAAAAAAAGAAGCTTATTTTGCCATTTTGCAACTTCGATGCATTTTTTTTCTCGTTTAATTAACTTTGAACAAATATATCTTTTTATGGACCAAAAAGAAGCTGTACTATTTCTTACTTCATCGCAAGGAGTTGTATGGGTGTCTTGGTCCATGAAGAAATATTTCTTTCGGAAATTGCGAAACCAAAAATATGCATCAAGTTGAAAACTCTAAAAGTGTCTTTTTCATACGACCCCTGAAAGGAAAAATATGCAAATACCGTTGCGAAGTTGGTATCTATTGCAAATACCGTTGCAATAGTAATTGGCAAGGATCGAATGCAAATATATACAATTTACAGGGGCATTTAAGCAAACACCACTTTGTAGGGCGTAATTTATGCAGTTTCATATATATACAGGGGATATATATGCAAAAGAACAACATTTTTTGCAAACCCGACAAACTACTAGTATCTAGTGCGACATTCAATATGAGCAATCAAAACTATATAACATTTGTTTACTTTCAGAATGAGCTATCTACACTCCAAAAAGATTGTCCATCGCGACGTCAAAACCGAGAACATGCTATTGGACTCACACAGGAACCTCAAAATCGCTGATTTTGGCGTTGCTCGTGTCGAGGCTCCAAATCCGAAGGATATGACTGGCGAAACGGGCACGCTCGGCTACATGGCTCCTGAGGTGCTCATCATTCCGAATAAATTGTTTTTTCGCTTTTTTTTTCCTTTTTACTTATCCAAAACTAACTATGCAAGCACACTTTTGGAGAAAGATTGCTGGCGTATTCTCTATCGGCTTTTATAATAAGTCCAAATTCTTACAAGATGTAATATTCACATTGCACAGGTTCTCGACGGTAAGCCTTACAACAGGAAGTGTGATGTTTACAGCTTCGGCATTTGCTTGTGGGAAATCTACTGCTGTGACATGCCATACCCTAATCTCAGCTTCACTGATCTGTCTTCTGCCGTTGTCCGCCAGGTTTGTTATTCTTCTTCTCAGATG
Source organism: Aechmea fasciata (assembly GCA_025177825.1). Taxonomy (NCBI): domain Eukaryota; kingdom Viridiplantae; phylum Streptophyta; class Magnoliopsida; order Poales; family Bromeliaceae; genus Aechmea; species Aechmea fasciata. Next base: position 3,511,572 of record CM045927.1, on the reverse strand, counting down.
TTTACTTAAAAATCTACTTCCAGAAATACTCTCTTTCAAAAAACTTCATCCAATACAAGACCGACTTCGCACCATCAATTGGATGATAACGGTATTTTGCCGAGAAAATATATGCTTTCGGACAGAATCAAGGATTTAAGTGGTGCCATAGCACGGAGTTATTATGTATTTTTATCGAATTTTTGAACTTTATTGAGAAAATTACTTACTAATTTAAAAAATAGAGAGGTTTTGAGCTGTGTCATCGACACCAGAGTTGTTATCGTGCTGATATTTTATTGGTATGATACGGTACAGTAGATATGATCCGTGCCGATGGGTACTTAAATCCTTAGACAGAATATACTAAACTTCAGACTTTACAGGAGTGCGTAATAATGTACGTTCGTTCACGATTTTGCAGGATTATTTATGTAAAAAGTATCTCTTTCTAATCTGCTCTTCTGACGAAACTAATTCCGCATATGAGATCGATTGATAAATCGATTTCTGTTTCGTACATGTTTGTCTCATTCCTTTGATTTAGCAAACAAACATGATGCCCATAACTCTGCTTTTCTTTCGTGCTGCAGAATTTACGGCCCGAAATCCCCAGATGTTGTCCGACTGCTTTAGCGAGCATTATGCGTAAATGCTGGGACGCCAATCCGGATAAACGGCCCGAAATGGACGAAGTCGTTAGGCTCTTGGAGGCGATCGACACGAGCAAAGGCGGCGGGATGATACCCGACGATCAGAGAGCCAAGTGCCTATGCTTCATGCGCGCTCGCGGCCCGTAAATCTCTTTAATTTCTTTTGCTTCCAACATTCCACCACCACCTGAATAGCTTCAGATCTTTGGTCACTGAAGCTGTAGATGTATATTTATTTAAGCTGTGGTCTTTTTCGCAATCTGTAAAATACATGTTGCTTTTGCAGAATCAATGGTGTAGTTGATGTATCTACAATAAAAAGAACTATTCATATTCTTCGCATAATGTGTAAAAAAATAATAAAAAGACTCATTGATTCTTCAGAACAGTGCTCGTTTTGTCCATTGATAGAGTTTATTCTTTTTATTATTTTTTCTAATTAATTTTGTGCGTCGGTTATTATATAAACATTTTAATTTATTAGATAAAAAATCATTAAATTGCAAAAAAAAATTAAAAATATATTAATCACATGAAAGCTCTTTCGGCACAAAATTTAAGTGAATTATTTATTTTAATATATTAATTAATAAGAATTAGTCTAGAGTACTATCAATAGCACTAAGTTAGTGGTGCTATTAATTTTTTAGCCCTTGGATGGAGAAATGAGTGGTTAGGATCATGCTGCCCTCTTAGAGTTGAGTGGGTGTGGTTGGTTGAATAATATAATCTAACGAGTAAAAATAATCAAAGGGATTAATCTAACGGCAGAAAACTTGATAATACAAAGTGTTTGGTGCTATCGATAACATAGCAGCCTAACTCAATTAATAATTATATAAATTATATAAAATATATTAATTAAATTTGTAAAGATAAATGATAAAAAAGTTATTAACCGGTTCAAATTAAATAAATTAAAAGCTGGCACAAAATTTAACATTTTTAAAGCTTAAATAAGTATTAGATCATTTTCTCCAATTTAATATTAAAAAAACAAGTAAAGCCATGTAAACAGTTGACATGTTATATAAACACAATTTAATTAGAAAATTTTATTTAATTTTTTTTTTTTTTGTTAAGAATAAAAAAAAAATTTGCGGTGAGCGTGGATCGAACACGCGACCTTCAGATCTTCAGTCTGACGCTCTCCCAACTGAGCTATCCCCGCGGTTATAAAATTTTAAAAAATTAAAATTTTATTTTAAATAAAATAATAATTCACAATGAAAATGTAAAATTAAAATGAATATACTACAACAGCAAAAATGTCTACAAACCAAACTAAAAAAAAATGATAAAATTAATGGTAAGATATATTACAATATTAATATTAATCTTTTGTTGTTCACCTACATATATAACTTTCACGTAAGATTACAAGGAGATTGCTATACGTGCGATGAGAAAGTACGTTGGAAAAGTACGTGCGATGAGTCGGTTACGATATATTATATATTTTCTGTGATCGCTACTAAAAACGCAGAAGCATATTCCTATATGCTTTTTCCACAACTCTATTTAAGCCTAAAGTCGCTCCACCCGCTAAGGTTTATATAATCTTTATTGAATTTCAGTATTAAAATAATAATAATAACTAATATTATAAAAAATATCGCCGCTGAAAAAGATGCATATTATTAAAAAATTACAATAAAAAAATAACCGCAGATCATCTGGCGTTGCTTATACGTACACTTATGATATATGGTATTTATTTACGTATTATTGTACGATTACATTAAACAATTTACTTAAAAAATTTATATATTTAATTTATAAAAGTATGCTTTGGAAGAGATATCATATTTGGCTAGCTTTCACGCCTTCAAGTTAGTTTTTTAGAATAATTAATATAGATCATACCAAAAATCAAACTCAGGTGCTTTAAAAATTTATATATTTAATTAATTAATAAAAATGATCAAATATTTGACAAAAAATTATTATATTTAAATTTTTAAGAATAAAATAAATCATCGGGTACATGTACCAAAAATCAAATCAAAATCCTAATCGCAAGTAAGGTCTTTGGGTGAAAAGTGTGATAAAATATTAGAATGCATAAAATTCTATTCAATATACCTCCTTAATTAATTTATTCAAAAAATTCCATAATATATTCAAAAAATTGTACATTTGATTAATAAAAGTATGATCGATCGATCAGTTATCATCAAATGCTCAGAATTAAAAAATATATTTGATATTCAAATTATTTTTTGAATAAGTTAAGTTAAATAACTTGCAGATGAAATATGCTATTCTAATAAATCATAAAAAGTAAGACTTTTAAAGGAGAAAAAGTTGAACTCCATACTTGCAATCTACTAAAAGATCTTTATACTAAATCATAAAAAGTAAGACTTTTAAATAATTTTTTTTATTTAATAGATAAAATATGCTATCATGCATAAATCATAAAAAGCAAGACTTTTGAAAGAACAAAAATTAAACTCTTTACTTACAATCTGCTAAAAAATCTTAATTTATACGAAATAAATTAGCTAATAATTTATTCTGGCATCCAAATAGAATCATACGAAATAAATTATTCTTGACATCCAAATAGAGAGTTGTAAGAAATAAATTATTCTTGAATAATTTGTTGTAATATATATTCCTAGAGCAAGCGGCAGGACTTGATAGTTGGTATCCGAAACCTAAGTTCAAATCCTAGTTGATTCACATTTTCAGCTAAGTTTATTTCTAAATGAAATAAACGAAACCAGTAGCGCATATTCTGATCTGTCTCAAAATAAAAAAAAAGAAAAAGAAAAATATTATAATGTAACATCTCCTCTCCCCCCCCCTTCTAACCCTCAATTAATCACCTCCCTTAATTTCCTCTCCCTTGCCCCTTCCTCCTCCTCCTCATTGATGACCCTGATCCTCTCCTCCTCCTCCTCTTCGTACTCCTCTTCGCACCGCCTCTCGCCCGCCGCCCGCCGCCTCTCGCTCATCTGCTGCCCTGCCCGGCACTTGTGCCGGCAGTGCTCCAGCTTGTGCTCCGCTGGCTCTCCTGCGCCGGCCGGTCGGCGGCAGTGGCTTCTCTTGATCTCCTTCTTCATACGGGCGTATTCGTCACAGCGGTCTTGATCTCCTTCTTCATACGGCCGAATTCATCACAGCGGTCGGCGCAGAGAGCTCGCTCCGTTTCGCCGAACTGCTGCTGGTGTTTGCATTCTTCCTTGCAGAGCTTCACCTCAGCATCTTCTTCTTCTTCCGATTCGATAATGGAGGAAGGTGTCGAGATTGTGGAGAAGAGGAGGATAGAGAAGATCATGAGGAGGAGGATGAGGAGAGAGAGGGTGGTGGGGCTTTTGGTGGCCATGGATGAGCTTCACCGAGCTAGCTAGCTCCTAGCTAGGGTTTGGTTTTGAGTTGATAAGTTAATTCTATTTAGAGAGAGAAAGATAGTGCATGGCTTCGACGTACGTGTCCGCATGCATGAGTGGGTTTACGTACGTGCCACTTGTGCCTCCACGTGTATCATTATTTTTGACACGTGTGTATATATATATAGAGGGTCGAACAATAGCAAACCGACACTTTTGTCATCCATTTGTTTTTTATGATGAAGCCTCCAAATTCACGATCGGCACCGTTGAACATGATCTAAACCACTCTAAGTATTTAGAAATTAAATTTTAAATATTTTCAATATCATTTGCCTAATTATCAAAGTGTTTTAAAATTTGTAATTTTAATGGTCGATATGAGGCGTTTTCTCGTTTAACGGCATAAAGGTATCCAAATCAATTGAATTTTTGTTAGAAATTTTTTTTAACTATTTAAAACAATATCTATACTCTTGATCTTGATTACAAGACTCCTATCATCATTTTTTTAAGAATATTTATTTTCAGCCGTTCATTTTTTTATGCACTCGATGGATAAGAGAACAATATCGAAAATGTATGAAATTTGATTTTTAAATACTTCAAATGGTATATATCATGTTCAACGGTACTGATCATCAATTTGGAGTCTCCATCATCGAAAACAAATGGGTGACAAAAGTACCGATTTGTTGTCAATAGTATTCTAGCTCAACTATATATATATATATATATATATATATATATATATATATATATATATAATATATATATATATATATATATATATATATAATCGGTCTTACGCTTAAAAGATTTCAGTTTCATTTGCTATTGTAAGCTTTTAAATTTCGATGTGCGGTTAGGATGATGTGGCCCCCCTTGGATTAAGTGGGTGGTTGGTTGAATAGTATAGTATAACGGATGGAAATAATCAAAGAGGTAGATCTAACGACAAAGAAATCACAAGCATTAAATACTTGGTGCTTTTACAAACATCATAGTCGGATTATATATATAATCCGATTATGATGTTTGTAAAAGACCAAATATTTAGTACTTATAAATTTATTACCATTAAATTTATATTTTTAATTATTTTTATTTATTAAATTATATTATTCAACTAATCATCCACTCAACTGTAGGCCTACATTATCCTAATTAACAACTACCTCACTTAGCCGACCAATTATTTCGGATCGGGCACGTGTCCACGTTACTCGGATCTCATCGATGTCACCAAAACCACCGCTCATCCGACACCCGAGAGTATATCCCGACCGAGCCACACTCCCCGACAAAACCGACCCCGGCCCCAACCCGACCCGACACGTGGCCGCACCCGCGCGGCTCGGGAGCCACGTGACGCCCCCGTGCCCCGGGTGGGATGTGGCGCCTCGCCCGCGGGGACGCGGCACGTGCTCCCACACGTGTCGCTCCGGCCACACCACGCGTTTGCGCACTCAAGTGCTGAATCCGACCCCTTTTTTAACCCATTTCGAGAGAAAAAAAAAACCGGCCCAAACTAATAAGTGAACCCAACCGGTACGGGACGCCGCGAACCGGACCCCCTGAACCGCTCGGCGGGACCTGGCGAGACGTTCGACCCCGTACGTGCTTGGCGCCCACGTGGTCATGCATGCAGACGCAACTCGCCGAGTTAGGAACTTTTGCATATATATCCCTCTAAATTTGTGTATTTGAATATTTTATTCTATGGACAAAGATACGTTATCTATTTATTATTATATATTCAAAAATATATTGTTTCAAGAGCTAGAATAGAAATTTTTCAGAGGTAAACACGCTCTTCTACTCTCATGTCATTTTCGATAAAATGACATTTAAATCGACAGTCGACACTATAAAATATAATTTTGAATATTTATTTATAATCTTAATTTCAAATAATTAAAATTATAAATTTACAAGAGTCCCAAATATCTAATGCAATTTGCATTTATATCACATTTAGTATGTAGCTAGTGTACGTGACTTAAAAGGGGGCATTTGGATTGACGAATCTCTAAATTCAACGTAATTCAAATATAATAGTACTCTTGTTGGAGTTTTTAAAGTGTCTTATTTTTCTCGTTATTTATTTTAATGTAACTCGTATCATGAAAATTAAATTTAAGCACTTTTTTTTATTATTTTGGTATAACTTGATACTAATGTAATTAATTTTTTGAGTTCTATTATTAGTTTTGATGGAAGTAAATAAATCTAATTATCTTCTAAATATATTGGTAAATTTATTTCTACAAAATTTAACATATTAAATTATTAAATTTTTCATTATTATTTAAGGCTAATCCTAACCTATTATAAAGAGGTAATTCTAATCCATTGTAATGTAGAGTTTAAGTTTTAATATTTAATTAATTTTTAGCAAATATTGAGTGTGGATCAGGAATTTGAGTTCGACACTCTAGAGGTGAAAGTCAAGAATAAATGAAGTGGAGTTCTAACGTAACTTGAGTTATATTATTTTTTGACTTATACTAAAATAGATATCGAAAGTGATGGAACTTGAGTTTCACTCTTCTATTTATTCGAACCAAACGGTACCTATGACTGAGATAGCAAACACTATATCGGATAATTATAAAATTTTATAAAAAACTTAATTTCTATTATATGATTAAACATAAAACATAGGGCCATGGGTGCAAAAGAACCCAAAGCTCAAGACGAAGCTAGCACTCGATTATGAGTGGGTCCAAAATGCATACAAATTAAAATTTTAGCAAATAAATAATATTTACCTAGTCAAATTTTTGGTAAAAATATATTGACTAAATAATTAGTGTAAAAAGACATTACTCTTTTTTAATTTATATTTAACCTATAATTATTTTATTTATATTATTTCAATCAAATAACTTTGAAATTTACTAAATCTAATAGTAATTCGGTGAATGATTTAATTTATTAATTTTTACTAAATATAATTATGACAACAAATGACTAGTAGTTGACAGAAAGCTATTAACTTTAATATAACCTTTAATTTAATTAAATAAAAAAATTATCTAAAATAATTAGAAATTATAAAAAAAATAAAAATAAACTGAGAGTTGAGAGAGTATTATATTAGCGTAAATTTTTTTTTTAAAAAAATAGGCTACTCATCAGACTTTTAAAATTAAATAAAAATATATATTTTAATTTTTTATATATAAAGGACTATTATTCAAATTATAAAAATTTTTGGGGGCAATCTCCCCCCCTCAGCCACTATAAATAACGAGTCCCTCCACGTACCCTAGCTCGATCACTACTCATCTCCCAAAAGCTTCAAGATAAACAGAGAGTACGTGAGCTCATCCATGGCGCCTCCCAAACTCAAAACCCTAACCCCTTTTCTCCTCCTCCTCCTCCTCGCCCTCTTCCTCCTTTCCTCCACCACCCTCGCCCATGCCCGCGAAGACCCCGAGCTCCGGCAATGCAAGGAGGAGTGCCGGCGCCAGCCGCACTACGACTACGGAATGCGTCGCAGCTGCGAACAACGGTGCGAAGAGAATAAGCAGAGAGAAAGGGAAAGCGAGGGAGAGGGGGAGAGGGGGAGGGAAGGGTACTTGGCGAACCCCCGCGAAGACCCCGCGGAGCGCCGGCTCGAACAATGCCGTCGGCAGTGCGAAGAGGCCGGCGGCCGCCGCGGGGAGCAGCAGCGCCGCCAGTGCGAACAACGGTGCTGGGAGCGTTACAGAGAAGAGAAGCAGCAAGAACAGCAAGATGCGGGGGTGAGTGATCAAGACCCTCAGGAGAAGCTACGTCGACAGTGCAGGCGGTGGTGCGAGGAGCGGCACCAAGGGGACCGGAGGCGGTGCGAGGAGCAGTGTGAAGAGAAGTATAGTGAAGGGAGAGGAAGGGGACGAGGAAACCCTAGAAGAGAGGAGGAGGAGGAGGAGGAGGAGGAAGAGGAGGAGGAGAGGGGTGGAGAGAACCCTTATGTGTTTGAGCCCCAAAGCTTTAAACATAGGCTCCGGAGCGAGCACGGGCACCTCAAGGTATTGAAGAAGTTCGACAAACAATCGAACCTCCTGATCGGGATCGCGAACTATCGCCTCGCGATCCTCGAGCTGAACCCGCAAACTTTTGCCATGCCTAACCACTGGGATGCCGACGACGTTGGCTACGTGATTAAAGGTGAACACGATCTCTCTTTATTTTCTATGCATTGTACTAGAACTTGGTAGGGATGATCAATATTGTTGTGTAGGGAGAGGGACTCTGAAAATTTTACGAAAGGAGGAGAACAAGGAGGAGAGGGAGTCGCATGAGATAAAACAAGGAGACATTATGCAGGTGCCCGCGGGTTCGATCGTGTACGTGATTAACAGCGACAAGCGCGAGAAGTTGACCGTAGCTTATCTTCTCCAACCAGTCTCCACCCCAGGGCGCTTCGAGGTGAATCAATTAGAATTCAAGAGCTTGTTTCTCTTCTTCTGGAGCGAGCGGTCGGTTATAGAGAGCTTTTTCTAACAGCGCACTTTTACTGAAATTTTTATTGAGAGATTTACTGACCAAAAGAAATTTATGTTATATTTATGATTGTGTTGTACAGAATTTCTTTGGTGCTGGGGGCCAAAATCCGGAGTCCTTTTTTACCACCTTCAGCAACGAAGTCTTAGAAGCAGCATTTAATGTATGAGTTCTCTGTTCTGTTTAGTTACTTTATATAGTTCTTTTTTTTCTCTTTTTTTTTTTGTTTTTTCCACCTTCACCTCTCAAAAAAGTAATATATATATATATATATATATATATATATATATATATATATATATATATATATTTTGTGTAGATGCAATTAATCATGATCAGTTCATGAAAAAAGAAAAATACAAGCTTGTACAACAAACATAATCCAAATTTTGAACTTTTGTATATATATATATATGCATGCCTGTACTATAAATTAAATACGCGCGTGTGTATTTTTCAGAAAAACTACAAATATAATTAATTAGACGCTCTCATTTAATTTATTGTCGTCCTAACTAATGTTTAGACACCAAGAGAGAAGCTGGAGAGGATCTTTGGGAGGCAGAGAAAGGGAGCAATAATTCGAGCAACGGAAGAACAAATCCGGGCGATGAGCCGCCACCACTCGGGCGAGGGCGAGGGCGAGGGCGGTCGGTGGCCCTTCGGCGAATCTGCGACTAAGGGCCCCTTCAACCTATTGAAGAAGCGCCCGGCTTACTCCAACCGCCACGGCCAGCTCTACGAGGCCGACTCCAACGACTACCGGCCGCTGAAGAACCTCGACGTCCATGTCTCCTTCGCCAACCTCAGCACTGTATGAATCAATCTCATCTTTAATTTGCATACATTACAAATTAATAATATATCTTGTTATATTATAATGAATCATCATTTTTATTAAAATAGCATCATATAAATAGTTCAAATGAAAAACACAAGTCGATCGAGATTTGAATGAAAATGAAAAGCAGGTTTTGTATATATAATATTTGAGTTCTACAGGGTTGTACATGTGTGTAATTTTTCCCTGCATGCATGAATTCCCAGGGATCCATGATAGCGCCGTTCTACAACACGCACGCGACCAAGGTCGCGCTGGTGACGGAGGGGAGGGGCTACGTCGAGATGGTGTGCCCCCACTTGGCCGGTCAACGCCGGGAGGGCCAGGGTCAACGCGAGGAGGAGGGAGGTCGACGGGGTCAACAGGGTCAACGCTACCGGAGGGTCCACTCCCAGGTGTCGCCGGGGACGGTGTTCGTGATCCCGCCGGGCCACCCCGCCGTCGAGGTTGCCTCCCGCGACCAGAACTTCCAGGCGATCTGCTTCGAAGTCCGCGCCGAGAACAACCAGAAGGTCTTCCTCGCAGGTATAAAGAATCTTAAATCTATAATAATCTATAAAAATAAATTATGACTTCTGCTTCGTGAGTAGAGTCAGTGGAGAGTTGATATGCTAACAGTCTAATAACACTAGGGTACCTATATTGAGTGATTTGTTTGACGGGCATGCATGCATGCAGGTAGGAACAACATACTAAACAAGATGGAGAGGGAGGCGAAGGAGTTGTCGTTCGACGCGCCGGCACAGCAGGTGGATGAGGTGTTCAATGCCCAGAAGGAGGAAGCTCTCCTCGCGGGGCCGGAGGAATGGCAGCGAGGGGGGAGGGGGGGCAAGAGCGAGTACGGCGGCCGCGACATGGCCTCGATCGTCGAGGTGGTCGCCGGCTTCTGAACTCCGGCTTCTGAGCTCCGAGAAGAGAGGAGAGAGAGAGAGTAGTTAGCTAGAAGGGCTAGTAACTATGTATAAATGGAGCTAAGGAACTAATGCAGATCGTAATCGAGCTATATATATAGAGAGAGAGAGAGAGTGTGTGTGCTAATGTACATGAGGCTTGAGTCGAGTGTGAGTTGTGTGTATAGTAGCTAAGCTAAGTTAAGGAATAAGCACTTTTGAAAGTAATTAACAGTGCCGTTGAATGAAGGGAACTTCTCCTTTTCCTAATCTCTCTTGTATGCATGTATCCTGGGTGATTGTTATTTACTTGTTTTTTCTCCTTCTTTTTTGATTTCTAAAGAGACTTAATTCATGTTGTTGCTTGTGTTTAGCCCGGCCCTCTTATTATCGTGCACTTCATGTCTTTTTAATTTGGAATATTTCATTGGATGTGTGAGCGAGTGAATATTTCAATAACGCTTTTTTTCGATTGATTTATTTAAGAAAAGTGTAGTACGTACGTATTTATTGACATTCACGTTAATTAAGGAGTGTGATTTATTTAAGTATTTAAAATTGGTTTTTTATTTTGGCTGTTAAGATAGTTTAATTAAGGGAGTAAAAATTATTAGATAATTTACACGAATGAAATTTTATATTAAATTTAAGTTTCTGCATTTTAATTAATTTGTTACAGTAAAATCGAAACAGCAAAACTGCTGCGTTGCATTTTGCGCTTTGAAATTCGTGCTGTAATTGTGTAAATAGCAATCATAATTACTAATAATTATTATTGAATTGAATGTTCGGAGCTTCATCTAGTTGGGGCCCGTTTACGTGCTTTGGTCGATCCGGTCCACGAAATTTTTGGTCCGGGTCAGGTAATTTACTGTCTCCTAGAAACCCGACCCGACCCGGTCCGGTTCGTGTGATCTGATACTCGTCCCACCCAAAAACCCCCATCGTTGTTTCGTCGACCTCTCCTCCATTGTTGTTCTAGCGATCCGAGGAGGAAGAAGAAGAAGAAGAAGAAGAAACCCTAGTGCGAATGGAGTGCGTGTTCGGGATGGTGGGCGACGGGTTCGCCGTGGTCGCGGCGGACACCTCCGCCGTACACAGCATCCTCGTCCACAAAACCGACGAGGACAAGATCATGCTCGTCGACTCCCACAAGCTCCTCGGCGCCTCCGGCGAGGGCGGCGACAGGTACGTTTCCATACCCCCTCTTCAACTCTCTCGATCTCTCGATCGATCGCTCTACCGATCGATCTTAGTTTGTTGGGGTTCCATGGAGATCGTAGTTATGATCGAGGGGTTTGATCCCGCAGGGTGCAGTTCACGGAGTACATACAGAAGAACGTGCACCTCTACCAGTTTAGGAATGGAATCCCCCTCACCACCGCCGCCGCCGCCAACTTCACCCGTGGCGAGCTCGCCACCGCCCTCCGGAAGGTAGGGTTTTGTTTCTGTTTGCGTCACATGTGGTCGAATTCTAGGGTTCTTTTGTTTTTTGGCATGCTGATTAGGTTTACATTGATGAGCATAATGTAATTTGTGATAGATTAGCTTGTATTGAGAGTTGATGTTGTCGAAAGCGCATTGAAATCGAGTATCTAACATTTTATTGAAGTAATTGAGCATCACTTTACTCTGTTTGAGATTGTAACTTGTGCTTCAACAGTTGAAAAACTGACATACGACACCGTTGTTTGCAAATATCAATTTATACATGCTTGTCTAACGAAACTTATTTGTGCTGTATGCGGAGACGTCAACTTATTGTTAACTTAAACTGTGGACATGAGAAAATCATAAAGATACTACTTGTATTGGATTGAAAAATTACTATGGGTATGATTATATAGTTAGTGGGTAAAGTATAGGCATAAGAAGGGCAAGATATCAATTAAATGTGATTTATAATGTGCTATTTTTTGCTGTAGTTTGATTGGCGGTCAATGTTGATGAGATTGTAAGATTGTAAGTGGTGAATTGGCTTTAAAACTATAGGCTTGAGTATACTTGTCTCAACTATTAAATCAGCTGAAGATTGTCCGGAATCAATTTATACTGGATTTGGGCAGTCTTTACGCAATTATGATCCAACATGACGTCAAAATCGACTCATTCAAATCAAATCAACTCAATCAAGAATGATTTAACTGCGATTTCTTATATTGGAACTTAATTTGTAGTTGAACCTGTCTTTTCCTTTGAGAATAGACGCAATCGGCTTCCACTCTTGGTGCTGCATTCACGCATTTAAAGGTTTTCCTTTGCTTTCCCTTTTCCTCCTTTTTCTTCCTATGACGGTGCTCGGACTTCTCCTTTCCTCTGTTTTTGTACTTTTCTCATCCTTTATTGATTGAACTATTGACAGAACAATGTTAGAACATTAGAACAGCTACATTCCATTGATAGAACTATTTCCCCTGTTTTCAATCAATTAGACCTGATCACTGTTATTATTGATAATTTCATCACGGAACTGTTGAACTTAACTGGTATTCACTATGGTTCTCATGCAAGTTATTTGGTGTGATTTGGGACTGTTATCATTCATATATTTCGATATGATGGAAATAATACATGTAAGGGTACTTCCACACATCCTTTCTAATGTTTGTTTCTAAACGTAGAAATAAAAAGCCTAGATTTGCTGGATCATATTAACTTGCACTCCAGGAAAAGTGAGCTGCATTGCCATTGAATACCTTGGATATAACATTATCTCTATCTTGCTATGATAGTTACTGTCGTTTAGTGCCTTTCTTTGTTAGTTATTCTCCACTTATGTTACATGTTCTTTCTTCTCCAGAACCCATATTTCGTTAACATATTACTAGCTGGCTACGACAAGGATATTGGCCCGTCTCTCTACTACATCGACTACATTGCAACTCTCCACAAAATTGACAAGGGTGCTTTTGGGTACGGATCCTATTTCTCCTTGTCTATGATGGACCGCCATTACCATCCCGCCATGTCCGTGGAACAAGCCATCGATCTTGTCGACAAGATCATAGCAGAAATCCGGTCGAGACTGGTCATCGCTCCACCAAACTTTGTGATTAAGATCGTCGACAAGGATGGAGCTAGGGTTTATGGTTGGCGCGAATCAATCAAGGATGTCGACATACCAAAAGCTTGAGATGGTGAGTCTCTTTTTCCTCTCCTTGGTGTTGGCAGTATGTTACTTTTTGAGATATTTCTTGGTTGTAGCTTAATCCTTTGCTGAACATTGTCACATATTTTGAATTATGACCACTAAGTTGACGGAAGCTAGTGAGAATATTTCGCCAAATGTTGGTGTATGTCTGTTTGTCTAGTTCAGATTAACTACCATTCTGCACCATGACAATTCACGCACAATTCCTTTTTTTTTCTTGCATACACAATTCGTTTTTCATGTTTAAAAATCAGAAACTGCATTCCTTTGAAATGTTCTGTTTACATATATCTGTTGCAAAATCACCAATTAAAAGATACGAATACTCCATTTTTTGAGAGTTATATATGTAGAGAAATCGGAGTTCATCTAAATATATGGAAAATTTTTGCCTATGTATGTATGGAAATATATGTGGCAGGGAGTACGTACATAAATCCCCTCATTGTTTTTCCTGGGTATTTTTCTAGTAAATTTGTATTATGGTGTAACTAAAAAGTTTGGATACTTGCTTGAACAAAGTTACACCAAAACCACTAATGATGTAATAGTGGTTATGGGCTCGGGTGTAGAACATGAGGTTAGAGATTAGAGCCCTAGTGTGAGCCTAAATGTGAAAGCCGTGTCCTTGACTTTGGGTTAGTATATATTGGGGGTGATAGGTGAAGGATCTATAAGGGGGGAAAAAGGGTCTATGGAAGGTATTTAAATTTACAATCCTCCCACAACCCTCTCAAGTGCCTAAGCATTGAGATACCAATGGTTTACAAAGATATGTAAATTATTTTTTCATTTTTTGGTAAAAATATATGGAAACCCCCTCAGATGTAGGCCATTCTAAAATAACCTTTTTTTATTGAGACCTCTTCAACTTTTGATTTTTTTTGAATTAACTGATTTTAACAAAATAAATTAGAAGTTTTGCCAAACTGATTCTTAGTTTTATCAAATAATAGTTTAAGCTATTTTCCAGTGAATAAAATTGGGTTAAGGAAATGCTAATATCTAATCAGCTCATGAAAATTTAACAAAAATTTCAACTTAATTAATATCTAACTATAAAAATTCAAATTTAAAAATTAGAAATTAAAGGGATGCCAATTGAAAAAGTTAATCGAGGGAATCTCCATATATTGTTTTCCTTTTTTTCCTTTTTCACCGCGCCGCTGTACGTCAGGCTCTTTTTTTTTCATAATAATCTTTAAAATTTTTATATTTGGTGATCCAACTCCCTCCAAATTTATTAAGGGATGTAATATATTTTTTTTTTCCACATCAATACTTCCTAGGCTCTAGATTGGGATTTTATGAAATAGGGAGAAAGCGGCTTACTTTCTGAAAAACGGTAAATAATTTATTGCTTTCTCAATGTTTCTATTTGCCTACAATTCGAAATCAGTAAATTATTCACTGCTTTTAACATTCCGAAAATTATGATAAAAGTGCTAAATCATTCGTCACTTTTAGTGTTCCTTTGTTTTTTACTTGACAAATGCAGCGAATCATTTATCATTTTTTGCGTTCATTTCTTTCAGCACTTTTCAATCGGCAATTGTAATAAATGCAGTGTAGCCTTAATAATTTTTCCTACTTTTCATCTACAATAGACTGAGATGGCAAGAAAAGGATTATATGTCCAAATAAAATTTTTGAAATTTTGTATTCTCAAATCTAAACTTTTGAAGGATTTTCTTGAGAAAAGGCCCTCGTACGCCTCCTGATCAGCCCTGCAAGTCGGTGCAGGAGACACCACCAAGCATGTGAAAGTCTGAGTGGACAGAATTCAATCTGTTATTTAATTGATTCAGTTTTCTTTTTATATTTTACAATAATAAAACCACCTAAGAAATCATAGAAGCTTTAAAAAAAAAAAGAAAATGAAAATTGTAGCAGTATGTTTATGGATTTTATCTAACTGATCTCATTTTTTCATCAATAACTTGATACAAGGATTTTACATCTATCTGCAAAGAGAGGAGCTTTTACTGAATTGTTAGCCCAGCTTTATTTCGATTCTCAAACTTTTGAGTTTGACATTCGATTCTCGTTAGAAATTTCACTTCAAGGCTTTATTTGAGGTTGCAGGCTAAATATATTACGTGTAGTGAAAAAGTATAATGTAGATTGTTTCTTTTTGTAACTAATAACACGTCAATCGGATTAGATATGGTTTTTGTGGTCTGGGTAGGAATAGGGAAGCATTTCTCTCTTCTGTGATTTGCTCCAACTCCTTTTGGCACAATACATTAAATAGCTCTCAGTACCGAATGAGTTCCAAACGTTGTCATCACAAATTGGTCGAGAAAAAAATATTGCGTTCCAAGCCTATTTGTATAATTCATTCACTACATGTCTATCAGCCTTTAATGTCATTTCATATTTCAATGTCAGTTACACATGGAGTTGTAAGTTTTATTTTATTTTACTTCCAGAGTTGGACACTTAGATTGATGATATGAAATAGATGAAGTTTTATGGATTTGTGGTGCACTTGTGTATTAATAATTCTTCTTCTTTTTTTATAATTTGTCTTTTCTCTAGGATCAGGTGTACTATCGCTTCTCCCTACATGTTGCTGCATCTAATACTGTCTCTCTTTCTCTTTCATATGCACATGGTTTTGTTCTTTGTCCTTTTAGCAACATAACATGTATAACATGTTATGTTCATCAGTCTCCATTACTTGGTAGGTGAACTTGCATAATGCAGTACTTGAGACCCCACCACTGATATATAGGGGTCAGAATTATGCAGGATGATTTTTATTCCTGATTATGTCCTTTATTATTATTCAGAATAATTTTACAGTAATTTTACATTTGATTGTAAATTGTAGAGATAACTAACATTCACACTACTATCTATACAATGATAATATAAACCAATAGATATTACTATTACATGATTATTATAGAGGTAGGTTACAATACTTGGTCCCAGGTAATCCTAGAATGATTCCTTTTATTCAGAATCAAGTTTTTCTTGTGTGGGTGAAAGTTAGGAGTTTAAATCTCACCCGTTGAAAGATGTTGGCATTCGATAGGATTACATATTTTACCTACGATGTGATTTGTCTTGTTCTGAAAAAAGCGACTTGTCGGTTGAGTATGTTATTCATTCTACACATTTGGATACATGAACATATTATTTGGCATATTTTTTTCATTTACTTACGAATCCTAGAGTATGTGATAGATGAGGAGCGTCATCGAATGTTTAAAATGAATAATATCTTCGATATTCAAGTTATTTTCAAAAATAAAATTAGTCACGTTGTGGGTGAAATATGTAATTCTATCAAATCATGAATGTTGAGGCATTTCAACGAGCAAAAATCAAACTTTTAACTTCGAATCATGCAAAGAAAATTTGCATACCAAATTGACTTATTATTAGATATCTCATTTCAATATTTAGATAGAGCCTAATCTTTAGTTTTGTTTGGATTTCGGAATAAGATATCTAACGATAACTTATTTGATATGAAGATTTTTTTTGTGTGATTGAAAGTTAAAAGCTTGATTTATGCCTTTTTAAAGGTTTTGGCATTCATGATTTGGTAAGATACCATATTTTACGTACAACATGATTTATTTTATTCTGAAAAAATTTCTTGAAGGCCGAATATAGTATTCATTTTAGACATTTAATCATACACCTTATCTACCAAATGTTACATGCTTCTTGAGTAAATAAAAGAAATATATGTGGAATAAGATAATTTACTCAAGAAGCTTGTAGTATTAATTAGATAAGTGGTGTCATCAAACATCTATCATGAGATATTATATTTCATCGTCAAATCATTTTCGCAGAATAAGATAAATTATGCCATTAGTGATATATGCTATTCTATCAAATTATAGATGTCAAGATCTTTCAAAGAGTTAAAAAAAAAAAAAAAAAAAAAAAACCATGAAGTCTACCAATCTTCTTATCCCACCATGCAGTCAAATGAATCAATAGGAACACTTCTATTTAAATATGTATCATTTTGCTCTTATGCATGCATTAGTTTTGTGAGATTCCAAAATCTATATGTTTTGAAAGATATAAACAATACCCAGAGAGAAGAGACAGAGACAGAGAGAGAGAGAGAGAGAGGTGGTGCCAGTGTAGGGTTTTTTAGTGCAATTGTCTTTTACTAAAATTTTATTTTAAAAATAAATATGTTAATTTTTGATTTATAAACATAGTCTTATAAAAACGGTGAGCGGTGAATTATTCACCGCTTTCTTTCTTTTTCATACTTCTTTTTATATTTCTACAATAATAAAAGCAGTAAATGGTTCACCGTTTTTTTTTTTTCTCCTCCTAATGAGAAATTATGAATGCGGTGAATCATTTACTGTATTTAAAGGTCTATTTTTATAATAAGTTGGCTAATGATTGGGGTGGTGGGAATTATTAGTAAGTTGGTTGAGTTTGGTTGGTGGTAATCCCATGTCTCCAACAACAAGAGCATGTGTGGGTGCATTTTAATTCCTTTTTTTTTTTCAAAAAAAAAAATTATTTTTTTCTTTTTCTTTTATTTATTTTTTTTTCCTTCTATTTGGTAGCATTAAGTAAGTAGAGGGCACAATAATGTCTATCACTCTCTTATTATTCTTTTGTAGCCTTTGGCAACTCCCATGTGAGATTCAGCTTTTGAACAAATGTTTTAAAGCCTTTTTATTAAAAGGCCTGTTTATCATTAGAGGAGACTAATTAAACTTGTATAATTTCATCACCTCATCTTCCAAGTTCCAACATCAAAACCCCATCATCATCCCATAACTCAAAAAAGAGTCCCTGATCCAACAATTTACATGTAAAATTTTAAGATGGAACTAAGAATCTCTAGGGCTTTTTTTTCTATGATCCAATTAATCACTAGTGTGCTTCCTCGGAAGTGTTCTTTTTTTTTTTTTTGAGAGGGATAAAAGTAGCAAATCTCACCTTCGTTTATTTTATTTGAAATAAACTTAGAAATGTGAATCAATAAGGATTCGAATTTGGTGTCGAATACCAACCACAAGTGTTGTGTTTGAGTGCTAACTATTCAGAAAAAAGAGTGAAGGTACAAATTACAATTATTATTGCAATTAAACCATCATCATCATCATCATCAATCCCACATGGTTTCCCAAATCAACCCTAAAATCCGAACCAGTTGCGGGGCACACAGAACATGTTACAATCCACCAGGGACCAAACGTGGGCGGTGGGCCCTGTACTTGCCCTAACTGCCTGATTAAATAAGGGCTATTTATAGGTGAGACAATGGCTACGAAGATAAAAGGGACAAATCTCACCTTTTTTTTTTTTTTAATGCCGAGATTAGAAAACTCGAACACGAACCCAACTCCAAACCCGAGATCCGAACCTAAACCCGAACCCGACGGTTTTTAAAAACCCATATCTAAACCCGAAAATCTATATCCAAATCCGAACCCAATAAAAAATCTGAAATCCGAAACCAAACCCGAATCCGAAAATCTGAATCTGAAATAATTATTTCTTTTTTCAATACTTCAAAATATATTATATTAAATTTAAAATACAAATTCAAATATAACATCAAATATATATATATATATATATATATATATATATATATATATATATATATATATATATATATATATATATATATAAAATACAAAATAAATTCGGGCTCGTGTCGAGTTCGGATCGGATACAATCAAAATCCATATCCGAATTCATATCCATATTCATCGGATATATTCATTTCATTCGGGTTCGAATTCGAATAAAATTTTGAATATTCATACCCATTAACATTTCCTACATGGAGATGGACTCATCCTCCTCCAACAGGTCACTAGGTGCATGTGATATCTTAATTATTATTATTTATTTTAATAAGATTGTATAATTTCTTAAAACATGGGATTTAAAAATCCACCTCATCCTCTGTATTTTTTTTTTCAAAAAAAATTTAATTTTGGAGAGTAAAATATTCTTTTCTAAATTTTATAGCTATTCCAAAATTTTAAATTGAGTGAAAAAGACGAATAAAGTTATGGATCATTTATTTGTGAACCAAAGGAAAAAATATAAAAATAAAGTGGAGAAAGAAAATAATAGTTTAAAAAAAAAAAAAAACCCATTATTGACTAGATTGCAAAATCTAACACTAATCATTGCTTTCTAATGAATCAAATCATTGCATGTTAAAGAAGAATAAAATATAAGTTAATGATACTTTTCAAAGATTAGTTGCTAGTCCCTATCATAAATGAATGATTAATTTCTTGGATATAAATATATCTTCTCATATAATGCATCCAATCACTATATTTTATATTAAAAAATTTTAAATTATTATATAGTTTATTAATTATTAATAAGAATATATTAGTTTTAAACAATCTTCCAACCAAAATGGCTTAATTAATTAGTAACAAATTTGTCATTCTAAATATAAAATATGTAAAATATTTTTGGTTTGTTATAAATCTTGAAACAAACAACCCTTTAGGCTTAAAAAGGTAAACTTTAATTTGACTCTATATGGTTTAGCTCATTTTTAATCTAAGAGACAAAATCAACACGCAAATATCAATCATATACCATTTAGTCAAGATTCAATGGGCCAAGGCAAATCCAAAAAAATTAGCATTCAACACCCAAGCTTTACAAGCCAAGCCAAAGACCATCTAAGCAAAGTTTAAAAGAAAATGTACCGACCGTCGCAAAACAGTGGCGAAAGAACGTGGTTGGTATTAAATGACCTTAGTTAATCCCGTTGATTCACATTTACATTTAAGTTTATTTCTAAATGAAATAAACGAAGCGGTAGCTAGCTACCTATCTCTCCAAAAAAAAAAAAAAAAAAAAATTATAAAGAGAGATGACCAAATAAAAAGGTGACATTTATTAGGTACAAAGAATCCAATTCCCCAAATCCCACCCCATCTCCTCCCACCAATCACCTCCTCATTAAATTTCAAATGTTTGGAAAAGGCCAATACATGAGGTCCCCAACTAACTTTGTCCTCTCTCTCTCTCTCTCTCTCTCTCTCTCTCTCTCCCTTGTAAGTTGTAACATGAAGCAACAAAAAGAAAACTATAGCACAGCTCACATATTAACTAATTAAACTACCCTAAGCCCCCTTTGCCTCAACCATAAAAACCTCCTTCCTATACAAACCCACACCACTCAAAAACACTTTCCACAACAAAACCAACACTCACACATAACTACCATATATATATATATATATATATATATATATGTCCATGGAGATTGAGTCAGTGAAGTGTGAGTGCTGTGGCCTGAGAGAGGATTGCACCCAGGAATACATTGACAGTGTGAAGGCAAACTTTGATGAGAAATGGCTCTGTGGGCTGTGCTCCGAGGCGGTGAGAGATGAGCTCTCCAAGGGGAGGAGGAAGGGGCAGGGGGTGGAGGAGGCCATGAGAGCCCACATGGCCTTCTGCAGGAGGATCAAGTCGAACCCCGCGGTGCGGGTGGCCGACGGCATGCGGCAGATGCTGCGCAGGAGATCCGGAGACATGCCGAGCAAGTTCGGGCGGCCGGCGAGCAATTCTTCGCAGGTAGGGGATGAGCCCTCAGCATCCTTTTCTGAGTTTGGTTAATTAGGAGTGTTTGATGTTATGTTGTTGTTAAAGACTAAGAAGAGGTTTGATCTAATTCTCATGGCCTTTTTTATTTCCTTCTTATAGATTCTCACTTTGTTATTAGATTTTCTTTTCTTCTTCTTCTTCTTCTTCTTCTTCTTCTTCTTCTTCTTCTTTTGTGGCTTTAGTTTCTGATGCATTGTACAGAACTATTTCAATCTGATGTGGGCTTCTATGTCTTCTTTTCTCATCTAAATTTTCCATGAAATAAATGAGCTACTTTCTCTGTTAGAGGAAATTGCTGGTGTGAAGTGTGAAATTGACTGATTGGCCTTGATATATTTTGAATTTGGGGATTGCTGAAAGTGACACATTGTGCAAGCTTGCATTCTGAGGCTGACAGCTGAGGATCATAAAACTGATTCAAGCCTCTGACTGAAGGTGTGTGAAAGTAGAAGTACTAAACATATATGTGAGAAAGATAAACTTCTGTTTAGCCTCTGATTCAGCATGCGAAAAAAGTAGAAGCACTAATTAGGCGCTGATTATTTCGTATTTTTAATAATATCGGAGCTCAATTCTCGATTCGATCTCCTTCTCAAACTGAAACTTGTGGTTTCAGAGGCTGAACAAAAAGTTTATCTTCATGCTCCCAGAAGTTAATTAAAAGTTGATGGTTGTCAAATCATGTCATTTTCCTTCTCAAGAACTATTATTGCCAGCATTGCAGGAAGTGGTTGCACCTGGATTGACTTATTCCTTACTCTATTATTGTTGTTAGTTGGTTGCAAAGCCTATTTATTAAGCAAATATTTCCTACCTACCAACTTCCTCTTTTGAAACATATATGAAGTTTAAATCTCCACATTGCATATATCAACAGCCATTAATCAATTGAGATCTTATATGACTGTACACAAACCCTAATTGTTTTTTTTTTTTTACAAAAAAGCCCAGAAACATATCTGCAGATTTGGTACAAAGTACTAGCATTTAAATTCAAATTTACCTTTATCTTTTGATAGGTTCAGATTACAATGCCCCACTCTGATTTGTCCTTTAAAAAGAATCAAAATGGCCCCCATATCAAGTGTCATGTTTTAATATATATATATATATATATATATATATATATATATATATATATAGAGTGTATTTAGAATGTTTTGGAGCATCAACCTCTTGGAAATCTTTCAGTTTAGCATAGGATCCTAGAGCAATTCTTAATTACTAATACCCATTGGATCAAACACTATTCCACCTACCATCACCTACCACCATCATCTCAACCCTACATCTTTCCATCCAATGGTTAAAAGCATCAAACACTATTCCACCTACTATATATAATTAAGCTTGAATTCTTTTAGAAGTATCAACTCTTTGGTACTTCTAAATTTCTAACTCTTAGATCTACTTCTTAATTATTAATAGTCTTTGAATCAACTACTATTCCACCTACCATCATCTACCACCATCATTTCAACCTCACATCTCTTCATCTAATGGCTAAAAATTCAAAAGCACATATCCATCCCGTGGTGCTTTTGGGAGTATTATAGCTCAACTCTCTCTCTCTCTCTCTCTCTCTCTCTCTCTCTCTCTCTATATACATAAAAAGCACTGCAAAGTGTATGACAAAAATGTAAGAACTGTATCTAAACCATTGAGGAATCACAATGTGGTCCCTTGCATCCCACCTAAATAGATAAAACAAAGGACTCTTTTGTTTAAATGATAAATTAGGAACCAAATTGCAATTTGTTGGGCAGATCCTATAACGTGCCAACAAAGAATTCCTTTTTCTTTCTTTCTTTCTTTCTTTCTTTCTTTTTTGGGAAAAAAGAGGAAACAAAATTATATCTGAAAAAGTTAAAAGTGTCTGAGATACAAACGGGACAGAGCCGATTTCTTGGTGAGTCATGACAGATTCGGAGCGGATTGAATTTTACTCTATTTTTTTCCCCACTTACCGCTTCATTAAGAACGGGATAAGGCCAGAGCGGATTTTAGACAGATTAGGATGAATCAAAGGCAGAAATAAAAGTTCCTACCTCCCGCTCCACTTCTTAGCTGATCAGGACGAATTTGAGGCAGATTTTTTTATTTTTCTTATTTTTAGCTCACACTTATCGGCCCAATTGGCACGGGATCTCCACCAACCCAAATCCACTTACATCTCTAGTTGCAGTAATTGAAGGCCTGGAGCTTCAGGACAAGTGCTTCTAACTCAATTATACGAAAAAAGAGAAAAGAAAAAAGAAACTAACAGCTTTTTTCATTAAATATCATCCCCCGGCCTATGCTTCTCCCTGCAGCAGAAACAAAGACCTGGGAAAAAGCACTAGCAACCTTTTTCATTAATATTCTCCTTAGCAGCTTTCAGCTACAGAGATAACAGACAAAGCTTCAATTTGTAGCATCTGCTTCCGGGATTCTAAATTATTTCAACTACATATGATAAGAGCTGAATGACCAGAATCAGACGGCAGGTTTTCACCTACCTACTACTAATTGTAGGTATTTGCATGCGTACTCTTGAATATTTGCCGAAAAAAATGTCTTTACACATATAACCCTGATAGGGTTATATATATACACTTTTGGAAGGGCACATATGGAAATACCAAACTTCACTATCGAGGCATATACGTGAAAATTCAGATATTACAGCAGTAGATATGCAAACAGACGATTTTGCAAAAGTCCCAAAAGAAGACACGAGAATAGAAGTTTAATCCATGTTACCTTAAAAATATCTTTTCGCCAATTGCTTGTTAGTGTTCACAAATCTCCCATTGGAACATATGACATAAGAGGAGAAAAACAAGATCATAATTCAGATCGATGAAGCCACGATCGACCTTCTAGTACTTAATTCTTGAAGTGTGATACGAGAGGCAAGTTTAACCAGCAGGCAGGAACCACTTATTAGAATAACCCATCCCCTGCCACCATAAAGTGATATGTTATTGTAACTCGAGAGTAATTTATCAACGAAATGCTATCGCAACAAATAGATCTCTACTCTCGTTTCTGCGTAATGAATTTTTCATGAATTAGAAGTACCTGATTCAATTTAACAATCTCATAACATGATAAGTAAAAATCTTACAGTACTGAAATGCTTTAAGCTTAATCTCAGGTGCATACAAGCGACGAGAGCCAACTTTGCTTATTCATTAGAAATTGTAAGTCAAAAGAAATCAAAATAATGGTGTGTATGAAATGTCATATATTGCTTCCTATAATAAATCTATTCAGCAACAGGACCAATAAGATTCATTAGTAAAAAAATTTCAACATTCACGGCCAATGATAGCCCTAGATGTTCGGATTACCTAGAGATTGGCAATTTCAATTAGAGGAAAAATAGCATTAGGCTAAAAACCAGAAGAAAAGTGTAGAAAAAGAACATACTTAGCTCATCCAATGATATACCGGAAGCAGCATCCCCAGATTTAATCAAACGAACCTTGCCTGCAAAAAGGTACACGTTTTTAAATGATGTACCGGTTAGACAAAAACGGACAAAAGCAAAAAAATTGATGAGCTATCTTGTTAAGAATGAAAATGGAAACAAAGCAGTGTATCAATAAATATCCAAGAATGAGCAGAAGACACAATGACATATTGCAAGCGCATTCGAGTATTCATACTAGCTATCTTGCATTTGGTACTTTAAACATCTACTATATGCCCGGACTGTTTTCACAACCCCAAAGGTTTATAGATCAAGACAAGCTTTAGTAATCAAGAAAGTTTAAGAGAACCATGCTGAGTTTACAAGCATGTTCATCTTAAACTTTTCTTCGGCCTAGTGCTTATAGATAATTAAGTAACGCAAAATAAATTTATGATGTTTAGATTGTAAAGTATAAATCAAACTGAAGTTAATGGATATAAAAAGCCTGGGCAAAATGTATATCAAATTGGTCTAAATGAAATAAGCATATTAAGGTTTAAAAAAAAAACTCCCATTAAAGAGAGTAACTAACGTACCATCACGTCGCACACATATCTCAGGTATATTTTTTACTTGACCATTGATGTTGTCATTATAAACTCTAGTCTCAATATCCCCTTCAACAAAAACTGCAGAACTGAAGGGGCACCAAAAGATTAATAGGAAATAGTCAAGAACATATGGGAAACTGAAAACCAAATATATGATTAAACCTCTAGAAATATTTAAGTACTTCCCATAAAATATAATCTATTTACGCGTATATCCCTGAAAATTTTGAATTTTCATAAGTACCCAATATAAGCTTTATTTTACTTACTAATGCTTTCAAGAATAAAACTTTTCTAACACAAAGCCAGCGTCGCCTATGAATTGAATGAACCCCACACTGAAGATAAGAGTATCTTTGTCACAATCTGCACTTCCAAGGGGTATATATGAAAATTCAGGTTTTAGAGGGATGTGTACATAAACAGATTATTTCAGAGAGATACGTAAGTGAAATCCCACATTTGTAATTAGACTTGAGCAAAGCCTAGGCCAGGTTTCAGGCTGGGTAAAATTTGCCACGCCTGAAATGTTTTTATAGCTACTTTAAGTCAAAGGCTGGTCCAAAATCACCTTAGCCAACCCTAGTGACAAGACCGGGGCTGAGCATAAGGAAATGGAATACCTGTCCCCAGTCCAATTTTATTGGCCCTCTCATTTTGAGACCAGGCTCCACCACATGACCTTGGCATGGCTTGATCCAACCGACAAAAAACCAGGCCCAGCGGGCTAGGTTGGACAAGTCAAGTATGGCCAGTTTTACTCTGGTCTAGTTACGATATCTAAGAGAAACCTCAAGAAAGACGCATCACAAACAAATTCAGTTGCGAAACAACCCTACATACTTCTTCACTAATTGCTGAACAGCATATGCACCAAGTTGTTCGTTATGAACTGCTATTCGGTGCCACTGAGCTGGCCTTGGTAGGTTCTCTCCTCCAATAATTCTTTGATCAAACATACCCCCTGTTCCAACAGTGAATATAGTGACGGTTTTACCATTCCTCAATATTTTCTGCAGCGGAGGTTGCCCAATTTTGCCACAAATAATTGCCTACCCCATCAAAAAAAAGCAAAAAGGAAAAATGTTTATGTCAACAAAAGTTAATAGTTTTACAAGGTTAGTTACAAGTTTAGTCCCTGAAGATCCAAATAGAATTCGTTCTCAGGCTACCAATTTTAACCGATTAATCCCTAAAGTTGGCTCTGCTTGACAATTAAGTCCTTCCGCTAATTTTCCGTCTTCAAAATGGTAAGCAAGGTTCCTCTGCACCCACTAATGCCACATGAGCATAACCTAACAACACTAAAATGGACTTACTGCAAGACAGGTTTTAGGAACTAATAGCCAAAACTCCAATACCAAGAACATAATTGCATTTGGGTCAAACTTTGAGGAATAAAATAATTTTTAACCTATCGTTTGTTGCATATATGGCTCAAATCTAGCAGTCTTTTGGTATGTAGAGTGGTACCTTGTGCACACCTCTGAAATTCCAACCTTTTTTTGGATCAACACTTTGGGGTTCCAAGTTTCTCTTGTCAACTATAGGATCATCATCGTTGTCCATGTCATTCTTATCTGCAAACTCATCAAATGACACGGTGGAGTTCCATGCTTTTAAGCTTCTATGGATGCCTAAAAAGAGCAAATTAACAATTCATACATTTTCAGTTAATATATATGATCTTATAGTAGAGGTTTTATGCGAGATAATTTGCTATTTAAAAGATATGCTCCTTTCTATCTGATATGTATGAGACATGATAACGGATAATCATGCAAATGTTTTAATGATAATCAGTAAGGAGAAGTCCTAAAGTATATACCCACCAAATGAAGTTCGAGGCTGTGTTAAAACCCCGTTCAAGCTCTTAAGAAATCCAATTCTTAGTGAACCCATGATCAGCCTGCATGGCATAAAAAAAAACAGGTCAAAAATGCAAAATATCCAAATATGCACGACATCATTAGCATATATAGATATGAACTTTTACAAAACATCGCTATTGTTGGTTCCACTCTCAGATTAAAATAATTAATAAGAGAAACACTTGATTACTATGATCCCGCTTCTTTAAGATCAAGCGGGCAAGGAGTCACTTGGGCACTTTGACACTTGATTACATGATATAGTGCGGGAGGGAATGGTGAAATGCTTGCAATCCTTTACATCCAACTTATTTATTAGGCAATAGAGTACAAAAACTTGGAAGAAACATTTTTTTGGCTTTCAAGATTTTTCTAAAAGTTGTTGTAATTCCTCAGTTAGCCGAGGTGCATTGCAAGCTAACCAACCATGACAACAAGAGAAAAATCCTTTTGCCGGTATATCAAATTACGATGCCGTAGATTTAACCAACCTTTTTTTTAAGTCAGAAGGATGAAGTCATGGAGGCATTTGATCAAACACTTAAAATGCATACTTAAAAATCCAATAATGTCAACTTCAAATGGTAGAAAAAGTGATAAATAGCTCAATTTAAAGTTCGCCAACCACTCTTTTTTTAATAGCTAAAAAGGGCAAAGTCATCCAGGCATTCGAACAAACACCTAAAATGCATTCAAAACAGATGTCCTAGGCACCCTCGCTCCCCCACTCTCCCTATCAAATTCAACTCTCGGAATCAATTAATGCTAAACATCAAATGCTTAACGAAGACAAATAAAGTAATTTGCATCCAACCAAACCTAAGCTTTTGACGATCCTCTTCGGAATGGTCGCCCGGGGGCGATGAGGAGAGAGAGAGAGAGAGAGAGAGAGAGAATATGTAGGGACGAGGGGAATTAGGGTTTTAGGGGGTTTCTGTGGTTCTTTCTCGCTGTGTTCCCAATTGGTGTTTTGATGTTCACGACAACGAGACCTAATTGCCCCTCCTGATGAAATAAAACAAAATAAAATAAAATAAACCAAAGCGGGTTCACTATTGGATGGGATTGTTCTTGTCCCTGAATTTTAGCAAAATTAATCCGCGCCGTCTATATCGGACAATGCGGATAAATTATCCTTGTTAAAGTTTTTAGATGCGTGTATAAAAGGTCACAAATTTAAAAACATATTAGTGTGGAGAAAAAGAATACTTTTTTTTTATTTTTATAAAGAAACAGACATCAACCGTTTATAACGATGGAATAGATTTTAAAAGTCCATAAAAAAAATTTAATTTAAAAACATATTAGTGTGGAGAAAAAGAATACTTTTTTTTTATTTTTATAAAGAAACAGACATCAACCGTTTATAACGATGGAATAGATTTTAAAAGTCCATAAAAAAAATTTCTCTTGTTTGGATCGTTTTCTATCTTTGAATCACGGAAAATTTGAGTTTGCAAGAGCTAAAAATTTTGGAGTACAACAAAATTTTTCCGTTTTTGGCTTCGCTAAAGCATTATGAAAGAACCAACAACAAAAGTTATCCTTACAATCATTTTAAGCCATTTCACAAAACAATTTATTTAGGCCAACATAATCCTTCCAATCCAAGGACTTGTTTGGACCATTTATGCTTCTGCTGCTTTTAGAAGTAATAGCCTTCAAATTCAATAGGGGTAAGCCAAAATGACAATCTATGCCCCAAGAGCACAAACTCCAATTTGGTGCTTTTAATAAAGAGAAGCAAACAAACATTTAGATGATTAAAAATCACTCCACCCTACAACCCCCTCACAAACAGTTAGTTACTCCCAATTTCTGCAGTAAGGTGTGGAAAAAGCTAACCCAAAATCTGTTTGTGCTTTTACGAATATTTCTCCTCAAACAACACTTCTATGAAAGTTATTGCTAAGCCAAACTGGCGCCAACTCACCGAAGGATTTTCAATGCTTTCTTGTAGGCGATTAAGGTAAGAAACAACAACAACAACAACACAGTTTACATAAAAACTTACCAGGTAAACTGAGGCAAAGAAAGAAAAAGTAGAAGAGAAGAATTTGTTGCGGCAATAACTCGGTGTGCATATAAATATAACAGCAAATTCAAGAGAGAACCAGTCAGAAACTCGACCACAAAAATGACAGTAATGACATTCTACGTATCGTAGTATTCTCTTGGCTCCAGCTTCATCCGGATCGGTTACCTCGGCTGCGCCTTGGAGCGACGACAGACCATCCTTCTTCATCTGGGACTGCTTTTGCCGGCTTAGGATGGTCCTCAGCCATCGCTGTTGACAACGGGGCCTCATCCACCGCCATTTCCGACTCTTCCTCATCTGAGCTCTCATCCTCGTTATCATCAATCGCCTGTAGAATCCGAATCCATTTGTGTTAATTTGGAAATGTCGATAGGTTTTGAAATTTGAAAAGATAAAAACCTTACCCGACATATGATGTATTGAGAAAAGAAATGGGTATCTACACTTCCAAAATATTTGATTTTACAACCTAATTTTGCAGTTATTTGGATTTAAATACTATCCTTCAGAATTGAAGGGTTCTCTCAATTTGTTAGATTATCCCGTAATTTTTTCTAATAGAAAGTGTTAAGTTTTAACAGGACCAAACCAAAAAAGTGGCAACAATAGCAAACGAGGTCTTAGGTACCCATTTCAAAAATGGGTTAGGTAAGGTCTATAAGTTTTATACCATTTTAAACATACAGTAAATTACACCAAATGGTCCAATCTTTTACATAGTTTTAGAGTTTCGATTTGGTCAACACACCCTCAATATATTACAATTGTGTCCGTAAACTTTGAAATTTGTTTCAATCTTATTCTTTCGAACAAGTTCCTAAATAAAATTGGATGGAAATATCCAAATAATTGTTATCTAACTATCATTAAAGCAATTTTAAAACTTCTCACGCCGCAACTATGGGGCATTTCCATCCAATCAAATAGAGGAATTTAATAGAAAGCAAAAAAAAAATTAAAAGATTAAAAAAAATAGAAAGCCCGAAAAGAAAAGGAAAAAAAAACAAAGAAGACTGCATCAAGATTAGAATCAACTGTCGCAATTAAAAGATTAGGGACAAATCTTAAACATGCTTAAAGGTAGGTAGGGTACCCTGGTGCAATTTCTGCCCTAAAAATATCGATAGACACGGAATAAGTGCCCAGAAACAACAATAAATGCATAAATTATTTCAACTTCCTTCCCTTCCATGCTACGGACGTGTCAATCAAAAAGATCATTCCTTTTACAATAAGGATCCTTACTGTTTAGTCAGTTGGCAAATTCATGAACTAAAATAACTTTTAATGTACCTTCCATACAAAGAAAAAGAATAAAAACAGAAGGCAACCTATCATTAGAAAATTAACAGATAATGTGCATATGCAATATCTGATATAAAATGATTTCTTCTTATTTCGCATGTGGTGTTGAGTAACTCCTCGCAATTTACAAATCAACTATGACGAATGTATTTTTTTTAAAAAAAAAAAACAAAATGCAGTAAGCAGCCAGGCAAGTTAGGCAATTACCCGTCTACTTTGAGAAACGGCATTTATTCGAGGACCTGAATTCCGCAACTTTTCAATTGATTCGTAATTGCCTTTGAGACAGTCTTCGTGCATAATCATCAGTTGCTCTGCTACCTGTTAAATGTCAATAAGATTCAATAACAATGTTAAGAGTCGTCAAACAACGATCCAACACACATGTCGAAGTTCACCAAAGACGTATAGCACGGAAGAAAAATAGTATAATTTTGATCAAATATCAAAGGGGAAAGGTAAGCACAAAAAATTGTTGGTATCCAGGAGATTATCTCATTGTCTGAGACAGAGAAATGGTCCAACGACACAAAGGTAAGAAATTTGCAGAAATTTCAGCTTCTAAGATGAGAAATCCAATTGTACAAAGATACCCTTTCAAGTTCCAATGGACCCTAAACCTGACTAGTAAGGACAAAACGGGAAAAGGAAAAAAAAAACAAAAACAAAAGAGAAGGGAATTCGTAGGTTTCAATCCCAAATCCAACTTGCTTGAATTTGTTCTATCGACAGATCAATTCAATTCAAGCACGACTCAGTACGATCCTTTATTCGACATAGCGAAATTACCTCCTCGACGCTCCCGTCCTCAATCTCCGCATTGAATGAAATCACCATGCACTCGTCTATCATGTTCTCCAGGTCATCAATGTAATGTGGATCTGAACATTAAAAATATCTTCGACCGCTAAATCAGTAAGATTAACAATAATAACAATAATAATAATAATAATATGCATCCATATTGAACCCAAAAAAAAAAGAAAAAAAAAAGAGGCGGCAAGAATGCGTCATCATAACCAACTACGTCTGGGTCAAAAACTTTTCCGACTAAATATCATCTCAATCCAATGTGATATTCAATCAATAGTATTTTTTTCTAACAAAAATTACGAAATTTTAACGAAAATCGACGTATTTCTCGGCAAATCTCTAAAGTTTTGAGGTGGCTATTTCGAGAGGTGTATACGATCTCAACGTGTTTAGCTACATATAAATATATTTAAAAAAAAAAAAAAAAAACCGAAACTTGATTGGTATGCTGCAGAGTAGAAGAAGAGAAGAGAAGAGAAGAGAAGAGAAGAGAAGGGAAAGGGGGTTGTATGGATGGACCATTGGATTGGGCGAACCAGGAGAGGATGGAGGAGGCGAGATCGTCGGCCTTGCGGCGGGAGTCCCTGCCGCCCCAGCCGTTCTCCACCGCCATCTGGAGCGCCGTCCACCGCGACAGCACCAGCGACACGCCCTCGCCCAGCGCCGCCGCCGCAGATGACCCATCTCCTCCGCCACCGCCTCCGCCGCCGCCGCCATGGGCGCCGCCACGAGCCGAGTCCATGGCCTCGGATCGCGCTGGAACTAATGGGCGCGTGGGTGTGTGTGTGAGAGAGAGAGAGAGAGAGAGAGAGAGAGAGAGAGAGCACGGGGAGGGAGGAGGACGATGATGGGAACCGAGGAAAGGGACAGAGAGAATTCGCTAGGGTTTTAGGGGCGTGCGGGCGATGCAAGAGAGGGCCGCCGTTTCGGGTCGGACTCGACTCCAGTTTACACCGACTATTAAGTAGTCAGTCGGGCGGGCTAGCCACGAAACTTTTTAATTGTAAAAATAAATATTCAAAAAATTTTATTTATAAAATTAGACCTCAGTGTTTCCTAAAATAGATTAATTATTCATTATTTTTACATAACTTACATATTTTTCATATACTTAAAAGGTGTCAGTAAACCGGGTCAGGTCTGGATGGTTGATATACTGTATTTATACCCTAAAGAAAAAATAGTTAGAAAAAAAAATATATACCCTACCCATTTAACTTCGGATTAGGTCCAAATCTGGATAGTTAAGTTACTAATATACTCATCTAGTGTATTTAAGCGGGTTTGGATAGTAGCTATTCGATATACTACTCATTCAAAACCGGCTATGAGTCGGATCTAAATCGAATACGAATACCTGTATATATATATATTTTTATAGATTTTATTAAATAGACTATGGATAAACTATAAATTTTTCTTTATAAAGAGAATATAATTTATAGTAATTATTAATATTATATACTAATATTCAAAAAAAAGGAGAATTAAAAAATTTACTAAATAAAATATTTATTAAAAAAAAAATTGTGGACAATAATTGGAGAGAAGGGAATTGACAAAAAAAAAAAAACTCCTTCATTCCACACATATATAGAGAATTAATATCCGTGATGACTACGATCAAAATATTATTTCATTAAAATCTCTTAGTCATAAATAAAACAAAAAAAGTAAAAAGTATTTTTTTTTTTCCGTATGCTACCCATTTTTATCGGGTCCAGATCCGATAGGGTATGATATATTAAATATTTTGAACATCTTTAATCAAAACTCCAAAAAATATATAATATTAAACTCTAAAAATAATTTTAATATTTAAAAAAGAGTTGCCAAGGATTTGCCGTATTTAAAAAACGATAATTCATTCATCACTGCTTAACCTTTTATTGTTATAATATTTTTGAAGCCTATTAATAAAAAAAAAATTCTAGTTAGTCGATTCTAAAAAAATTTGTTTTTAAAATAACCTTTAAAATATTTAAACTAATAATTCTGTTAAAAATGTATTTGGCAAAATAATTATATTTTTTTTCAAAATAATTCTATCATTTAACTAAATATATAAATAAAATTTCTTCAGATTATTGTAAGACAAAGTATAAAAAACAGTTATATAATGATCTGATGCAATCCTTTTGCGCTCTGATAAATATTAAAATTAGCTTTGAAATAATTCAAAAGGTAATTTTGCAGAATCCTACGTCTAATCATAGGTACGAAACTTAAGGATTAAGGGGCAGGGGTTGAGATTTTAATTCTTGGGAAAACTTCAAAAAAAAATACACCACGCACCTCTTCCGCGGACGCAGAAGCTTCATCATGCAATTACTTCTTTTCAGTGTTTGATAGCTTTGCATGAGTTCACAAAGATTACAAAGCAGCAAAACCAAGTCCATTCCGTAAGGATTTACGGAAAAGGCGAAAATATAAAGATACAAAACAATGCCAAGCTTTTCACTCTCTAGATTGTTCTGTGGAAAACATAGCATAGCACAGGTAACATCTACAGACAGCTTTCGTTTGGATTGCACAATTACCGGAAATCATTACATTTAACTTTCAATGCGGCAAAAAAGGATTCAGTAGAAAATACCTTTTTCCTTGCGACTAAACCGTTCCCTCATTCCTTACAACTTTGGTTCGCTAATAAGGAAAAATGGAACGGAAAGAAGAAGGATAGGATGAAAAAGGACAGTACACTGCAAGTGATTTGGATTTATAAGAACACCCACTGCATTTCTTCTATAATGTTACAAAGAATCATAGAGGATATAAATAACATAAACCAAATAGAGGAAACATAATAAAGGATACGCATACAAAGATTACATGGAAGGGATTTTTTTTTTTTTTAAATCACGTCAAACGTTGTAGCCCTAGATCAGATGCAATGAGTCTAAGAAGCACTTGCACAAGCCCCCTTACTCTGGCTTCCCTGTTGAATTACCAAGAAGTAATCAAGTTAATATGCAAAAAAATTTCAGTAAGTTGATTTTCTTTTTTCCCCCATTTTTTCCAAGATTCACATACCTTACTTAAACTGTAGTGCATCTTGAAATAATAGGTACCAAGAACAAAAATATTCATTTTGATTCCAAACCTTTAATAGCTTCTGATTTTAGAAAACTCTATCATGTCAGAAAATTGTTCCCGTCAAAAGAGTTGAGTACAATATCCAGTCAAGTAGTTTAATATATTCCATGAGGGTATGGAAAATTACATCAAAAAAGTTACAAACACTCTTGAGTTCTAACAATGACGCAGTGAGACCAAAACAAAAATATGAAATGTCATGTGATAAAAATCAAAACTTTTGAAGTTCAAGGATCTACCACAAAATAAACTACAGTACATTAAAGTCCGTACGTTTTCTACTTTTTTCTCTTCTTTTGATCACTCACATGGTATTTGTAGTAGGTATTTACTAGAGTAATGTTATGCCCAATACCACTTTCTACAACTATTTGCAACTATTATATAGACATGGAGACTTTTAATTGGATGTTTAGTGTTATTACAAGAAAGAGGGAACCTATCAATTTATCACTACCGAAAGAGCCAATGAAAGACTGAAAAATAAGTGATTGTAGATGTTGTAAAAACTTTTGACAGTTGAAGCAAGGAAACAGAAGTCAAAAAACATGGAAAATTATGCATTACTAATAGCAGAAATCGTCAAACCTTGATATAACGAGTTCACAGAAAGATGCATATAAAACCAATAAATGAGGGCGCCTGCATTGTTCATTCTTCTCCAGAGCTGCTTTCAGATAAGGCGGTAATTGAAGAACAGCAGCTGTCTCGGAATGAATGACTAGCCGAGCAAGCTCCTGAAGGACAAAAACTGTTTCTTCAGTTCTTACGCTAGGCAATTGATGTTCACCTACAAAAGGAAAATATATAAATAAAGAATTCAGAGTATTAATGAAATGAAAACAGGATAATTCAACTCAGTTGTTATGAAAAGGAAAAAAAGGAAGCCTTTAAGGTTTATTTATTATAATAGACAAATACAAAACATACCTAGGTCATTTTCATCAGTTAGGAACTGGTTTAATATAATCTCACATCTCCTCATGAGAATGATAATTGAGACTTTGCTAACTTCTGATCTTTTTGGATGCCAACTATCTGTAGAAGTAAAACTGCAAAAACATAAACATTATCTATTTTTCTATAAACCTAGAGATCCATTTTACTCGCAGAATGCTCAAAACAGAACAAACAATTTAAAATGATACCTGCATAAAGAGAATATCATCTGTAAGCAGCTTAGTGAGAACCTGCTGCAATGGGAAGGCATAAGCCCGACACTCTCAAGAGGTAAAGAGCCTGTTCTGGAAGCACAACGATCAAGTGTCATCACCAACCTTTGCAGTACCTGCACATGCAAAGTTTTAGACAGAGTATGGGATAGAAAAAAGGAAGAAAGGCCTATTTGGAGCAGCCAGAACTTCTGTGGAAGTGTTGATCAGATAGATCTACTTGAAGTAACAGTAACAGCTTTTTCATTAAATTCACCCAAGCAACTTCCTAAGCAGAAGCAGAAACAGAAGTTTTGGAATAAATCTTATTCTTTTGAAGCCGAAAAGTTCATTCTAGCTTCCCGTCACGGCAAGAGCCCCAAAATTTCTGTTTGCCAAACTCCGGAGAAGAAATCTTTCTAAGGTAAGGCCAAACAGGGACAAAGGAGATAATGGAGGATAGTGAATTCACCTCAGCAGGAGCATCTATTTGACCTTTGAGGACATCACCCAAAACACTGAGAAGAGTCATCTCCCTTTGTTCATCAGCCTTGAGAGCATCTGCTGAAGGAGCATCAGTTGATAAAGCCCGCCCACAAGAACCGACAAGAAATATTTCATACACATCTGCAACTTCTTTCCATAAACGTGCCCTAGCTAGTTTATATGCATGCTTGTCAGCTTTGTGATCCAAAACTACTATTTTCAGATCATCAATAACAACACAGTTGAAGCGCTCAACCGCAACCCTCCACAATGAACCTTTTGGGTTGTCTCTTCTCGTACTCATGCACCTGACCAGACGACATGATTAATTTGAGTTATTTTAAGAAAAAAAATTATTTACATACATCCATCAGCAAAGACAATAACCAAGTTTGAAAGGAATAAGTGAAAAAGCCTTATGATCCATTTCAGTAAAGTTTATTTTATTATCTTTTTGCATTCTGATTTCTAGTTGGGAGTTCTCTCTTTTTGTTATGATCATTACTATGTTATTGAGAGTTGTTACCATATTAGGAGTCATATGAAGATTTAGGTTATAAATACAGACTCGATCCTCAGTTTTTTGTAACTTGACTTGGAATGCGTTGCTTAATAAGATGCATTTTCTAGAGTAAACTAGGGTTTAAAAGTAGAGAAAGCTTTTCCCCTCAAAGGAGAAGAATGCTTGTGAGAAAGGAAGAGGAGGAAACCAACAAGTGCTGATGTTTGTCTGTAACTTAACTCTTTTTTAAATGCTGATGTTTGTCTGTTACTAAACTCCTTTTTTTTTAAAAAAAAAGTTCCAATCCCTACATTACATGAATATACAGATTCATCTGACCAACAATAACTAATATACCAAAAAATAATAATAAAGTCCAGATAGCCCTATTTTTCTTTTTTTTTTCTTTTTTCAACAAAAAGTAAACATAGAAGTTTTAAAACCAGAAACATAATTAACTTAAAATTCACTACTCTCTAATCTCCAATCAGAATGTGGAATAGGGTGCCATACCGTTTACTCTCTTAGTTTCTTTTTATTCACATTTCGGCTTATTCACCTCTAAGGTCTTGGGGAAGGGAATAGAGAGGACAGGTGCACCATGGGGGAATTTCACTTTACTGATATGGCCCATAAAGGCATTACAGTTATTCTATGGCAATCCAATGTGCTCAGCTGAAGTAGCATGTTAACTTAAGAATGATGTACTCTCAAATGAAAGAGAAGTTAAGGAGCAATGTTACCTTCCAAGGCCTTGAATTATTCGTGGAGATACACTGAACCTTTCATTTGCAGGCGCCTCTAAATAAAGCTCCACAATAATAGGGACAAGCTTTTCCTCGAAAGGATGGTTCCAGCCACACGCAATAGTATCCTCAGAAGGGCCAAGACCAGAATGAAGAGAACAAGGTTCCACTTCTGTTATGGACATAAACACAAGACCATGCAGCACATCAAGTTTTCAAGCTTTTATTTCTGCATTTTATTTTCTCGACAAACAACCAATTTCAAAATTATTTTCCTTTTCAAAATATTGCATACTTCCTTTCTAGTGACCTACAATACCATAGATGCCCCCTAGTAGTTGGAAATAGTTAGTGATGCCCTTCTATGTATTAATGTATGCCTATAATACTCAAAATGCCAATGTAAATATAATAAATGCCCTTAATAAATAGTTATAATTTTCATAAAAATATTCGGAAAGGGTATTCTTTTTAATAAATTCATCCATTTTGTATTGGGTTTGGCAGATCACTATCTGGCTTCTATCATGGAGAAAGCACTTCCAAACTATATCTTTTATACAGGCATGAAAGCATCTGTGATATTTTTCAAAGATCAATGGGTATATACGATATTTTCAAACTTTTGAAGGGTTAAACTTTCCTTGAAGGATCTAAACAGTAGTATCAATCAGACCTACCAATATTATTGTTAGTATCACCATATGATTCCATCCCATTTTGGTCTCCATCCATCTGATTCTTCACTTTCTCTGGGGAAGCTTCAAACCCAATAAGACAACAAAGCAGTTCCTGGAGGAGTGGGGACCACATTGAAGGTAAAAGATCGGTTGGACGCAGAAGGGGTATAATTTCCAAGACAGTGCGCTGAACCAGGGTAACATTTCCCTGAGCAAAAATGTGTTAGCAGAAAGGCTAAACAAGAAAAGGAGTTCTATGTAATCGACATAAGAGAGAGAAGTAAACACATTGTTGATGCTTCAGTAATATGAAAGATACAAAATAATCAGATATAATACACATAAAGTGAGGACTAGAAAGGGTATAATTTCCAAGACACTGCGCTGAACCAGGGTAACATTTCCCTGAGCAAAAATGTGTTAGCAGAAAGGCTAAACAAGAAAAGGAGTTCTATCTAATCCACATAAGAGAGAGAAGTAAACACATTGTTGATATTTGAGTAATATGAAAGATACAAAATAATCCGATATAATACACGTAGGGTCAGTGCTAGTCCAGCTGGAGCTTCTAAGAAAGTGAAATTCATGATGCTTGCATAAAGCTGTCCAAAGAAGCACAAACAGCTATTCTTTAAAGTTCCTCACTAGTGCACCATGCTAATTTGTAGCAGGAAATTCAATTTTTTGGAGCCTCGAAGCTTCCAAACTAGGGCAAACATTCAAACTGTTGGTTTACTGAATGCCAGACTTCTACTTGAAGAAGAGAAGCTGCTCCAAAAGCCAGGCCAAACATGCAATTAACAGCGCAAAATAAAAATTAAAAAAAGCCAGATCCAGTTGATGCACGAACATACTGATTCAATTTCAGAATCACAAGAACTTCTCAAACTTCTAATCGTCAATTTCAGAATAGCAAGAAGTCGCAGATACATGTCAGGGTCAAACATTGACTTTGCTTGCACATATAAATCTCCTGCACATAATAAAAATTGCAATCATCATCAGATCTCCAAGGGTAGAATGTATGACGAGTCCATGTGCTTGGACAATTTATGAATAGTCCATGTACTTGGACAATTTATGAATAGTACATGTACTTGCACAATATTGCAACTTAGTAAATAAACTTTCCCCTTAAACACTTTGCTCCCAGAACCCTCCTATAGATTTGCAATTGCATCTTAAGCCGTTCAAAATGCCTAACATAGATAAAGTCACATGCTGAGCACACGGCACTTTTCCTGTAAGATACCATTTACCCACATTTCAGACAAATTGAAATAATGAAGTCAATTTATGGAAAAGGGCAAATTGGCCGTTTTAAGGTAAGGGTCACGTGTTGAGCATGTGACTTAACACTTTTCATGTACTTAGTAATGCTGGGGATGTGATTGCTATGTAGAAGGACTCCA
Source organism: Aechmea fasciata (assembly GCA_025177825.1). Classification (NCBI taxonomy): domain Eukaryota; kingdom Viridiplantae; phylum Streptophyta; class Magnoliopsida; order Poales; family Bromeliaceae; genus Aechmea; species Aechmea fasciata. Next base: position 3,472,522 of record CM045927.1, on the reverse strand, counting down.
AAGACTAAAGTGTTCAAGTTAGAAGTTCAGCAACTAGGGGTGCACTCGATTCAGATTTTAGGAAATTCTCAAAACGAACCAAATTTTTCGGTTTGAAAAAATCCACAACTGAACCAAACTGATTTATTCTTGGAACCAATCCACACTAAACCAAATTAATTCAATTAGTACGGTTTGTTTCACAAGTAGTTTCAGAACTCCTATTTTTCTTCTGAATTAATTCATAATTTAAGAATCAAAATTGAATCATTATGAAAGTTACACAACAATTTTGATCATAAACATAGGATTTTGAGAAGTGTGTTGATATGTAATCAAGATTTAATTATAAATATAGAATTTTAATATATGGTTTAGATAAAAAATGTGGGTAACATTACTATTCAATTTTCAGTTCAGTTTGGTTATGAGTGTTAAAACCAAATGGAAACCAAAAACCAAATTTTAACTATTTTCAAACCAAACTGAACTGAAAACCATATAAACCAAACCAAATTGTCTTATTTGGTTTGGTTTTTGGTTTGGAGCCGAGCTGTAAACACTGGTATTAGCAACTAAGTCACAATATTGTTTAAGTACTAAGACTATTTGAGCTTTTTACCCAATATTCAAGCACTTTTACAAACTACTAGGCGTCAGCTGCATTACCAAGACCATGCAGAATCTCCTGCTTCACCTTATCAGCTGAATTACTCTTATAACTGGGCGATGTCTGAAGTACAAGCTCATAAACTTCAAGCATGGATTTTAAATATGACATCTCGAGATTTCCCTGGTCAACTCAAAGTTGATATAGTGAAAATTATAGGTATTAAAGTAATGCAGTTGAAGTAAAATATGGAAATAGTTCTTTCAAATTGTAGTCCAGGTCTATACTTAGTATAATACTAGCAACAGTAGTAGGAAAAGTACTTCTGTAAAGTACGATAAAGCAAAAGTGACAAACAGAAGGGCACTCAAGAAGGGGCCTTTACATACATATCCCTACAAAATAATCCATTTATAATTTATATATATGCTGTATCCCTGTATAACCTGACCTTGAAACTCCTGAATCTTGTGAGTTACCCTTTCAAGTTTGAGAGTAATTCTATTCATAGGGAAATTTGGTTTTGTATTCATGGGGAAATTTTGAAGTACAAGGACGCAAGGATAAGAAATTAAGTTGCAGAGATATCTACGTTAATCAGAGTTAATGGATGACTTTGCAGGGAAATAAATGCAAAAAAACCCCACATAATATACCTTCGGACAATGAGAAATAACGACCGTCTGTAAGCAGCCTATTGCAGCAAGAGCAACTTCTTTGCTACCATTCAAGATGCTATTCTTGACAAAATTGAGCAAAAGCTCCCAGCCTGCATGTTACTCAAGGTAGTTAATAAACTGGATAACAAATCATATATATAGATATATATATATAGAATTGTGCTACTATACTAACAATAGTACTAAGCGCTTGGTGCTATCGAGTTTTCAGCCGTTGGATGAAAGGATGTGTGGTTAGGATAATAGTGACCCCGTAGGGTTGAGTGGATGGTTGGTTAAATAGTATAATCTAACGGGAGGAAATGATAAAAAGGCACATCTAACGGCAGAAAACTCGATAGTACCAAGAGCTTGGTACCATCGATAGTATAGTAGTCAGCTCTCTCTCTCTCTCTCTCTCTCTCTCTCTATATATATATATATATATATATATATAGTAGAGCCGGAATACTATTAGTAGCAAACAGGCCGCGTTGCAACTTGCAACCCATTTGTTTTCGATGATGAAACCTCCAACTCGACAACCACTTGAAGTATCTAAAAACCAAATTTCAAATCTTTTAGGCATCATTAACCTAATGATCAAAGTGTTTCAAAGTTTGTAGTTTTAATGGTCAATATGAGGCGTTTTCTCATTTAACGGTAGAAAGATATCCAAATTAATTGAATTTTGATCAGAAAACTCTTCAAACTATTTAAAACAAGATCTATACTCTTGCTCTTGATTACAATATTCTTATCATCACTTTTTAAAGGATATTTATTTTCAGTCATCCATTTTTGCGTTCACTTGATGGACAAGGGAACAATATCTTTAAAGCATGAAATTTGGTTTCTAGATGCTTCAAGTAGTATAGATCATATTCAACGGTGTCAATCCTCGATTTGGAAGCTCTGTCATCGAAAACAAATGGATGATAACAGAGCCCGTCTGCTATTAATAGCATTCCAGCTCAACTATATATATATATATATATATATATATATATATATATATATATATATATATATATATATATATATATATATATATATATATATATATATATATAGAGTAGGGCTACTATACTATTATGAGTAGTAGAGCCCTACTACTCATAAGTTGTTTTCGATGATAGAGCTTATCCACTCCGTTAAATATGATCTAGAGTATTTAAAACTTCTAGAAAATAAATTTCGTAATTTTTCAAAATCATAATAAAGTCCATATATATATATATATATATATATATATATATATATATAAACATGTCCTAAAAATAGATGATCGATCCTTCAATTTAAGATCGGAGTTATTGATCTTTATCTAGGTAGTGAATAGAATTTTCTATCAAAAATTCAACCTATTTCAATTCTTTTACACCGTTAAACTACCAAGTATCCCATATCGGCCGTTAAAAATTGTCAATTTTGTGAGCTTTTGATCGTATGGTAAATGATTTCGAAAAATTACGAAATTTATTTTCTAAAAGTTTTAAATACTCTAGATCATATTTAACGGAGTGGATCGTCGATTCGGAAGCTCTATCATCGAAAACAACTTATGAGTAGTAGGGCTCTACTACTCATAATAGTATAGTAGTCTATATATATATATATATATATATATATAGAACTAGGCTACTATGCTATTAATAGCACCAAGTCATTGGTGCTACCAAGTTTTTGATCATTGGATTGAGAGATGTGTGGTTAGGATGATGTATCTAGGTGTGTGTGTGTGTGTGTGTGTGTGTGTGTGTGTCCAAACTTGGACACAAACTTGCCAAAAGAGAAGACTTACCTGTAGAAATATATATATATATATATATATATATATATATGGGCTATTATGCTTTCGAAAGCACAGAGACCTCCGTACTTGTAAACTGTTTTTGATGATGGGACATTTGATTCGGCGATTAGTTCCATTGGACATGATCTACAGTGTTGGAACTATCTAGAAATCAAATTTCATAAATTTTTTACTTCATTTGCTCCGCTGAAAATAAAAATCTCACAAAAAAGTGTAAAAATAAATTTTAAATCGAAAGTATTGATCTTGCTCTTGATGATAAGTAGAATTTTCTATTAAAATTTCACCAAATTTGGATTGTTTTACATGTTGAATTTATAAACACGCCACATCGGCCATTAAAATAGTCATTTTTTAGACACTTCGATCACTTGGTAAATAATATCGAAAAATTATGAAATTCGATTTCTAAATAGTTCTAATAACGTAGATTATACCTAACGGAGCCGATCATCGAATCAAATATCTCATCATTGAAAACAACTTACAAGCACGAAGGCCTCTGTGCTTTCGAAAGCACAGGACACGTATTCTCTCTCTCTCTCTCTTTGTATGTATGTATGTTTGTATGTATCTATGTGTGTGTGTCCAAACTTGGACACAAACTTGCCAAAAGAGAAGACTTACCTGTAGAAAAGTTGTTCAAACTCTGAAGAAATGGGAAAAAGGATCGCAACAGTCGTGTTATTCCACCTAAAACCAATACAATTGTTTCATCCCATTGTTTTTGTGCTGTATTACGGCTGCAAAACCAGGTATGGTCAAGTACCAGAAGTTTGATCAAACAGAAGTAAACAACAGAATTTACATGCGCCACACGTGCACTGATCAGTGTTCTATCCCCTCAATTACATCTCAAATGTATCCAACCAAGGAGTATGAGATAGAACAGACAGCACATCACATCAGCAGTGCATCGCTGATGTGGTGCACCATTTGCAGGGAATAAGTTCTCCTGATAGAACCAGCATCTTCCATTTTGAGTGTACATACCTGTGATGTATAAGCATGTGAACAGCTTTTCCTCCACGAGTCCCTAGTTCCTTTCCCTGCCACTCATCTCTGGATGAGGTGGCAGCCTGTGGAAGTGTTTAGAGAATTCAGCGGAAAATTAGAACAGAAGACTCATCACAAACTTTAGAGTTACGAGAAAATAACTTACTAAGTGAGAAACACGTTCCAAGATGGGGAAAACATATTGCCAAAGGCAATCCTCCCACATGATTCTGGAAATTTTCTGTCCATGACTGCCCAGAATCTGAAAAAGAGTCCGGATTGCCGAGTTCCTCACCTGTAATGAAGCAACAACCACACAGATGTTTATATCTTTGCCACAAATAAAAAAGAGGTTATTCTGATTTTTTTTGTTTTAAAACAAAACAGAGCTACAAACAAGAAAAAAGTGTACTACCACAAAACTGAGCAGGCAGCATTGATATGAGCACAGAAGGTTTTACTAGAACTCTTACCACATTTTTTACAATAATTTTTGTCAAATGGCAAAGAATTTATGTTTTCTTTTAACCGCTGAAGATCAATAGGGAGATATGTTAGTTTGTTTATCAGAACAAAACTTCTTAATTAAACAATTAGAGTCAGAACTCTGCAGGCTGCAATGCTGAAAACCAAACAAAGCTGATAAATTCAACAGAACAACTAATTTTGAACCAAGTGGCAGTAATGGTCTTTTACTGTTTTATTGTGTAAAAAACTAACAAAACAATCACATGCTAAAGAGGAAAGTTCAAAACTATTCAAGCATCTTCCTCACAGCAGTAGTATTACAAATTTCATGATTGAACAGTTTTTTTTTCTTTTTAAATAAAACAAGATGTAGGAGATAATATATAACAAATAATGGATGAAAGTCTAACAAGTAGATCATGAAAGATTTATAGAAGAGGTCAAGAAGTCAATGAACGAGAATGTGGAGTACTGCCGATGAACCCTCGTGCTTTCCATTGCACACTTTCCAAACAACCATCAAACTCACTTATAATGAAAATGAATTCTAAACAAGGAAAGCATTCAACACAGGGGATGGAAGAGACGGCTCTAGATGTTCAACACAGTGCCAGGTTGCTCGTCTGTCTGATGGAATTCCGTAGAGAAGAAAGATCATAGCCTAGCCAGAGAAAATTGAAGAATGAGAAGGAACGATGGTCTCATTTGGCATGCTTACCTTATGTTGTGCAATGGGTGCAGAGAATAATTTCTTTAAACTAAACCATCTAAAAACAAGATTGTGCAAACACAAAGTAAGGATGTGTGCACACATGTTCAGAGATGCTAGTTAATACGAAAGGAGTACCTCAGGCCTCTCGTCTGCGCCAAGTCTTTGAAGTATGGAGAAAACCGAAAATAGCAATTTCTTGTGATCAACAGCACTTTTCATAGGAACTTGACTAGCATTTCCATCAGTGGGATGTCCAATGGCTTCATCTTCATAAGTTTCATATGTTTTCTCTTGTCCTTTGACTGGTTCCACATCAGACTCTAGCTCTGTAAGATACAAAACCAAATTATTAGCCATCAGCATACATATCATTTTCTGTGATACAAATCATTTTCTGTGATGAAAGAAACAATTAATGATAAGCATAAAAGTAGCAAAATTAAAGTGTTGATAAATATTAAGCAAGTGATGTTCTATCATATTCTGTAATACCAGCTTCTTGAGCAGCACTTTTAACTAATCCCTTGGCCATGAAATCAGTTGCAGTCCAGAGGAGGCTAATTGCAGTCAAACTTATATTTAGCTCTGTTTTCTGAGCACCATATTCCCCAGTAACTTCTATACATCTGCAGAATTTGTGAAGGCGATATATGAGAAAAAAAGAATTAATCACAAATTTAGTCAGAAGTAGTTAGACCTACTCTTCAATTTTCATAGTCAAAGTTTCAATTGTAACAACTTAGCTCAACTTCTGGGGCCAAAATAGACAAGTAACCCAAAACTATGCCAAAATTGATATTCAAATTTGTGTGGGAAAGAACAAAATAAAACATAATAGGTTCCTTTAGTAAATTAGCTAACAAATAACTTTCTCATAACATGAAATAAGGTTCCTTTTTATCTGCTAGAAAGAATCATAGGAGTAAAATAATAAAACTTACAGTTGCCAATAAAAATGACTAGATCAGCAACTAAATTAAATTAATATACACAACAAAGAGTCTTACACATCAAGGCATTTTACAGGTATGGTTGATAATCCATCGTTCATGATAACACGGACACTCTGCATAATAAAAGCCAAAGAAAAGCTCTAAAATTCAAGCAATCATAGTATATCTTGACAAAAATTGCAATACAGAAAGGCAAGTTTAAGTCAAGAAAGGAATATTTAACACAATAAGTTCATTGCCCTCCATGAAGGCTCTTTATCAATCTATAACTGCCAATTATAGCTTCCTCACCTGAAACCCCAGTGGGATAAGATCCTTCTCTGCTGAATCAGCAACCGCCCTATGCATTTAAAATCATGGAAAGGAAAATAGTCTGATCTCCACATATCTAACCAATAAAGCCAAAAAAGGGTAATTGAGTGAATTGCTGAGAAGAAAATACCTCAACATTTCAAGTATGTTGGACCAGCTATAGTACAACTTCTCTCCATGTCTCTGAGATTCAATGCAGCAAAAAACTGTCAAATTGCCTTGGCAATTTCAAAACTAACAAAATATTGGTAGTCACTCTCTGATTCACTAAGATTACCTCTAAAACATGCAAGAGAATTTTCAACGACCCAACACGGACGTCAAGGTTCTTGTTAGAAGTATAAAGGACCATTAATGGAGACAAAACTGCAGACTCGAATAATCCCACTTCACATTCTTTTGCCACCTAAGCAGAAGGCCAAATCAATTCAACAGATAAAAGACCATACCAGAAAACTAAAATAAGGATACTACCTATGGATAGTCCATGCATTATACTCATAATAAGACTTAGTCCATGAACTTTCTCATATATGACAATTTAAGTCATCGGGAGGAAAAGGGTAGGGACACGCGCACGAGTCCCAATGGGCAGACTTGAGGGTTTTAGTGTAGGGGGGCAAGCTCCCGATTATTAAAGAAGTCTATTTAACAGTTCAAGTGAAAAGCTCAGGGATTAATTTCGTAATATTGTGACAGTACAAGAGTACACATACAGTCTACCCGTAAAAAAAAGATTGCTCACTTCAAAGTTGGGAAGCTGATATGAAGAACTACTGACACCCTGAAAATGATCAGAACCTAGCACCGCACAAATTGATTGATCCAATGTATCCAGAGCCATGGTTCTTAATTGTGCATTGGCACAATCAGCAAGCTGCAATACTTGATCATGTTACCACTAGAGAGAAAAATCAAAACAAATGTAACATCAAAAATACCAGTAAACAGCACCTCAAGAAGATGAGAAACAACTTGATCCCATATGGGCTCCACCCCTGGAAAGATGGAAATCCAGTTCACAATAATTAGTGTGTAAGAATTTGATATCTATCTGGACGGAGTTGTTTTGGCAATTTACTATTCAAAGAGCTCATGTACATACATATACAAATATACGGGCATACACACAAGTAGGTGGGAGTGGACAGAGAAATTCAGGTCATAGTAAAGGTTTGGATCATTGTCGGCAACCGTTTCTAATCAGGAAAATAGCATCATTACAAAATGATAGAACTAGCAGTAGTAAATACATAACATACCCAACTAACTTGGTATCAGAGAGAAAAATAGTTTTTTTTTTGGGGGGAGAGAAAGGTAGCAAGCTACCCGCCTCATTCATTTTTTAAGAAATGAACTCAGCTAGAAATATGAAGCAGCTAGGCTTGCAACTTGGAACCTCGGATACCAATCATCAAGCCCTTAGCTAACTTTGCTAGGTATATATTCTTATAATAATCAATTTACATATATAACCTTATGAAATTAGTATATATATTCTTATTGTTATATGTACTCTTATATATAATATAACCTTATGAAATAACTAGAATCTACAATCTATAACTATAAACTGCTATTTAGAATCCATAATAAATAATCCTTAATTTATACTCTAAGTTATAGCCACTTAGGGGGAGGACAAAGGGGGGGCAAATGTGGCATATTCACCATTTTGTCAACAATTTACTTTCAATATTTTCATTTCGTCCTTTTACATACACGTACTATCTGATATATAAAATAAATACAGTACAAAGAAGCACTTGACTTTTGATGTTTAAAAACTAAATGCTTACTGTGCAAATTATTAATAAGTATTGAGGCCATGCGTTCCACCGAAAATGCAACTGTTCCAATGTGTTGACCTAATAATTGAGAATTTCCAGATAAGCATTGGCTCGACAACTGACGTAATGCAGTTAGAAGTGATTTTACTGCAGAAACATGCATCATTGCTGAGCTTTCGAACAACTAAAAAAACAAACAAAAAAAAGAACAATATCAGAATTTGTAATAAAAAATAAAATTTGTATCACTAGTACTGATATACTTTGCTGACCTGAGAATTAAGAGAAGATAAGATGTGGAAATCACTGTACTGCCCAGACGATTCTCTTGTAACCCTTGAAACAGAAGTTGAAACTTCCTACACATGCATATGGACCACAATACTGCCTCAGAAACATGTTATTTGTGATGAATTAAAAATTCAAGTAAATTTTAGCAGCCTATGAGTAAAACTTATTAACTATCAACAATCAAAAATAGAAAAAAACTATTGAGCAAATTTTATTATGGTTTTAATGGCAAATGTGAAACTTCGAAGGCGTGAAATATAACTACCATGAAACTAGAAGTCATCTGAAATCTGAATAATGGCCATCACTCAAAGAAGCTTAATTATTTTTATTTTAACTTAAATTGGAGTTAATCTCATCAGTCACTCTGCCCAACAAAAATATGCTTTCGCATGCTTAAATGTTGATGAAATAAAATAACAGTAATAAGGACAAAGTTCCTCAAAATATTGCAGAAATTAGGAATGAAGCGACGGAAGTGATTGCTGATTCACAAAACAACCTGGGTAGAAGCATGTGGAGAATGGATGACTCGATCCAACGCAGCCAAGGTCTCCAACACCTAGACATTGGCAGCATGAAAGGCTTGATTGATAGGATACTTGAGTACTCTAAATAAAAAGGTTGTGATACAGAACAAAGTGTAAGCCTACCAAAACCCAGGATGGACCCAAAACATTATGTAAGCGGTGGGCCACATTAAAAAGTGTCCTCAGAGCCTAAAAGAACACAAACAACCAATCAAAATTAAACACATTAATTTCACTGAAGTAAGCATCATTTCACGAAACTTGGCAAATTATTTGTAAAAAATTTAATTATCAACAACCATCTGACTAATCTTACTTGCACATTTTTTGGTGTCAGAACAATGTTATCCCGCTGATCTTGTAAAGGTTCTGGCTTCTTTGATCCAGGAGATAATAAAGGACTGATTAAAAGTGGAAAGAAAATTAAATAATGAAGTATATCAATGCAAATGACATCGTCACCATAGGTTTTCTCGGATTAGGAAAGAGGAGTGCATGGGATACTTTTCAAACCATGTAATAAAGACAAGATGATGAAATACTGGCTAATAAATATAGGGAGCTACAAAGCAGGAAATCATTACCTTCAGACATGTTTCATAATCTTGTTTCTACTTTTACCAGATTAAAAAACAGGAATGAAACTCAAAATAAGCTCGGTTAATTTTCTTTTGTTAACGTTTCCAACTTCCAAGGTAAAGATTAAGCATCCAATTCTCAATTAAGCCATACAACATTTTGATACATGTGTTCAACTGCCACCTTCCATTCTGAAATCACCTATGGATATATAAACATGATGATAAAATATGTGAATTTCAGCTTCTGCTCCATTTGGTTTGTGGTTTATACCATACTTAGGAGGCACTGGCCTTCACACACAACCTAAAATCAATCTAAGCAGGATATACTAGCCGGTGCTCCATCTTTACCAGACTAAGTTGAACTATCATATCATGCTTACAAAGAAAAAGGTAGCTCAAAAACTTTAATGGCCAGCTTTCATCTAGAATAGCTTTTGTATCAACTATACAAAACAACAAAGCAAGAGCCCATACTCATAGATTCCTTCCAGATATTACTTCTATCCACACACACTGTCTGTAGTTTTAAGTCAAACAAGGAAGCAATAACAAATAAAAAATGACAAAAAGTTCAAGTCTACAACTTCTAGGAACTCATTAATTTAAAGAAAAAGCTTTAGAACATTAAGATATAGGCTTCAAAAAAGAATAACAACAGTAAATTGGCAATTTCATCTCAGATTTGCACCCAAAAAATAAAAATAGTCATCATCTCATGGATTAAAAACATCCAAATTCGTAGGAGAACATACAAATAGATATGCTTCAAACAGAAAGAGGTACAAGAAAGTTTTCACAGGATCATAAAAAATACATGGTCTAACGTGTCATAAAGCATATTATCTACTGTATAATAATGCCGGTATTGATTGTAACACATTTGAGAAAAACTGGACATTATAACACAGAATGAGCCAACTAAAATGATGTTTACTACCTTCTCTTCTCCCCTTCATTTGGAATGTTGATTGTAAATTTGCACAGAGATGCCAGAAAAGAGTTTAACGGTTCTACAGCACGAAGAACTCCACATGCCTAAAACAGTATTCATTCAGATAATCACCTCCAGAATGTAAACGTGTAGCCTATGGCTAGGAGTTCATATGCGATCAGAGTGGTTACTAGGAGAACATTACTGGAAAATAAAATGCAAAATAGATACAAGAGCCCTAAATAGCACATTAAAGCTCTTTTCTCCATACAAAGTAAATAAAGAAGTATATCATTATACAAAAATGTGAACAAGCTAGAAATAATTAGCCTCAATCATATGCGCATGATGAGTGCATCAAAAACCTAATCACCTGAGTAAATGCCTGATATCCTTTCAGTATTTCCAATATTATGGCTTCCCCTTGTGACCTTCCAATGGCAGTTCACGTCATTAAAAAAAAACATACTAGACAATGACGTTAGTAAGACTCCCAAAGGAAGATGTCGACCTACCTCATTAAAATAAGAGAGAGAGCATCAAGGATGGTCAACCATGTTGAATTTACCATTGATATACAGATACGAGCCATTTCTCCAGTGCATTCAGCTGATTGGTCAGCATCACATTTAGGGGATTCAAGCTGCATGTGACGCAAATGATAAGTCAAGAGTTATTTAACATTCCACGGAAATCATCATTTTTCAGTGAAAGAAAATTAGTTGATCTCACCTCACCAGAATCGACAGCTTCATCGGTCAAAGTAGCAACTGTAAAAACAACACCTAAAAGACCCTCGACAGCTAAAGTGATAGCATGGGCTTCACTGGCAACCAGAACAGCGGCATTTGACGCATCATTATCCATGCTCCATTCAACGCCTGCAGAGACCGCACTTAAAGATGAAAATGCAAAACCAAACATTATATCATGCTCCAAAAGCCATGAATACTAATAACACGTTTAAAAAAAAAGAAATCATAAGATTCATAACAGGAATAGAAACAACGCGAGCAACAACTGGAGACCATCACTTCAATTAATCCGGCTAACTACGCTAGCAGTTACTTTTACATTTATCTCAGAAAATGCTGCCAACAACTTATGGGTCCTTTAATTACTAGAAATAAGATCACACAATTCACCCAATATATGTTGCTGGCTAATGCAACTGAGAGATAATGCATTTGGAAGCAACAAAATTCTGTGAATGCTAGTTAATATGGCATCTACCCTCCATAAATTCATAAGGATTTCAGAGAACAAAGTGACAATCAGAATATCAAAATATCTTATGGGAGGTTTGCATTTTAGCTAACAACAGTGCCACATTACTGAATCACAAACTACATGGACAAAAGTTGCCACATTACTAATTCTGGCATCGCAAGTAAATATGCATCTTCGATGAAAAAAGAAAATGTTGTTATATACAGCATGGCAAGTCCAAGTATTTTCACAACAAACATTAATGAACAGCTAATAAGAAATTCCCAAGAATCAACTGCTGGGGAAAAAAAAATGAACAGAACTTGTCCCCATTGCATCGACCAGATTCAACACAAAAAAAGAATTTCTATGAAACAATGATTGATAAGTGTAACTTAATCAAACAAAAATATGATGCTGTTCTCTTTTCATGCCAGTAAGGAGACAATGAGGAGATTCTCATATATTAAATTCTTGTATTCCTATAACTATGAGTTAGCTCCCTTGGAAAAGCATCCAATATTGATATTTCAAACCATATTACAATAGAAGATACCTTTAGCTTTGCTGCTAAACATTCCTGCAACAGCTGCGAGACTCTCTTCACTTGAATCTGGAACCTAGAACAGAAAGATGTATCATTTCCAAGAAACTTCAAAAAACCTAACATCAACACATAAGATCTATTCAAGTATCTTATAAAATAAAACAAAAAACAGAAGGACAATAAATAAGTTCCAAGTGTAAAAGAGAGCATAATATGTAATAGCCACACAGCAAAAATATCACAGGAGATTCACATATCTAGTGATATAGACTGTGCTAAAAAGTGTAAGGATTTGAATCTTTGGATATTTAGGATTTGGATAGAAGTAAGATGATTTTTAAACCGAAAACACTTGTCCATGAATTACAGAAAATAGGCGAAAAAACATTTTGTTTGAAATCCTAAGAAGTCTCTTATTTTGTTTATCCAAGCAAGTAGGAAAAGTATTTCCAGAATTTCCACCTCCAATTTGATACCAATCCGCTGGAAAGTGATAACTAAGTCAAGGTTCAGAAAAGAATTGAAAGCCCAATAATTGTTCATAGATATACAAATCCACTTATGGCTATGAATTTTCGGTATGACATTGCAAAGTTTCCCTCATTAGCAGCACCAATCGAATAAACAAGGAGGCCAGTAGTCAAGACTGAGCAAATGCAATCTCATACTGCAGGTAAAATAAACAAGAACATTCCATCTGATTCGGGTAATCCAGCATTAAGTGCTTGCGACTACTAAAAGTGAAGAAAGAAAACCAATACCAGCTGAATAGTAGAAACCACACGAGCAAGTGCTCTGACTATATTCTCTACAACATTAGTGTTTTTTGGATCCCTGAAAGTATAAAATAAAAATTGATTTTAACAAGCACATTAAAAGTATAAAATAAAATAGAACACCAAAAGAGTACAAAGTATTGTAGGGTGAAGCATGAGTGATTAGTGAAGAGTCTACTAACAAGAAACATGACACAATTAGAAGAAACTTACATGTCAAAAGTCTGGAAAAGGAGGCGCAGTGTACGCGCTTCTACACAAAAGCCCTGATAAAAAAATTTTAAAAAAAAAAACAAGATTCAGTTGGCACCAGTCAGCATCAGGAGTAATACCGAAGTCGATGAAACTCACCCTCAAAATTTCAAGAACAAGTATACGATGCCATAGCGGCAAATCAAGACGAGTAACTTTCACCAACACATTAAGAAAGACCTGCCATCAAAATAGTCCTTATAAGTAGAAGCCTGAAGCTACAACAAATACGTAAATGGTCCAAGCAAACCAAAATAGAGGATGAGTCAGAAAGTAGACTTTTGAGCATAATTCAGCCTCTAGCTCAATAAGGCTTGATTAGAGCTGTTTGAAGAAAAACTGATAGATACCTAAAATACCCCAAAAAGATTTCAGCTTCAACTCGGAGCTTTTCCTTAACTCATTTCAAATTCTCACAGCAGCAAAAGCTCCAGACTATTTATTTGCCAAATGACTATCTATTGCTTCCAGGAGTAAAAAGGCTCTTTCTGAAGGCAGGCTAAATAGACACTAAGCATCTTGGCATACTAGGAAAGAAAATAAACTACAGCATGCACAATGGTCCTACTTGTCAAGAGGGATGCAGAATTAGGATATCTGCAGTGCTTGAAAAAGCGCGCGTAAGGTGCGCACCCAAGACGCGTGCCTTGGAGAACCTGCGGCGCGTGCCTCGTGATGTTTAAGTTAAAATGGTCTCAGGCTCGGGTTCTTGGGTCTCAAATTTTATCAATACATTCTAACCCATAAAGAGATTTAGAAAACCCTAATGAGAACCCCTCTATCTCTCTCCCTCCCTCTCCAATAGCAACAAAGCAGCAGCGGTAGGCGGCAGCGGCAATAGCAAGCAGCAGCAGTTTTGGTGTGGTCTTTAACTCTCTATACTCCAAATCTCTAAAGTTCTTTTGATGTGATTTGATGTTTTGGTGAGGTTTTTTCTTTTTTACTTCTTCATATTTCATTGAAATGGTGGGCAACAATTCTTCTCTTTCTTTCTTTCTTTCAACTGCACGTGCGATTCATTTTTTGTGTTCTTTGTTTGATTCTTTTCTTAATTTCCTTTTTGGACTCTTAGAGAACATTTATGCATGTGATTTGCATAGTTATTTTGCTTTTGTATGGTTGTGTTGGAATCTTTTTTATGTAGAACATCAATTAAACTAGGCTAGTTAACAATGTTTTAAGTTTATTAAATACGCGCCTCACCTTCTTGAGGCACGCGCCTTGTGGTGCACCCGCGCCTAGATTCCATAAGGCCTTTGCGCCTTGTTACGCCTCGAGCTTTTTGAAACACTGGATCACTACCAACTAATATGAGTAAATTGCACCAGTGGTCCCTGGACTCTCAGACAGGTCTCATTTTGGTCCTCAAACTTATAAGTTCAGCATTAGAGACCCTAAACTCAGATGAAAATTTCAGTTGTCCTTATTCTGTTATTCATATTTACTATTAGGGGGCAAAGATTGCCTAGATTTGTACATTTATGTACCATGCATTTATTGGCCATTTATTTTTTCTCATATTTCAACCGTACTAACCATTGAGATGGACTGACTAGCTGCAACCAATAATTTGCTAGCATTGTCACAGAATTCGGAATCATATGGTAAGGGCTAAAATGAAACAATGTTGAAAGTTCAAGGACTAGATTGATATGTTGTTGAAAGTGTAGGGTCTCAAATGTAGAAATTAAAAGTTCAAGGACCAAAATGAATCTTGAGTTGAAGTTCATAGACTAACAGTGCAATTTACCCAATTAATGATGAAAGAGTAAAGACTTTCAACCAACAAAAAAAGCTTGATAATTTTCTTCTTCTAGTACAAGATGCACAAGAAACATATTTCTATCTGAACCTCAAAAGGATATTTAGATGAATACGATCCCCACAAGTTGCAATAATGCATAACAAAAGTGTGACAAACTGACAATCTATGTTACACGTATATGGACATGGGACACAGGACACGACACAAGTCGACATGGTGAATTGACAACTTCCAAAAAATTACAACACAGACACACCAAGGCCGACAAAAAAATGTATTTTTAATTATGTACAAAATATTTTAATATATTAAAATCAGTAAATATATTCTAATTATATGCCCTACAAAGTTGGTGCATAAATCAGAGTTACATTACCTGTACCAGATTCATAAGTAGATCTCGTTCACCACAGACAGCACAACAAAATTTTGAACTTAATTTATTAGATGTATAATATGACATTAAAATAGGTATTATATATAAAAATTATAAGGTTTTGAATATAAATTTCTCATAAATTGAACAACCGTCCTTTTAATACTGTTGATTCTTAAAACCATTTAATATCTAAGTGTTAGATTTTCCAAAATTATTATTTTTATACATATATCTTTAAATACTATAGATCATATATGTTAAATTAGATTTTAATTTTAAAGCATTAATCAAATATTGATTGTGGGGCAAAAATATTTCCCAGTATTAAGATGGATGGAACTCTTCCCACGCAGAGAGAGCTCACGTGATGCATGTGAGTCCTCTTCGCATCTTCTTTTTTTAAAATCCTGGACGCGCAGCGGACATGCGTCGTCGCGCCTCCGCTACGCATCCCGCTTCCGACACAAGTCAGACGCAGACACAGCTCCCTTGAAACTGTGTCCGTATAACGAAAGTGAAAATGGTATTAATAAATGCATTAGATGCAGACGTGGCTCTCCCTTAGAGCAGTGTCTGTGCAACCAAGGTGACAATGGCATAAATAAACCAATATTTTGCAAAAAGTAATACATGGACAATAAGAACAAGTTAGGTACACTTATATAGAAGAGATTTTGGAAACAAAACAATACCTCACTTTCAGTAACAAGGGATGAGCTGTAAAGCCTGATGACATGAGCAACTGAACGAAGGACCAACCGGCGGAAGGTTGGCTCCCCAGCTTCACCATCAAGCTTAAAAATCAAACAGAGGATAAGATATAGAGTTATCAACATACATCCCTGTAAGACTACACATCTATACGTGCCCAAGCACACAAGTGCACTTACGCACATATATCCATACCACAACCACACACCCACACTCATTCCCACACCACCTGCTCAACCTCGACACCCACACGGCCACACCTCTCTGACATGCAGGCACACATCCCAGCAAAATCTAAATTTTCACATGCATCCTTCAAAAACTCAAATTCTCACACATATACCCTTGTAATTACACAATAACCATCTTAAAAGTTTTTTGTATACAAAACCAACTTCACCCCATGAATTTGATAATTCTCCAACTTAAAATAAGGGTATTTTTGCAAGAAACTCTAGCAAGATGTACAGATGAAAATTCACATTTTACCAGGATGTATAAGCAAATAGATAATTTTGCAGGATACATCTGTATAAGCCCCTTCGATACATAAAATATTTGACACAAGTGCATTGTAGATGTCAGCAATTGACATTTTTCTCAACTGTGTACTTCAGTAGCAATTACCTCCACGTTAGTCCGAAGTGAGGTCATAAGAAGCGAGCATATTTGGTGGCGCAAGACCTGCAAATTTGAAGTGCTACATGAAAACAACATACTAGAACAAGCATCACCAATTGTATCCACATCAAATGGGCAAGAAATACCTGTTCGTAGGACAACAAGGTTCGGAAGACTGCAACATAATTGGACAAAATGAACCTGTACCGAGTACAAATCACCACTTGCTACAATGTGGATTGAAGCGAAAATTTATACTAAAGCATCGCAGAACTAAAACATACTTTTACAGCCATTAACTAGTCATTCACATTCAATTTTTTGAGTTAATAACAGAAAAAGATCAGTTCTAATGACCAGCCAAATAGTATATATAGAACAAAAAAATATACCTAATGGAAAAGAATTATACTGAAATGAAGTTAAAAAGATGACCTAAAACATGTGATAAATACGTTTTAAGAATCAAACTAAAATATGACGTGACAAAGCAATAGAGTTGATATCAGAATAAAGGGGTAAAAGGGCGTCAATAAGGTAGAGTTTGCAGGTGCAGAAAACAGAAAATTGACCAGCAATAAAACATATCACTATAGCAGTGGGCACAGACGAAATAGGGTGTCAGGTTCTTCAAGGACTAGTTAGTTGTGGTTTTCAAAGATAAAAACCCTGAATTGGCTCTTACGATCTGGCACCCTGCCAATACACAAAAGAAATCATTGAAGAAAACTCAGGATGGCTAGTCATATCGTCCTCTTAATTAAGCATAATTAATGCCTACAGTATGCATACCTTCTAAATGAAGTTTGAACGTCAGACAGTTAACAAAAGTACCAAATACCTTTTTGATGAAGTTTGAACGTCAGACAGTTAACAAATTACCAAGTTCATTTTTCAATCTAGGGTTACAATTGACAAAATGGAAACGAAACATTGTTTGAAAAACCAAATTAAATCAAATAACATTCCTAATGGACTACTGAACCAAAACAACTAATACTAGCAATAAACGATGATAAATTTACTGCATGTCGCATCTTTAAAAGCTATCAAATCATGCATTTTACCATCTACAAAGTTGGAGTTTGGCACCAATGACCCAAAAATGCCATGAATTCACATTGGTCTCCATCATGACACATAAGATGATAGCTAGGTACAATGGTTAACCACCACAGAGACAACAACCTTGTAAATAATCCGAATCTTGAACTATAATTAATATGTATTAATATGTTATCATACAATAGAGTACTTACTCAAGTATATCAAGAGCAAATGTCCTTTGGAGCGAATGAAGCCGCAGCCAGGTAGCCTATATTGAAAGGAATACGATTATAAAAATATTGATATATCATGTTTCAACACGAAAATAAAAATAAAAAAATATTAAAAAAAAGAGCTAGCTTGTCTAATGCAAATGGCATTATTAACGTTGTGGGTGATGATAAAACTATTCCATAATGTGATCATGAAGGGAATGTTAAAGTTTCAATAGTATATGTCATCGGTTCTCATTCGCAATGTTAAAGTTTCAATAGTATATGTCATCGGTTCTCATTCGCACATACGGATCCACCTGCAGCAAGTGCTGTCAGGTCTTCCAGTAGACGGAGCCCAAGCTTTCCTGGTTTACTAAGACCTTCCCGCAACTGCGGCGGCCCCCAGATTGAGTTACTCTCCAGTGACCTGTCATAGGCAATATAAGATGACTCAATGCTAAGTGAAATCATCTGATATTTATAACGGCAAAACGGAAGAAAAACTAGAGTCTACAGAATATATAAAAAACATAGAGATGATTTATAGGAGCAGGAAAAATTGTTCAGCAAGAAAATTACACTGACTGACTGAAACTACGGGTAACAATGTCAGTGACAGAGCTACGAGATATGAGACTTGATGAACCAATTTTGCCAGGAGGGAGTGATTCAGCACGAACAACATTGTCTAAAACCAAAGCAACTGCCTGCCTGAAAGTAGCTGCAGCAGTGCTATAGCAAAGAATGTACTGCTTAGAATGGCAAATAAAAGACATCTCCAGTTCAGAGAATTGCCTATAACATTTCAAAACACTTACCTGCGAACACTGTCCAAAGATCTATTACTCTCAAGTAAATGAAGACAGATACCCAGAGCTTGCGCCATGTTCTCCTGTTATAGAGAGAAGCATTAGTTCAATTGTGTTTTTTAGGAATAAGTTGAACTACTATTCAATGACTAGGGTCTCATTGAATTAGAATCAAGTCTTTGTTAGTCTTAATTTCAACCAAACCAAAGGTAAGAAGGTAAGACTGTAAGACTGTAAGTCTTTGATCTTACTAGACAAGATAAGACTAAGAGTTGTAAGCCTCAAGCAAATTTAGACTGACGAATTTTATCAGATAAATATGAAAAAAAATTGTTGAAAAAATATCAATAAATATGAAATTGAAAATAATTACCTTTTCCTCTTGCAAGGATAAGCCGTCAATTTTAATGAATTTTTAATAGAAAGAAGTGTTTTGTTCCTACGACCTGTTTGACCACACTTCAGATGTGTGCAATATCGTCTTTGGTGGCGCAAGAAGCAACTAGCACATTGGGAACGTGCACGGAGAATCTGCTACAGATTCCCACGCAATGAAAATAAGCTGCAAAAGCAGAAGCGGGCAGCAATTCTTCCATGGGAATCATTTCTGGAGCAGTAAGTGATTCCCATAAAATCTTGGTGGAATATGTTAGTCATATTTCATCATCCTCTTCTTCCTTCCCTCTTCTCTATCCACTCTCATTTCATCCAGATCTCCTATCCCTTTCTTTCATTTCTTCTATCTAGTTTGTTTCTTATCCTCATAATTGTTCATTGGAATGTCCTTGTTTATTGTGGATATGCTGCTAGTCTGTTTTGGCCAACTACTCACCGTTCACACCCTGTCGAAAAGTAATATAACGGTTTGCTAGGAACAAGTAGCAAAAGCTGTTTAAAGCATTTTTCTTTTCTTTTAGAAAGAAAATAATATTTAATATCTAGGTCATAACTCGTGGGTGACGTCAACAGTGTATTTCCTTATACAAGATTTGTACTGATTAATTTGTCATTTGAAATGCAAATAGTTCACCTACAAGCAAGAAATAGAAGCTGTAGAAAAGAAATAGTTCACCTACAAGCAAGAAATAGAAGCTGTAGAAAAGAATATTGAAAGCGGCAACAGAAAACCACTCGATTTTTGTATCCTGTTAAGATTCAATAAATGATTTTTTTCCATATATGTAGCTATCCTATATGGTCCGCACAATAAAGAAAACAAATACCTGAAAAATTAGTAAACTGTGCAATTTGCAAAAATTATTAATTTACTCAGACCAGGATTTGAAATCTTCGACAAAATAGTTGCAAAAACCCAAGATTTGCAAGATTGAAACAACAGAAAACATGTAAATACCAAATAACACTAACAACTCAATTGTCAATTTACTTTGTGGTACACTATGAGAGCTTTCATTCGAATCCCAGAATAACACCCTTCGGAAAGCCATCTCTAGTAGGTGAGTATCAATAATAGTACTCACTGCTGCAGGAACTACAGATGCTACTTACACATTTGACACCAAAAAAGACAACAGTGTAATAAGAAGGAGATGACCATGATGTTACCTTGGAATAACATGTTATAGTGCATCTAAATCAACAATCCAAATAGCTCATTGCCATCTATCTTGTGCACTAAGTCCATTTGATCAGTTTCTGGGAGAAAATCAGACTGAACAAGAAAAATTGACTTCCATCGTCTAAACCAAAACAAACACCGACCCAAAACCTACAGTAACCAAAGTGAGAAACGCTGATGTGGGTAACCATTCAATTTTAGTTCCTGATAGGAATCCAAATAGTCAGGCTGAAGGCTTATATTTGTTGTTTGTGTGACCATTCAATTTGGGTAAAAGGACTCAAAAATAGAACCAACTGAGCAGAAGAATATTAAAGTCGTCCCTTGACAACAAGGTACAAAAATGTAGTCGATTACCTCATTTTCTGGATGTAAATGGGATTGAAATATGATCAGTATAGTTTGCAAGGTTTTGAGTTGAACACTCTCATCAGCCATCTCTGCATGCTAAATAAAATTACAATTATAAGTTAGAGATTATGTATTCTAATTACAATGAAAATAGTATGTAAAATTACATGGCAGCTGTAGATTAAATGTTTTCTCCTCATGTGAAAGATCAATATAAAGTTCAAAAATTTTAGACAAACAGCTGTTGAAACGGAAGTATGAGATACTAGCATTACAAATCAAATTTTATAATTCATAATTGTTTCTTTATCTAGCTACATATTGGATGCAGATGTGATCAGAAACTTACGTCTTTCAACGTGGAAAGTATCTCTGTCAGAGCTGACAGTGCCACCGCATCATGTGATATGAGCTTTTGCAAGCAAGAGAGCCCAATGACACTCAGTTTTACTGATTTAACATCACAGGCCATCAAAAATATCCGCACTATATCTTCATTTTGCGCAATTTCGCTCGGGCTGGACAAAGAACGTAACTAGAGAGAAGAGAACATTCTTATATCAAAAATACAAGTATTTATTCTTAATTTCATAATGGTGGGGAGAAAAAGCAAAAATTTATAGACCTTACCTGAACTATACCACATTTTGAAATAAGTACCTGGACTCGAGATATTTTGACTTAACTACCTATCCTTAAGAGTGATTTCGATTAAATACCTCTCCATCAAAACTTAATAGTGCTCTCAGCTTATTTGGAAGAATTTTGTTACTTAATGAAATATCCTACTTGAAATCTAAAAAACCTGTAAGGTTGAATAGTAAAATAAAAAATTTCCAAACTTCAGGTGCCCATGTCAAACTATGATATATTTATGGTACCCGTCTACACTTTTTAGTAATAACTTAAAAGAGACAGAAATAGCAGTCTCAATATTTGGCAAGCTAACCGCCATCACTATTTTAGCCAGCAATTCCAGTTGATTATATACTGAAAGAAAAAGGCTCCTATTCTATCAACAAAATCGGTTAGGGTCTGTTAGGATGTTCGAACAAGTTATTTGTTGATAACTCGTGCTCCATGGAGACTCTCTTGTGTCATTGTGCCTACAAGTTTGCTTTTGGTCCATTGCAAGTTTCTGGCATTTCGCAAACTTTCTAGGATAATGCCATCTACAAGGCGATCTTATTGCAAGAAAATGATGTAAAGAGCTTGTAAACATCTAATCATGCTTCTCATCTATCGATTACTGCATGCTACACAAAAGATGTTCACGCATCCAAAGCAGGCGCTCTGTCTTATAGTGGAAAATATCATATTTCAAGAAGATCTCTTGCTTGTCCGAAATAACTAAGCAAATCAGTTTACTGCGGATCTTGCAACATTTTACCCCACCACAATTCACAACCAAAACGGATCAAGAAAAGCAAGATTCGACATGACCATGCAAAATTATACCAATCGCATCGAATTCGGACGAATCTACCAAGGAGGGAAGCAAGAAAGAAACAGATCCGAGCGAAGGAAAGGGATCGATCACCTTCAAGATCGCGTGCTCCGCGGCGTCCTTCACCGCGGGGTACCTGCGGCGAGCCTCGGCGGAGAGGGCGCGCAGATCGGCTTCGAGCACCGGCATGAACGCCATCCTCGCTCCGACGAGGGTTTCGGCTCCTCCGATCCGAGCGAGAGAGAGTGGGAGATCGAGGGTTTACGAGGAGGATTAGGGTTTGTTGGAGCTCGAACTAGGAGGAGGGGAAAGGGTTTCTGAGGGAAGAGGAAGAGGGGAGTGACATTACGAGATCGCGAGAGGTGGAGAAGTAATAAGAACGAGACTTTTGGTCGTGGAGATGGATTAAATAAAGAAGGGGGCGGGGGGGCGTGGTAACTGGTAAGGGGACAGCGTTAGCGGGTGGATTTGCCTGGACCCGAACAGGGCCTTATTTGTCGGGTCGGTTTCAGGTAGTAACGGATCCTGTGAGTCGCTATTTGAGGATCCCGAACATTTAAATTTAACATTAAATAAACAGGTTAAATTTTTTATAAAAAAATACTTTACTCATTTCTTTATTTACTATTAAAAAGAAACTCTTGAATTTGGCCATATGTGTTTTAGCATATTTTTACTTATATAGTGTTATAGTTTAAAATGTTATATTTAGATACTCTATAATTTTATCTTGGTATTTGTCATCAAATAAGATAATAAATAATATTTTTTAAAGAACCGTATGATTATATGGTCTAGCACTTTATCATCCTATATTATATATTTTACCGTCTAATGGTTTACAGTTTAAATAAAGTGTCACTTTACTATTATATTTAATGTAGATCCTTGCAACCAAAAAAAAAGAATAGCTAAATGTAATCATCTGAACAATAATGTGAAATATTGAAAATACACTAAACAAAAGGGGTGGGGGTATCGCTTAATTAAAAGAATTGAATTGATAAAAGGGTATTTAACTTGTACGACACAAAATGGGCAGGTAATTGTTTATCATTTAAAATGTAAGATAAACATTAAGGTGAAAGATTTTTTAAAATTAAAATTTTAAATTTTAAACTGAGTTGCAATTGCAAAATACCATAAAGCTCAAGAATTGAAGTTCAATTTGGGAGTCCGTGCCTAGAGCAAAGGTAATCAACAAATATTTTTGTTTGGTTATGTAAATAATAAAATGATTTTGTAAATCACACTATGAAGTAAGGAAGCATTTCATTATATAATTTCGACCCATCAAACCTGTTTCGAAACAATAACATTATATAATAAAAATATATAGCATATGATACGACTCTCTCAATACCAAGTCAGTCATAACAAAAGATCTCCTTAGAATTGTACTAGAAAAGTATAATTTGTATAAAATATAGATAAATTATGTGGTAGTTTGTAATTTTTTACTCAAGTTTTAATTAAATTCCTGGCTTTCTAATTGTTGCAATCAGATTCTTAATCTTATATCCAAGTTCTAATTATGTTTGCAATATTTTATAATCAGGTCAATCAGATTTTTTTCTTATAAAAAATTTTGCTATATTAGACTGAATTCACTAAGTGGCATTTTCACCTTTTAATACATCAAATTTATTATTTGAATTTGTAAGATTTAGTATTTAAAATTTATTGTAATTATTGCAGAAACGGTATATTTCATCGACCTTCATAAGATTATTATTATGATGAAGAATATGATGGAAAGGACCAAATTAATATTATTCAAAGAGGTTATGAGGGCTAACTACAAAAATTTAGAAGGCTAAAAACTAAATTAAAATTTGGGGTAAAAGGTTGAGGTCGTAATTACAATAGTTAGAAGGTTAGGGACTCAATTGAAACTCAGCGTAAAAATTTCGAAAAAATGCTACGTGTATACCCGCCCGGGGTGTATAAGTTACACCCCATCCATCTAATAAGTGGGGTGATGTCCACTAGTCACATTAAGTGATTAGTACTTTCATTCTACCTTTTGGATGAATAAGATGTAGATCTTACACCCCTGATGGGATGTACCTCTAGTATTACTGAAAGTTTCCGGGCCTAATTTGTCGTATAAAATGTATTTAAAGAGAGAATTTAAATCCTTTATTGTAATATAGGAAGAGTACGAGGAGGACCGGAAAAAAAAAAAAAAGAAAAAAGAAAAAAAGAGTAAAAAACCAACCTTATCCACCTCCTCTGATTCCCGTTTCCCTCCTCCCACTCACACTCTCAAAACCCAACCACAAACCCTCCAATGTCCTCCTCCTCCCTCCTCCTCCCCTTCTCCTCCCCAACCCAGCTCCTCTTCCTCCACCACCACCATCATCGCCCTCTCACCCTCCTCCGCCTCCATCGTCGCACCCTCGCCCCTCCCCTCTCCTCCTCCTCCTCCTCATCCTCCTACAAGGTCACGATCGAGCACGAGGGCTCGGTCCAAACCCTAGACGTGGCCCCGGACGAGACGATCCTGGAGCGGGCGCTCGAGGAGGGCCTCTCCGTGCCCCACGACTGCAAGCTCGGCGTGTGCATGACGTGCCCCGCGCGCCTCCTCGCCGGCGCCGTCGACCAGAGCGAGGGCATGCTCTCCGACGACGTCGTCGCCCGCGGCTTCGCCCTCCTCTGCGCCTCCTACCCCCGCTCCGATTGCCGCATCCGCACCATCCCCGAGGACGAGCTCCTCTCGCTCCAGCTCGCCACCGCCAACGACTGACACGGGTACCAAACCCTAATCCCCCTCTCCTCAGTTTGAAACCAACCCTAATTTGTTCGATCCTCTTCTCGGGGATGATCGAGTTGTTCTTTGCTCCTGTAGCATTAGCATGGTCAGTAATGTAGATCGATTAGTTTTCCTGCTATGTGTATTATCATGTTGCTCCGCATTTCATTCGAATAATAATCTTTGAGTATATATGTAGCTATTTGAATTGGCTACTCTCTATTATTGTTGTTGTTGTTGTTGTTGTTGTTTATTGATCTTGGAATCGGTTAATTAGCTACTTGCATATGTAAATGTTGCTCCGAGTTCTCTTTTGCTGTAGATTGTTTAACTTGTGATTATATAAGGTAAAATTGGAGAGAACAAGTTCAGTGTTAATTTGTGTTGAATATAAATATTTAAAACACAACTCCAATACTAACTGAAGCAAGAGTTTTCGTCGGATTCAAACCCATGTTAGTATTGGGGCAATGTTTTGGTACAACTCAAACCCGCGTGAGCTTACCAATGTGATATATTGGTCTCGAAGCGATGTTTTGGTGTGACTCAAACCCATGTGAGCTCATGGATGTAATATGTTTATCGAAACATATTGAACATAAAATCTTTTAATTCTATAAATTGTTATTCTAAATGGAACTATTATCACATTCTAATGTTATACATCTTGGATCTACTTGGGCCCCGATTTCAACAGCAAAACCTACCAAACAAGTGAGGGAGCATAAAAAACCTGAAGCTTTTATTACAGCGTTCGGTATAGCGCGGTGGTAGATAGAAATAAAATTCCGACTCGAAATTTTGTATCTCTGATTTCTTATAGAAATCTATTAGAAGTAAATTTAAATAGTATATTAATATGTGTAGCACTTATTACTAGATTACAGTGGAATAGGTTGCTAAGAATCTTACTGTGCTGGAAGTCATTTTTTCCTATTTGCAACATACTGATTAGTATGCTGGCAAGGCTACTTAATCACATCCTTTGTCTTAAGAGGATCATCAACTCCAATATTGACGAAGTTATTCTTTTAAATTTTGTTTATTTATTTAGCAAGTATGACAAAACACAGATACATTTGTATATAGGTTTAAATCTTGTGCCTTGCTTATCCTAGGACTAATGAAATCCTTTTAGCTTCTTAGTATTAAAAAATTAAAGTTGATAAGATTAGTAGGTAAATAGTGGCCTTTGGATGAGTAAGATATTAGATTTTTATCTAGTCTATGAATGTACTACAAGTAGGATTGCTCATGCAAGTATGATTTTGTTTTTTGCTTTTATCTTAGATATCGTCAATTTTTGCAAAATCAGGGGCTTCTATTATGACAGCGAGCAGAAACAAGCTTCTGATATTGTGTAACAGATGCTCCAAAATGATGTTTCTGTTTTTGTTGTAGCAGAATGTTATTCTTGCAATAAAATTTATAGGCATGTTTGATTCGCTTAGGGTGTTTTTGGTTCCTCGTAAAATCACTTTGAAAAAAAAAACTTTCAGTGAAAAAGTAAGATTCCGACATTTGTTTAGTCATAAAAAGATTTTCTTGGAATTTTTTTTTTCGAATTGTAAGGAAAATGACTGTTTTCGTTTTCCGCTCAAAACGAGCGGAAAGTGAAAACGAATACCCGAAAATTGCGGCGTTGGGAGGGGAGGGGGGCAGCAGGCACACAATCCACGAGGCACACCGCACCTCGTGGACCGCGAGAGAGAGGTCCACTTCTCCCCCCTCTTTTCTTTAATATATATATATATAGAGTTGAGCTAGAATCTCTGTGGCAGAGAGAGTGGTCTTTTGACTAGCCGTTGGATGGAGAGATGTAGGGTTGAGATGATAGTGGTAGGTGGTGGTTGAGATAATAGTGTTTGATCCAAAGGTTAGTAGCAATCAAGGAGTAGATCCAAGGGCTAGAAACTCAAAAGCACCAGGGGTTGGTGCTTTTGAGAGTATTCTAGCTCAATTATATATATATATATATATATATATATATATATATATATATATAGAGAGAGAGAGAGAGAGAGAGAGAGAGAGAGAGACTTCTATACTATCTACATTATCGGAGCTCCGGTACTATAATATTGTTTTCAACCTTAGAATGTTCAAATCAACGATCCACACTGTTAAAACTGATCTAAGGTATTTGAAGTTTTTAAAAATAAAATTTTATATTTTTTCGACATAGTTTGCTTTATGATCAAACCGTTTCAAAATTGTCAAATTTCAATGACTACTATAGCGAATTTGTAGTTTAACGGTGTAGAAGAATCTAAATTTATTCAAATTTTGATAGAAAATACTTTTAAACTATCTAGATTAAGGTCCTATACTCAAATTTTAAAAATTGTTCAATTTTCACCATTCATTTTGACATGATTTACTTATTAAGTAAACGATGTCGAAAAAGAACTAAAATTTTATTTTTAAGAACTTCATATATACTAAATCATATTTAACGGCGTAGATTATTGATTTGAACACCCTAATATTAAAAATGATACTATAGTACCGAAATACCGGTACTATAGATAGTAGCCTCATATAGAGTTGAGCTGGAATGTTATCGGTAGCAAACGGGCTCCGTTGCGATCCATTTGTTTTCGATGATGGAGCCTTCAAATCAACGATCGGTACCGTTGAAAATGATTTATACCATTTAAAGCATGTAGAAATCAAATTTCATATTTTTCCGATATTGTTCTCTTGTCCATAAAGTGGACACAAATATAAATGGCTGAAAATGAATATTCTCTAAAAAGTGATGATAGGAGTCTTTTAATCAAGATCAAGAGTATAGATCTTGTTCTAAATAATTTAAAAAATTTTCTAACCAAAATTCAATTGATTTCGGTATCTTTAAACCGTTAAACTATAAAACGCCTTATATCTAGCATTAAAATTACAAATTTTGAAACACTTTGATCATTAGGTCCATGATGTCGAAAAGACTTCAAAATTTGGTTTCTAAATACTTCAGGTGTTATAGCTTATGTTCAACGGTGCGGGTCGCTTATTTGGAGGCTCTATCATAGGAAACAAGTGGGTTGCAATGAGCTCATTAGCCACCGACAGCATTCCAGCTCAACTCTATATATTTATATTTTTTTTTTAAAGATAGTATTTTATTTTTAATGTAAATAAATTTATTATATAATATTTTATTTATAAATATCTAGTAATTTATTTTTATAGTATTAAATATATACTATTATTATTATTATTATATATTATATTACATACTTAATTATTGCATAATATATTTTAAATATATTTTATTCATAAATATAAACTATAATTCTAATGTATGTAATATGATAATAATTATATATAAATAATATAAAATATATATAATAAAAAAATATATAACTTTTTTTCCTCCTTTCCAACTAAACAATCGTAAGGACAAAAAAAAAAAAAAAATTCCCTACAAATCAAACACTAGAGGACGTAAAATTTATTTTTCTTCGAAATTTTTTTTTTATATAGTTTTACGTCAAACTAAACACACCCTTATTTTTTTTATCAGAAAATATTCGATAAATATTTTTAGCTTAGCCCTTAGTTTTTTTTAGCAAAGTAGGTTTTTCTGAAAAAGTTATTCCCAGATTTATGACACACTAGTACTCCTTAAACTTCTATTAGTAATAATCGAACTAAAAATATTATATGCCTGGTTTTAGCCCAAGTTATTAGTTGTTATAGGGGTCATGCAAAATCCATATTTATTTTTATCTAAAAAATAAAATTTATGAAAAATCTCTTTTTGGATGGAAAACTTTGTTTTCCCCGAAAAATAACTTTCCATGATGATTTTGGGAGGAGAAAAATAAATTGGAATTGAATTCAAGATAGCCTTACAATTGTAGTGAGCGCGGTATGTTTCTCCCAATTTATTTGCTTCCTACAGTAATAAGATTTGACTGTAAAATTGTTCATTCTATACTGGAGAATAAAGTTTCCCTCCATGTTATTGGGTTTGAACTTTGAAGTGGGGAAATTCGAAGATTCTCATTTTACCTCGCATAAAATTTGAAATGAAATATTATCCAACCAAACATATAATAGACTTTGGGGGGAGGGGGTGGGGGGGTAGGGTCTGGCTTTTAAAAAGCGCTTTTGGATTGAAAAATGACTTGGTGATTACTGATTTGGCAATCTTATTTTTAGAATATGATTCTGCTTTGTAGAATCAAAAAATTAATTTTGAAGGTTCCAGAATCAGAAACAAAAAAAAAAACTGCTTTTTGAAATTTGATTCTAATTTTGAACTCAAACTTCAAAATTTTAAATTCAATGTTTAAATTTTAATTTTAATTTTCATATTTCTTTTTGAATTTTTAAACTTTAACTTTTAAATTTTAAATTTTGTAAAATAGATTTCACACTTTAAATTTTAAATTTTAATTTTAATTTTCAAATCTCAAATTTTAGATTTTAAAATGCTAAATTTTAATTTTTAATTTTCAATTTTCAAATTTAAACTTTGAAATTTAAAATTTAAATGAATATTTTTAAATAATATATTTTATATTTTATATTTCATATTTATTTATATTTTTAAATTTTAATTTTAATTTTTAAATTTTAGATTTAGATTTAAAATTTTAAATTTAAACTTTTAAATTTTAAATTTTAAATTTAAACTTTTAAATTTTAAATTTAAAGTTTCAAATTTAAAATTTAAATTTACATTTTTAAATACTAAAATTTTATATTTTAGATTTCATAATTATTTATATTTAAATTTTTTAATTTTATATTTTATATTTTATATTTCATAATTATTTTAATTTTAAATTTTTAAAATTATTTTTTAAATAAAAATGTCAAATTTTAAATTTTGTATAATTTTGAAATTTAAAAATTTTAATTTTAATTCAAATTTAAATTTAGATTTTAATTATTTTACACTAAAATATAATAAAAATATTAATTTATACAAGCATCAAAAAATATTTTGCCAAATAAATTTTCAAAATCATTTCAGAAAAATCGCTTTTATTTAAATTCATCAGCCAAATGTTCTACCGCTTTTAACCAAAATTATTTTTCCAAACTAAAATTATTTTTTTCAGAAGTTAGATCAAACGGCTCTTTACTCCCATTCTCATTTCTAGCTCAAAACTTTTGGGAAGCAATTTTAACGATAAAATATTAAAATTTAAAAAGCATTGTTGCTCTTTTGTTTTTATTTTTTTTGAATTTTTCTAAAAATATTCTCATCCACCCGCTGGCTAAGCTACACCTACATTGCGAGCTAAACTAACGATAATAATTTCAACAAAAAAAAAAAAAAAAAAATCAATTATCCTGACATATAATTACACGACATAAGTATTTAAAACAAGATATTTGCGTTCGTACTTTATTATCTAGAAGAAAGGAAATTATATATCTAATAACTATTAAACTCCTAATGATAAAATAGACACTTACTTTATCATGTAATTAAGTCATCCGATCGTCACAATGAAATAAACTAGTTTCTTTCCTCTTTCCGTTACTCACCCATAAAACTTAATTTTTTACATTAATAAATTATCCACATCTTGTCAATTAAATTAAATTATAATAATTTAAATTTTTGAGCTAAAAATTATAATAAATTAAAGATTGATTACCAAAGTATCCCGTCATCACATAAATAATATTTTTTGATATGATTGGATCAAAATATATGACAGGGAGAATAGTTTTTTTTTTTTTTTTTTTTTTTGAGTTAGGTAAGACGCTATCTTCGTTTATTTCATTTAAAATAAACTCGAATGAAATGTGAATTAACTAAGAATTTGGGTCTCTTGATACAAATCACCAAGCCTTTTGCCACTTGCTCCAGGCACGGTCGATTTTTTTGAGAGTTAGGTAGAACGCTACCCGCTTCGTTTATTTCATTTAGAAATAAACTTAGCTGGAAATGTGAATCAACTAGAATTCAAACTTGGGTCTCGGGTACAAACCACCAAGCCCTTTGCCACTTTGCTCAGTTGCTCCAGGCACGGTCGGTTTTTTTGAGAGATAGATAGCACGCTACCCGCTTCGTTTTTTTCATTTAGAAATAAACTTAGCTGGAAATTTGAATCAACTAGGGTTCGAACTTGGGTCTCGGGTACCAACCACCAAGCCCTTTGCCACTTTGCTCAGTTGCTCCAGGCACGGTCAGTTTTTTTGAGAGATAGGTAGCCCGCTACCCGATTTCATTTAAAAATAAACCTAGCTGGAAATATGAATCAACTAGGATTCGAATTTGGGTTATCCTTTGCCACTTGCTCTAGAAACGGTACGTGGCGGGATGAATAGTTAACACAGAAGCAGTGTACTGATATGTTAGTACACCTGGTGTAGGGAGTAATTGTTAACTTTTTTATATTCTTTTACATCATGTCAATTCTACCTTTTATTTATTTCACCTAACCGGTACCCCAAAAACAATACCTACTATTGCCGGTTATAATTGGTTGGTAAAGAAATTATCTCTCTTTGTTAAAAAAAAAAATAAAAATAAAAATATACAGAATTTATCTAAATTTTATACTATTTTAAATTGATTATTTAATTTTTAAAACTTTAAATTTACTATCTGATATTTTAATTTGTTTCATTTGAATTAATTAACCGTATTTTAATTTTAAAATAATTTGAGTATGTTAATGATCTTTAATATTATTTCGTGTAATTTTTTTAAAAATGATAGGTAAACTAAATTAAGTAATTAGATTAATTATATTTTGAAGTTAAAATATTATTGACTGGTTCAAATTAAATAAAATAAATAATAAAATTAAAATTTAAAAAAAATTGAATAGTAGATTAACAATGGTTCATATATAAATATCATATATTATTTTTATTTATATATATTATTCTTATTAAAACATTAATAAAAGTATCACTACTTATTTTCTCATTTAAAGAAATATAAAAAAACAAAACCATCGCTAACCAATTAATTCTCTCTTCACCCAATCCCTGTACCTTTCGGCAATTGCGACTCCGCACCCAATTTTATTTTGGGTAAACTTCAAATACACCCCTGTAGTTTCGCACTTTCTCACTTTAGTGCCTTATGTTTTAAAGTATATCAAGTTAGTGTCATGTAATTTTATTTTGGAACAATTGTTTTTATACTCCTGAAAAATTTCCGACTTTTCAATTTACCCCTCTTAGAAGGCTAATATTGAACATACCCCTCCTACGTTCCAATCTATTTCTAATATACCCCTAGAGTTAAAATATGTTAATTAACTCTATTATCTTCATAAAATTACTATTTTGTCATTTCAAATATATCCTTCAACCATCATCGTCTTTCTTATTTGCCCTTAAAATCAGGGATACAAAAAGTATTTTAACTTTTGGTCTTTTTCAATATACTCCTCTGCCGTCACCAATCTTTCTTATTTGTCCTTAAGTGAAGGGCAAAATTGGTATTTTAAATTTTTTTAACTGTGGTAGATATTTAACTCAGGTTTAACCCAGGTTAACTTAACAGGAGATAACTGCAGGGGTATTTTGCAATAACGGTAGAACATATGAGGAGTATTTTAGAAAGAAAAAAAAATATAGGGATAAATCGGATATTTTCAAACGTATGAAGGGTATATAGGCAATTATCCCTTTTATTTTTATCTTTTCGTCAGTTTTTTTATTAATATTTTGTTAAATTATATACAAAAAAATCTTCAGATACCCCACATAGGTTTATCGAATATTCACTTTAGTATTCTTTAGTTTTAGCTTTGTCACTGGTTTAACGAAAAAAAAAATAGTGGAATCGATAATAAAAGATAAAAATGAAACCATAGGGCGCTAAATTGATATACTTTAAATCATAAAGTATTAAAGTGAGAAAGTGTGAAATTACATGGGTGGTATTGAAGTTTTTTTTTTTATTTTTTATTTTCGACTTCACCCGGTGATTTTTTTTTTTTTTTACATCAACCTCATTTTATTTAAAAATAAATTTAGTTGAAAATATAAAATAATTAAAATTTAAAATTTGGAATGTCGAATATTAATCATCAAATTTTTTGCTATTTGCGTTTAAGGACGGTCGGATAAAGTGTTATTTTCACCCAAATAGTTGTTTGGATTGGCCTAACTGTAGTTTTGTTAGAGATTAATTAAAACAAAAAAAATTTGCTATCAATTAGTTTAATATTTGAGGAATTTGTTGTTTGGTCTTAAGTTAGATTTTAATTCTTTTATTTTTTTTAAAAAAATGGCTTTGAGCCGTTTCAAAAAAAAAAAAAAAAAACACTTAATGATTCATCTACACCTAGAATTAAGATACAAAATTAACACCTATTATTGTTGTTGTTGTTATTATTATTATTATTACAACTAAAAACTCAATGAGATTTTTAAATTCTAGAGTTATTGACTAATGAGTGAAGAAGTGGATCACTATATAATAGAGTGTACATGAAGTATTTTTTATTTTTAAAAAATATTAATATCTTTGTACTAAAAATGGGTGGATGTAATTTTTAAACTCTACTTATGGACAAGTTAATTTTATCCTATAAATTTATTACAATATATTCTTAAAATATAAAAATATAAAATATCCAAAATTTATATTATCGGGTTCATATCGGTGCCGTAATCATTCCCGCATATTTAAATTCCAAATTTGATAATGTTCGAATAAATAAACAATTTCCGGAACTTATAATAAATTGCTAACTAATTAAATAAATTTGAATTAACTAGGATAAGATATTACACTAATAATCCTACATTGGATGAGATTGAAAATACGATTGAGTATTTTGGATCAATATTTTGGCCTAATAAATTATTAGTGTTAGTAGACTAGATCATTACAAATCGGACGCTATTAATGTTCGATTGACCGATTTTCATACTTAGTCGACCGTTTTAGCTGATTCGAGCTGGGTTCAACCACAACAATCGAATTCAATAGTGTGCCCAAAAGATAGTTTGATTGGGTCCCCAAAACATAATATCTTTTTAAAAAATTTAAATCAATTTTACGGAGGTTTAGATTACTCGTAATATATTGCAGCATAAATAATAATTTCATTCTGAATTAAAAAAATATAACATATGAAAGACATAGTTAATTTTAACAATGAGATAATCCATTATTAAAATATAATAAAAATATAATTTCAAGCAGCAATTATATATATATATATACATAAAGTTGAGCTAGAATACTCTCAAAAGCACCAAAATGGTGGTGCTTTTGAATTTTTAACCATTGGATGGTGAGATGTAGGGATGAGATGATGGTGGTGGGTGGAATAGTGTTTGATCAAAGAGATATTAGTAATTGGCGAGTAGATTCAAGGGCTAGAAACTTAGAAGCACCAATGGATTGGTGCTTCTAAAAATATTCTAGCTCAATTTTATATATATATATATATATATATATATATATATATATATATATATATATATATAGAGAGAGAGAGAGAGAGAGAGAGAGAGAGAGAGAGAGAGAGAGAGTCCCATTGGGATATTATCGGTAGCACCATGCATTTGGTGCTACCAAGTTTTCCGCCGTTAGATCCACTCATTTGATGATTTTCACGATCATACTATTCAACTAACCACCCACTTAACGCTGTGGGGCCCACATCATCCTAACCGTACATCTCTCAATCCAACGATCAAAAACTTGATAGCCAATGACTTGGTGCTATTAATAGCATAGTAGCCTAGTTCTCTCTCTCTATATATATATAGCACCAATGACTTGGTGCTATTATATAATAATACATAGTAGTTCTCTCTCTCTCTATATATATATAGAGAGAGAGAGAACTAGGCTCTATGTATTATTAATAGACCAAGTCATTGGTGCTATCAAGTTTTTGATCGTTGGATTGAGAGATGTGCGGTTAGGATGATGTGGTATATAGAGAGAGAACTAGGCTACTATGCTATTAATAGCACCAAGTCATTGGTGCTATCAAGTTTTTGATCGTTGGATTGAGAGATGTGCGGTTAGGATGATGTGGGCCCTCTCAGAGTTAAGTGGGTGGTTGGTTAAATTGTATGATCTAACGGGTGAAAATCATCAAAGAGGTGGATCTAATGGAAAAAAAGAAGAAGGCAGAGCTTCGTCATTGATGATAGATACAATGGACTCTATATATATTATAGTAGAAAATTAATGCTCTTGTATTCTTTTGTGTCCTTTTAACCCATCATATGCTATTTTTTTTTTTTTGCAATTAACAATAATATAAATATTCATTATTTAAAATTATATTTAAATTTCTTTAAATACTAAATCACATAAGCAAGATAAATAATGACAGCATAAAGATTGGAGAAGGGGCAGAGATTTCTGTATGTTCTTGCTAGAGTGCAATAAACATGAAAATTCAAGCTAATTAATTAGCAATAAAAAGGTAAAATATTTTGCTATTGCTTTTCTTTTTAAAAAAAATAGAAATAGCTATTTCACATCTAATGAGAGAGCTTTGCAAACATAACTTAAATTTTTTTTTTAAAAAAAACAAACATCAAAATGGCTAAAATAGTTAAGAACAAATAAAAAAAATGACAACAATTTCAAATATTTGAGCTGCTATAAAAAATACAATTAATTTACTTAAAACGTATAGAAACAACGCCAATAAGTTTTGATTGTGATTAGGTCAAATTAGCCTTCCACTATTTTGAATATGACTCGATTCAGGATAACCTTCGGCTACTGAATTAACTCAATTTAAATTTTTATGGTAAGATAAAATTTTGGTCCTTCTAAATGGAAGGTTATGATTAAAAAACAAAAATAAAGTATCTCAATAGTTAATAATAAATATAAATATTTTAAAACTTATGATTAAAACTAAAAGCTTGTGTTTGGCTCGGAATTAAGGGGTGGGATAACTCTTTAACCCTGATTTTATTTTCAAACAGGATTTTAAGGGCATGTGGTTAGCTGACCCTAGCTAATCCGGGATAACTCATTTGAAGTTGGGTTAGCTAACCCCAGCTAACCCCACCATACCTCACTATTTCAACCAAATAAAATACTATTTTACCCACTATCATTCTTATTTCACCTACTCCAATTAAATAATATTTTTTACTGTCTTAGACTAACTACAACCCCTAACCAAATACTCTAATCCTATTTTAATCCTGAACTTAATCATATTTCTGAAATAACTATTTTTTTTTTTAATTTCGAATCAAACGGCAGCAAAGGGTACATGCTAAGGCCACAGAAAACAAATATAAGTTTGTACCCAATTATTATAAAATAAAATGTCTTCACGAATGCGACAAAAAGTTCTCCTCACCGGTAGTGACCACACCCCCACTCCTACGCCTTCTATTTCCCATTTTCTTATTATTATTACCGGTCTCACTTATATATATATATATATATATGATAATAATAATAATAAGTTGTAACCTACTCCCGCTCTTTTGCCTTTACAGTGTGCGCCCGCCACGTGGTCTCCCTCTATTGGCTCCCTCCTTCCTTCCGTACCTTCCCCCCCTCACCCCCACCCTCTACTTTTTCCTCCTTCACTCCTCTTTGCCCTTTTCGCCCCTCCCCCGCTCTTCTCGATCTAGGGTTAGGGTTAGGGTTTGGGTTTGGGTTTCTGTCCTCGTTCTTCATCGTTCTCTCTATCTCATCTCCTCCCTTCTTCCCTGGATCAAGCGATCGCATCGCGAGAGAGCCGAGATCGTCGTGCTGCGTCCATGGCATCGGCGGCCGCGGCCGCGGCCGCTGCGGTGATGAGCTCGCAGGTGCGGGAGAGCTTCGAGGAGCTGGAGCGGCAGCGGGAGCTGATCACGAGCTGCACCGCGCTGTGGAAGGAGCTCTCGGATCACTTCTCCTCCCTCGAGCGGGGGCTTGAGGAGCGCTCCGAGTCGCTCCGCTCCAAGCGTCGGTCCCTCGACCTCAGGGCCCAGCGCGCCGTCGACTCGCTCCGCCGCCGCGAGCTCTCGATCGACGCCGCCGTCGACCTCGCCCTCTCCAAGCTCGACGAGCGCCGCGCCGCCGCCCTCGAGGCGCTCGCCGCCTCCGATCTCCCCGCGAGCCTCCGATCTCTCTGCGCGAAGATGGATTCCGAGGGCTTCCTAGATCTCGTGGTGTCGAAGCGGAAGGAGGCGGAGCTCCTGCGCTCGGAGATCCCGCTGGCCCTCGCCGGCTGCATAGATCCGGCCCGATTCGTTCTAGACGCCATTTCTAGGGTTTTCCCTGTCGACAAGAGGGAGGTGAAGTCGCCGACCGATCTGGGGTGGGCTTGTGTGCTTATTCTCGAATCCCTCGTCCCCTCCTTGGCTGATCCGGAGCTGGGCGCGGTGAGGCCGCTGGTGACTCGTGACATGAAGGAGAGAGCCAAGGAAATGGCGGAAGGGTGGAAGGAAGGTTTGGATCAGCGTGGTGGGATAGAGAGTGCTAAGCCTGCGGATGCTCACGCCTTCGCACAGCATGTTGTGACCTTCGGGATCGCCGCAAAGGAGGATAGGGAGTTGTACGAAAAGATTGTCGTGAGCTTCTCGTGGAGGAGACAGATGCCGAAGCTGGCCCTCACTCTGGGCCTTGAGGATAGAATGACTGGTATATGAAATTCTTTCCTTTATGAAACCTACTTATAAAATTTCGATTTTTGATATTGTTTGCTTATACTAATACTGCTGATAGTGCTATTAAACCTGTTCTTTGGACATATCAGCATATGCAATCAGCTTGGTTGATGATCATCGATGCCTTAAATGGTATTGGTGGTAGGACTCTTTTGATAATTTTGTTTTCTTTTTGTCTTTTTCTTTTTTATCCTTCATCATGCTTACTCGATCGTATAGTTAATTTAAGCCTGTTGAATGTAGTGTGTTTTTTAGGGTGCAGAAGGCATTTTGGTTAAACTTATTGCTTTGTGCTGATTGTTGTTTGTTTGGGTTGTATCATTCACAATTCATCCAAATTGAGATGGCCACTCTTCTAAAGTGTAGCACATGCATCCGTAATGAAGAGGACCACTCCCTAGATTGTTACCGAGATATCCGTTATCGCCCTAACATTTATTCCATAGCTACCTATCGGTATGTATTGCATTTGATAATCAGCTACTTAAACTCGTGGACATCAAATTGTATACATAGATCTTAGGGCCCGTTTGGTTCACGGTTTATAATATTCTAGTAATCTTCCATAGTTTCTATTGAAAATATTCAAATTGTTACCAGTCAACCCAAGTTGGGTAGTTGTAAAGAGTGTTAGTAAAGTGGTGGAATCCTCATAAATTCCTAGATGTTATTAATACTAGATTATCATAGATTAGGAGGTATTATAATTTTCGTACTTGATGGGAATCATTAGTAGTCCATTAATAAGAATATACTAACTCCTAACACCCTCCCAACCCAAGCGGCTTGATAAATTAGTAACAAGCTTGACATTCCAAAAATTATTTTGTTCGAATTGTAATTGTGGTATTACATTCTATTGTCTTATAATATGATATACTTTAGTGGATCTTTTAGAACAGCATAGATTTGATTTTCTTCTTGGATCCTTTATTTGGACCCTTTGAATATTTGTATGTACATTTCTAGTATATTTGAAATGCGTAAATCATGCCATATATGGATTGCAGTCAATACAAATGCATTTACATATTCACGTGTCTACTTCGTCAGCACTTCAGGTAGGTTGGTTGCTTGCATAACATTTTTGTCTTTTCAGAACTTCTAAATGAAAGTCATAGATCTAAGAAAATGGACCCACTTGTTGAATGCATTTAGTATGGTCTGGCATTCTCTGGAACTGAATAGTAGTTGTTATTTAAGCTCCTACAGTATCTGAGTAAACACACATAAACACACATATAGAACTGGCCTTCTCGAAATTTTCCGAATATTTCATGGTGTTATTTTAAAGTGTTACCGCCTCCCCTCTTCAATATCATCTTTAATGGTAACGATATTCAATATAAGTACTCAAGAGTGTAATATTGATTTTGTGCAAGAAAGTATTTGAGGGCAGATTATATCTGAAGCATTCTAACCTACTTCCCCTTCCCGTTATCTGCAGACTTTATGTGTGATTCTCTAGTTTGAATTAAATGCCTGAGAAGAATGCTCTTTCTGAAATATTTATGCTACTTCCAGATGTCAATGTGCAAACTCTTCTTTTACTCGTTAGGTGCTTCAGTTACAAATGTTTCATGAATTTGCAGATATAATCGAGGAACTTATTGCCAAGG
Organism: Aechmea fasciata; assembly: GCA_025177825.1. Taxonomy (NCBI): domain Eukaryota; kingdom Viridiplantae; phylum Streptophyta; class Magnoliopsida; order Poales; family Bromeliaceae; genus Aechmea; species Aechmea fasciata. The sequence goes on along the minus strand of CM045927.1, from coordinate 3,433,224 downwards.
GACAACATCTGGATGCTGTTAATTTCGCATATGAGGCTGGTCTTCAGGACAAGTTCCCCCCTGTTCCTCTGCTGAAATCCTTTTTGAAAGACTCAAAAAAGTTCCAATCTTCAAACTCAGAGGATAACAACAACTCCGGGCAAGCTGTGGTATGTAGATTAACTATTCTGATGTTGTATGAACACGAGCCACTGTAAGTTGAGACTGAACAAGTATCATCTTTAGTTTCTATTGCTGTTATTGAACAATCTACTGAAATATGCTTTCTTAGAATGTTTGTTTGTGGCGTTGGTACTTTCAATTTTTGTTGCCTCTCATTCTTCTCAGTTGCATCATTCCCCTCCCCTCCCCCTTTTTTTTCTTCCTTTTGGGTACTCTCGACCCATTAAATCCTTCTGCCCGTTTTTTATTGGAAGACCATTTGTATTTTATTTATGTGAAGTTACAGGTAATGGTCCGTTTATTCCTGTTTTCAGTAATTAAAAACATATCTTGAAATGGGACCCGAACTTTACAGAGCATGGTTTTGCTAGCTAACCTTCCAATACGTCTCATCTAAGTACATCTTTACTTAGAACATTTTTGACAGAACAGTTTGTAATTTAACAGAATATTTTGTACTTGTGATGGATGCCTTTAAGTTCTGGCAGAACTTGACTAGATTTTCTGAAATTAAAAGTAATGAAAGGTTTGGTGGTAAAATCGAAACATTATTGTGCTATAATTCCTGTGAGTTTGGTACGTTTTTTTTTAACTCTTTTTGTCTTTTCACTAGGCAGTGACTTCTACGGTGTTTTTTTTTTTGCCTTAACAGAACAATGCCAATCGGAAGCAACAGTCAGCTATCCGTGCCGTCATGAAATGCATCGAGGACCACAAGCTTGAGGCTGAGTTCCCCTTGGAGGGCCTTCAGAAGCGTCTTGAGAACCTAGAGAAGGCCAAGGCCGAGAAGAAGAAGCCAGCTGGAGGCAGCAGCAGCCCTTCTTCAAACAACGCTCCTGCCGCAAAACGAACCAGGGCGAACAACGGGGGACCGATGCCTCCTGCCAAGGCTGGCCGTCTAACGACCAATGCCTATGTTTCCTCTTTCCCAGCTCCCCAGGCCCCCCCTCCCACCTTCGTGCGCTCACCGTCATCAACCCATTATCCTTATGATCGTCCCGCAGGCCCCGGCATTTATGGGAGCCGAAGCCCACCAGCTATGAGGGAGCCGTATGCGTACCCAACCGAAGAGATATCCAACACTCCTATCGGCGTGCCGTATCATTCTCCTCCTATGAGCTATCCAGCTTACGGTGGTTACAGCAGTGGTTTCGCGCCGGCCTTCCAGCAGGTTTATTATCGGTAAGTGATGGCTTATTAGTTACTACTTCTAATAACCCTGTCTCTTAAGTGAACGGTCTTTGTTGTAGCGACTGACTAAAACTAAAAAAAGGCTAGGGTTGTTTGTTGTGTGCGCTTTTAATTTAGATGCTTGGTTAGTTCTTCTTATTAAGTTAGATCAGCTGTATCCTGCCTCCGGTTGTTAATGGTTGTAATTCATTGAGGAGGAGGCATTCGTCTACTGTTTTAATCCTATGGCACTTAATGCTGGACATATGGAAAGTACCTAAAACTATTGCTAAGCTGGCACTAGCATGTTGTAATCAAATTCAAACCCTATAATGTTATGTAAAGCTAATTATTAGATATCTCTCTCTTGCTTGCTTTGCTCTTCGGCTTGCCAAGTATTTATTTGTTCAAACCCAGGTTGTTAGTTCTCTTCTATATGAGATCAAAATGTGTTGTAGAGGTTACCTCAACTTTGGGCTATTTGGAAATGGACACCTTTTAACTCCCAAAGTTTGCATTTTGTTGTTGTAACTTTGTTTTTATATACTGGGGAGTTCAATTGTTTGGGAGAACCTAGTTTTTACACATTGTAGTGGAGGGTTAATTTTTACAACTTGATGCCTTAATTCTTTTGTTTCTTTCCTATTAAAAGTTCAAGAGATTTTTGTAATGTTGTATTTAATGTGAACGTTGCTTTAACTAGCTAGTTTGTGAAGGGGACAAACACACCCCTCAACTAAATGCCACGGGAAAACAAAAGCCTTATTATCGGTGGTGGTTAAACGAAGGAATAATTACTATTCTAGATTCTAGATTCTAGATGGTCAGAAATCCTACCGGTAATAGAAACAGGAATATGCTCTTCTTTTTGTTCATAATTTTTTTTTTTTTTAAAAAAAATTGAACTGGATGTATGAAATAATTAAGCTTCCAATTGAGAACTTTGATTACTAACGATTAAGCTTTTTGTTATCTGTGCCAGGGACAGTCCATCAAAATAAAATTTTGTGAGGTTTTAATTTTTTGGAATAGTTGTAGTACAGGGGATGTAAATGGATCTAAGTCGGTGGAACTCTCGTCTTGGTCTTGATCCGTCGTAAATTGCATAGCTCTGGTCTTGATCCGTCCTAAATTGCATGGCAAGTAGGAATAAAAAATATAAAAAAATATATTCGTCCCGATACACCAAAAAAAAAAATAGAATGGCAGATAAATTTTCTTCTTTTCTTAATTTTTCTTAATTTGTCCTAATTTATAAAGAATTTACTAAAAATTTACTCAGTTCGATCCAACAAAATATCAAACGGAAAGATAGGAATTCAAGAGGAATTCTATATTATCATACTTACACCACATCATCAATAACGAGCCAATAACATTTCTAATTGATTAGTGCACGGTTGCACCACATTATTAATAACGAGCCAATAACATTTCTAATTGATTAGTGTACTTAGAATAATCAAGGAACTTGGTTAAAATACTATAAAATATTGGATACTAATCTGCAAATGTAGCCCTATATATAACGAGTCTCCCTCGTCGTAGAAGAACGCACTAGTTCGTACGCACCATTCTCCTCTTCTTTTTCTTCTTTCCTCTTCCTCCTAGCCAAACCTTCGCTTCTTCTTCTCTTTTCTTTTTTTCCTGCTCATTTCGCTTTTTAGTATGGACGAATCCGTTCCCACGATCGCCAAGGACGTCACTGAGGTCGAATCGATCGTTCTCTCCCTTCTTTTCTCCGATTTGTTCCGCTTTTTTTGCTTCGATTTGGATTCGATTGTGTTGCATCCGCTCTTTTTTTTTTTTTTTTTTTTTTTTTTTTTTTTTCTTATTGCATTTGGTGTTCGATTTGTTGATACTCAGTTGATCGGCAAAACCCCGTTGGTGTACCTCAACAATGTGGCCACGGGGTGCGTCGCGCGTATCGCGGCGAAGTTGGAGATGATGGAGCCCTGCTCCAGCGTCAAGGATAGGTATTACACCCTAATTTTAACTATCGATCATCTCTTTTTGTTGTTTTTTACTTGGGGGTTTGGGGGTTTCTTGATGAGTTTGAATCGAATGGGACAGGATTGGATACAGCATGATCGCTGATGCGGAGGAGAGAGGGCTCATCACACCTGGGAGGGTCGGTTTTTCAAATATTTTTTTCTCATTTCTTGCGCTTCAATTGATTTTGAATTGGCAAAAAAAAAAAAAAATTGTGATTTTCTTGAACGAAATTATGATAAACTTTTGTGTGGGTTTTATACGAGTGTTAGTCTAATTATTACAACAAAACAAAGAACGGAATTGGCTCAAATTTCAAGATTAGGAGTGGGTTAGGTTTTTTGGGTTTCTTCCTTTGAATTTCTGGTTTCTGGTTTTCTTTTATATGAAGAAGTTTGATTTGGGGGTAAGAAACAATATATTTACAGAGCTAAAATGCTATAAATGTGCATAGATATGAAAATTGTCACCAATTTTGTAAATTTAAATGCTTACGTGACTTTAACTTATATAGTATATCTCTCCTCTTGCCTATCATAGGATTGTTTATTTTGTTTGTTGTTGAGATGTCACATGAGAACGAACAAGCAAGCCCAGCTATTAAGGATATGACTATGACAAATCACCTCGTAGTTGAAATGCATTGTCTTGAGAAAATGATAATCAGGATCTTGAAAATTTAAAGCCAAACTCCTACGCAGCACCATAAAAAACGCCAAGTTATCTCCATACGGACATGTTTGGATGTTCACGCAGGCTCTTGAAATAATTCTAATAGGAAGATTTCATGGAACACCTGATTGATACTTGTGAATATTTTCTTTTCAGAGTGTGCTCATAGAACCCACTAGTGGAAACACTGGAATTGGACTGGCCTTTATGACAGCTGCAAAGGGTTATCGGCTCATACTGACAATGCCAGCTTCAATGAGCCTTGAAAGAAGGATCATTCTTAAGGCTTTTGGTGCTGAACTAGTTTTAACTGATCCAACTTTGGGCATGAAAGGAGCAGTCCAAAAGGCAGAGGAGTTGGCGGCAAAGACGCCCAACTCTTATATCCTTCAGCAGTTTGAAAACCCTGCTAACCCAAAGGTAATTTTGGGATTATTAGTGTTAGATTTTCTTAGATAATCAGAAAAATTCCTTTTTCGTAGTTTTAGTGGTAACAAATCACTCAGCATTGCAATTAAGTCCGATTAGGTACTGTCTCTAGACTCTGTTTTGGCAAAATTGAAAAAAAAAAAAACCTAGGGGTTATATTGAAACCAGGATCAAACTTTGGTGACAAACTTGTAAGGGTTGAAACTAGGAGAAAGAAATTGAAAAATGAGCTGAAACTTTAGGAACTAAATTGTTACAATTGAAACTTAGATGATGGAATTGGATTTCCGATCAAACTTTTGGGAATAAATTTTTTAATTAACCATTCTTCTTTAATGTAATTTAGATTCACTATGAGACAACTGGGCCTGAGATTTGGGAAGGAACTGCAGGCAAAGTTGATGCCCTAGTATCCGGTATAGGTACCGGCGGTACTATTACGGGAGCAGGAAGGTATCTCAAAGAGCAAAACCCTAATATCAAGGTGAGCTCTCCTAAATTTTCCTCCTTTTTATGCCTTTGTAATTTGTACTTAAACTAACATTTTACTTTTTATGGTTTCTGTTTCCTCCATTAAGCTATACGGGGTGGAACCAGCTGAGAGTCCCGTCTTATCTGGTGGAAAACCTGGTAACCTCACCCCGCCTATAATTCTCTTTATTCTGTCATACTGCCTTCTATGCTGTATGAAAAAATCAGTCACTCACATATGTACTTCCCATTTTATTTTATTTTTTATTTTTTGCATGATTGTAAAAGGATTACATATTTATAAGCTCAAAAAATTTATGGTCCTTCTTCACCGCTCGTACTTTATGTATCTGCCATCAGAGAAAAAGGAATGGGTAGACTTTGTGCGCCAATTTCATGTAGTTTTTTTTTTGGTCATATTTCGATGAATTCTTGCATTTGATCAAACTCGCTCTTATTTCTTGATATTTAATTTTGGTGATAGTAGAAGTATGTATACATACTTCATCTATCTATTATTCTATATTATTTTGATGATGTCTATCTCTTTGTTGTACACACAACTCTCAATCTCCTTCCTTCAAAGAGATATTCATTGGCATTGTAGTGGGCTAATGATGGAACCCTCACTATCAAGATACTAATCACACTAGTAAACAAATGTGATGTATCTAATTATCCACAACCAAGATATCCAAGATTGGAGTAAATGAAGTTGAAAGAAAAAAATCCAAGCACAATCACAACAACAACACAAGATTTACGTGGTACACCCAAACCGGGCTACATCCACGGGCACGGAGAGATCAAATCTACTATCAAATGAGGATATTACAAGATTTGGTTAGAGATTACCACTCTATTACAATGGGCTTGCAACCTTCCAATGGAAATCCCTTTTTGCTGCACCTTCTTTGAAGCACCTTACGATTCCGCGAAACCCGCTTCGAAATGCTTCTTAGAATTCCTCCAATCAATCTTGGAAGCTTTTGAATCAAGCAAGAAGAACAAGAGAGCTCTTTCTTCAACCCTCTCTACACCTCTCTTCTCTATTATAAGAAAAGGAAAAACCTAGAGAGCAAAAATGAGAACTCACTCTTTCTAAACCCAAAGAGAATCTCTCTTAACATCACTTGGCCCAATATACCAAATGAGTCAACTAAAGCCCAAACCAATTACTAACTAGCCCATTACATGAGTTGTTGAACCAAATCGAAAATAAAACCAATTAGGCTAATAAGTGAATTTGATATCACTAACCCAACCGACATTCTCTTATGTACCCTACAAAAATAACAATTTTCTTTTCCTATGAAAAAGTGTGTTTTTTTTAACATAAAAATCTGTTTTTCCCCCCATTTTCCTGTTCCAGCTTACAGTCTCTTCAGTTTTTGATAGCATGACATGACTTACACACGCCTTCAAGATGCCTTTGGTAACAGTAGGAGAAAAATGAAGTTGTAATAACATTTCACATAAAAGATCTATTTCTTCCCATTATGGCTACCATTTTTTGCTCATTTATTGCTATTCACATCTTAGCATATTTAGTATTTTTCTCCATTTACTTTCTTCAGAAAGGATGGTTCTTGTTGATGGTAGTTCTGAAAAAACTTCTACTAATATGCTTTGCAAATATGCCAGGTCCGCATAAAATCCAAGGAATAGGAGCTGGTTTTATACCTGGTGTTTTGAATGTACATCTCCTTGATGAAGTTATCCAGGTAAGTTCATTTTTATTTAATTTAATTATGAGTTCCCTTTCTTGGTTAAATTTGGTTGACTGGTTAGTCATTATTGATTTCGTCAACCAGCTTTGGACCTACTTCTTTACTCTAGAAAGCAGGTGCTCCAAAAAATAACTTTAGCTAATAAATAGTCTGAAATTTTTGTTGTCGCGAATGCTAAAATGCACTTTTGGGCCTCATAAACAGAATCTCTAATTCGAAGCTTTTGTTTTTTCTACAGTAAGAAATAGTTGAGAAGATGTGAGTAAAATAGTTATTAGTGCTTCTTTGAAAAGCTTTGGTCAGATAACACTACTGCAAAATCTCTAGGCTGGCCAAACAGGCCCTTAGTTTGGATCACATCTTGCATACCTTTCAGATTATAACATTATATACGTGATATCATTTTCCAACTTCTGTCGTTCTTGTTTAATGTGCTGGTGATCATGATCAGATCTCAAGTGAGGAGGCAATTGAAATGGCAAAAACACTTGCTCTCAAAGAAGGGTTGTTGGTGAGTCTTTCTATTTTGCAACATTTTATTGGTTAGGCTCAAGGAAAGTTCCGACATTGTGGTTCTTTGCCAAGCTTCTTATATGTGCCAAAATCCGACATTGTGGTTCTTTGCCAAGCTTCTTATACATTGCTGATTATGGCACAACCATTGCAGGTTGGAATATCATCTGGAGCTGCTACAGCTGCAGCGATCAGAGTTGCACAGAGAGCAGAAAATGAGGGGAAGCTAATTGTTGTGAGTGCTTATGCTTTTGCTATTCTAGCCTATCTTGTCCTTTATTTTCCTTTATTTTCCTATTATACTCTTTATCTCTTCATAATGCCTGGAAAAGAAAAGCCATATCATTCTTTAAACTCGGGGCCTGATTTGCACCCGAACCTGAAATTTATTGGATCCTGTCTTGTGACCCGCACCTGGCCTATGGACACTTTGGATCGCTCTAAGTATTGCCGAGAAAGAGAAGTCATGTCACTAAGAAATCTCCGTCGATATTTCTTTCTTGAGTATTTGATCACAAGTATCCAAGTTTTTCATATAAATTTGTAGTTAGGCTTCTAGGAATTTCAAATAAGTTCCATAGCTAAGGTGGAAGGCATGTTTGAAATGGATCTGTGTACCTAATAAATGATAAAAGTATCAACGAAACATGGAATTAGTTGAAATTATTCTGAAGTGTTCCCCGAGTAAAAAGAAGTAGAAAGACCAGTAGCCTGTCGTTGAGGCACAGCTCTAAGCTCATGGTCCTAGATAGCAGATACTAACCCAGCTTTAAGAAGCAGCTGGAGCAGGAGGCTGAGATGAACTTCAATGTCTCAAAAGAAGCGGCCGGAGTTTGAAGCTTTTACTTCGAGCTTCAGTGTGGGACTAATGATGGGAACTTGAAGAAAGAACTATTGGCGATTCTTCAAATAACTCTACTTAGACAATATTTAGATAGTTCTATTCCCTCTTACGTCTTAAAACAATGTGTTTATTGATCTAATCAAATGCTAAACTGCTGCGGTAACAAATGTTTGTCATGTTAATATATGAGAATGATTCGCTCATCCTATTAAAATACTATGAATTTTCATCTCCACTCCTGCTCGTTTGGCTTTTGAATGAATGTGCTTCCTCCTCTCTCTTGTTGCAGGTTGTGATCCCGAGTTTTGGCGAGCGCTATCTTTCCACGCCGCTCTTCCAATCGATCAAAAAAGAAGCCGAGAGTATGGTTTTTGAGCCCTAAGAGGTGAGAACTCTAAATCCACCCTCCTTTTCACATGTTCTTATCTCAATAATTCTCTCGTTTGCATGACTTCTGAAATCATCTTTGTTTGGTGATGAACTTGTGAAAGTCTGTTTTGTTGCACTTGGAGTCTGTTTTGCACACTGAGTATGTGTTATAATGGTGTAATTAATTGTCTTTTTTTTTTCTTTTATTTTTCTTTTGTTATCCAATTGGCCATTAATATCAATCAATATAATTATCAATTGATATATCATGCATATAGTAGCTGGAGGACAAAGGAAGATGGAGGCATCAATATGAGTCCAGCTACTATCTTTTTAGGAGGATGGAGGTATTCGTCCTCCTAAGTCGTTTTATATAACAGGGATTCCGAATCGATGATCGAAATTATTAAAGTTAATTTAGAGTATTTAAAGCATCTAGAGACTAAATCTTATAGCTTTTAAAAATTATTTACGTAGTTATCAAAGGATAACAAAATCGATAGTTTTTGTCTTTTTGAGGGCTAATATGAGCCGTTTACTTGTTTAACAGTGTAGAGCAAATTAAACTACTTCAATTTTTGCTATAAAATTTTTTATACTCTAGATTTGGAATTTTTGATAATTTTAAAATTTATGAAATTTAGTTTCTAGACGCTTTAAATACTCTAGATCAACTTTGATATTTCCGATCATCGATTTGGAATCCCTATTACTAAAACGACTTAGAAGGATATTTCTAGAAGGATAGTAGCTGGATTATAATACTTCTAACAATATCAAGTCATTAGTACTTGTAGGTTTTCGACTTTTGAATGAAGACTTGTCGGGTTACGATGATAATGGTTTCCTAGGGTTTAGTAGTTGATTGGTGGAATAGCATGATCTAAGAGGTAAAACGGGTCAAAAGAGTAGAATTAATGGTGGAAAATTTGATAGCACCAAATGCTTGGTGCTATTAGAAGCACTCTAGTTAGACCCTGGACCACCCCTTACCTTAGATCATCGTATTCAACCAATCACTTACTCTATCCTATGGGATCGATATCATTCTATCCGCACATTTCTTCATCCAAGGGCCAAAAATTTAATAGTACCAATGACTTGTGCTATTAGAAATATTCCAGCCTAACTCTCTCTCTCTCTCTCTCTCTCTCTCTCTCTCCGGCTACTATACTCGTATGAGTATAAATTTTTTTGTACTTATAAGTTTGCGGACGTTATACTTATCCTTTTGACCATTTATACTTGTTAGATTATATTGTTCAACCAACCATCCACTCAATCTTATGGATCATTCCAATTGGGATTCACTATTATTTTAACTGCCCATCCCTTCATCCAAAAGTTAAAAACTTATGAGTACAAAATGATCTATACTCATAAAAGTATAGCAATCATACTATATATATATATATATATATATATATATATATATATATATATATATAAAATTGAAAATGATAGTCGTTAATCACCCTTATGATACTCGTAATATAGAATAAGTGATTATTTGTAAGCCAACACATGATATTAATTAGAGTAATGCTAGAGGTACATCCCATCAGGGGTGTAAGATCTACATCTCATCCATCCAATTGGTAAGATGAAAGTACTAGTCACTTGATGTGACTAGTGGACATCATCCCACTTATTAGATGGGTGGGATGTAACTTATACACCGCGGACGGGTGTACATGTAGCATTTTTCTATTAATATTGCGCACTTACACTTACACTACGTAATAATAATACTTATATAATATCTTTGTTGTCTATCACGTGTCTATCATACACGTGGTGTAATTAATATCTCCTCGACCTACTCCATCTCTTTAATATCTTCGTTCCCTATCATCACCATCTAATACTGCCTTTATCTTACGCATAATTCATCTCCTAGTAAATGTAATACCTATATAATATCCAATTAGATCCTGTATTTAATATATTCATTGCATATCATACGCCTGATGTGAAGCCTATATAACATTCAATTAGATCCCCTATATAATATCTCCATTGACCATCATATGTGTGATTTGAAAATTCATTAATATCCCCGCCGCCAATATCAACATAATATCTCCTAAGATTGTTCTCATCCGCTGGTATATAGTCGTCATCTTTCTTGTATGCATACAATTCAACATTGTCGGTTGTATGCAAAAAAGATTCTTCTTCTCAGAAAATTGTGGGTATATTTTTTAGCAGAGGTTTTTTTTTTTTTTTTTTGAGAAATATATAGCAAGCTACATACTTCATTCATAAAGCAAGATGAATTAAACGTACAGTGTGGTGGTGGAGGTAGCTGAGGCCTCCGAGACTATTTGAAGAGGTAATTAACACACATTGTTACATGGAGAGGTGCTATTGCATACAATTCAACTGTTGTATCAAAAATATAATGTACACTAATATTGATAATAGGAGTAAATATCTTTTTAAGTATTTTGTTATTTTTTATAATGTTGTGTTCTTTTCTAATAATATTTTTGATTTATTTAATAGGATCCATTTAGTTAGCGACGAATTTTGCCAATAAAATTGTTCTTAATACAACTATTCCAGAAACTGAAGATTTCATTTACTAACCTTATCTTATTTCAGTTTACTTTTAATATAGGCAATGAGTGACTGTGAGAAGATTAATCTTTTTTGACATAATGGACAAAAATGTATGATCTCTTTCAAAATTTTCTTCGATAAAATAATGATATTATTTTCAGTTTAGTTCAGTTATAAATTATATATATATTTTTTTCATGATACTATAATTCTATTTTTTAGTTATTTTGATAATAATAAAATACTATATATGAAAATTATAATATTTATTTATTTGTAACAAAAATTTAGTATTTTACGGGGGATGTTTTGTACGTGCACTAAGGGCATGTTTGTTTCACCGTAAATGAGAAAGAGGAAATTAGTTTTCGATAAAAACTGATCACTTTCGCTATTTGGTTTACCGTAATATTATTACGATCGAAAATTCACTTCATCCAAAATATCAAAATTAACTTCGCCCTCCCAGAGAGCCAAGTCAATTTCGGTGAGTTGAAGGAAAGTAGTTTGAAAACTTAAATTATACTAATAACGTTAGGGCTAATTTCCCTCTTCACCCCCTTTTTTTTTTTCCTCTACAGGTACCCAAAAAAAAAAGGTCTCTCTCTCTCTCTCTCTCTCCCTCTCTCTCTCTACATATCCTCTTCTCTTTTTTTTTTTCACTTTTTTAAACACTTGGGGCGTATAATAATATATATTTAAATTTTCCATATATCTTTTATTTAATTTATATATTTCAAATATTTGTTAAATGTTAATATTTTTTTAACTTTAGAATTTTATTTGTTGCATTACTATAAATTATATGCAAAAAAATTAAAATAATTTTTAAAATTTTATTTTATAATTATATATATAATTATATTATTTTTATTTATTATAATTTATTATTTACTAAGTTACAAAATAAAAAATAATATCACTTATTAGTAAGTTTACGGGGGGTGTATGGATTAAATAGTTTTCAGTAAAACAAGCAGCGTATGTAAAGAACTATATTTTTTACGCCATCTATTTACTACCAAACAAACGGAAGTACTGACAGAACTTCACTTAATCTTTACCTGAGCTCTAGTAGTTCAAACCAAAGTCCACTTACGTTGAAACACTTATGTTGAAACAAACATTGCCCTTAGTTAAGTATAGAGAGCAGCTCTTGGCCTAAAGTTTGCTTATAACCATCATTACTGACTTTTGATTCAATGATCAAAAGTGCAGATTCGAAAGCTAAAGCAGCAAAGCCTTGATGCTTTTAGAAGCAAACCAGGCTAAATTATATATATATACGAGTCCAAAAGATCAACTCAAGTGGGATCACTGCAGAAGCACTAGTATTTGGTGCTTCTAATGCATAATAACCCGCCAAAGTCTCATCACTAACACTAAAAACCCCTTACCCTTTCTCTACTTTGCTCACCATTTCACGATATTTACCTATCAGACATCAGAACTCAGAACTGCGAAAAAACTAATTATCACAAAAACAAGAAGATAGGACAAGTCTTTAGAAAAGAAATTACTGTGTAGCACAACAATTTCAAAACAACTTATTTACCACATGAAATTACTAAAGTACCCTCAACCTATTTAAGAGAATAACTAGGTGTAAAGGCTTCAGAACCAACCATCACCATCTGTTAGTAGCTTGCAATCTGATTAGATATAATTATGATTCCATGCTACAGTTTCAATCACCAAATAATTGCATACTTATTTTCCCACTTGCACTAATTTGAAGTGACTAATGCAATTGAGAAAGCCTTGAATTTAAGCTTTCAATTGCAATGTGATTAGACATAATAATTATGATTACATGCTACCAGTTTCAATCACCAAATAATTGCATGCTTATTTTCCCACTTGCACTAATTTGAAGTGACTAATGCAATTGAGAAAGCCTTGAATTTAAGCTTTCAATTGCCAAAAAAAGGAAGCAAAATAATAAAACAATCTGGCATGTATACAGACCTCAATACAGCATTTCTTTCTTTTACAGATAAACAACAGATTACTAAAGAGGCCTTTATGCCTCTTTTCTTTCCCCCCATTCTTTTAATGCTTTAAATGCCGATTCTATAGGAAAATATTAAATGCAACTTAGAACTTACATATATGATGGTTGATAGATGGATGAACGGGACCCTCATGTTTCCAAAATTGAATGCGGTGTCAAATTACTTCTTCTGCCTCGTCGAGTTTCAAGAGACTGTTCGACCGTAGCAGATCGATGCAATATAAAGGTTCTTGGCCCATTTTTCCTACGAAAAAGCACACATATACATTTCTTGCCAGTAAGTGCTAGTAAAGTTTTTGTATCATCTCTACCATGAAGAGGCTGATATATAATTGATAGAATACAAGTTTGAATAAAATATAAGACTAGTATAAGAAATCCTGAGCTTTTGCGGTTGCAAGAACCTGGAACAAACTCCTTGACCCCCAAAATAGATGCTCTCAACTTAAAAGCTTTTGCTTATAGGGGTAGAAAACATGGATTTGATGTGAAAAAGAAAAACCTTAGTCCTTTCTCCCTTCTCAGTAAGCACTTTCAAAGAAGCTTTAGCCGGGCCAAATAAGCCCGAAAGACTGATAGTCTCTACAACCATGAGATATCATTTGATAATTAAATCAAGTCAATTTAATATATTCCCCTTGAAATCATGCATATCCCTCCAAAGTTCGAAATATCACAAACACCCCTATGAAAGCACAATATTGTTTCGTAAAATCAAATTTTGGCTCTTTTTAGAGAAATATTTATAATACTTTAAAGAGTACAATTTATATTATGCACACAAATACAGGGGCATGCGTGATATTTTAAACTTGTAAAGGGCATCGACACAACTATGTGTCATTAGAGGGGCAGTAGTGAAATTTTTCCTAACACTACTTATTTTTGACAATTAAGCAAAATAGTTATACCTTCACATGGTTGCTCGGAAAGGCTGAAGTACGCAGAGTTTCTTGTGTCTCATCCATCAACTTTCTCTTTGGTATACTCAAAATAAAAGCGGCTTGATCAGGAGTGGCTGCTGTAGATGTGATTCTATAACCACTTTCCCATCGGCGATGAATGCCCTCACTGGGATAAAGAAAATCTAGCTCTACTACCTACATCACAGGGGCATTCATGAACCAAGCCATTCATTAATTGAGCAATCCCAAGTTCTTTAATAATTGAAAAATAAAAATCACTAATAGCAAGTTGAAGAACTTAATGAAATGCAAAATTTCAGAAGAATATTTTTAACACTTCTGTACAAATCTCACAAACTTATGAGAAATAAACTATATGTGTGAAATCACAACTTTTTCAATGTGCAGAATAATTTGTCAATTTCATCAAGATATGGGAATATTGGCATTTTGTTTCTCTTCTAATTTTTAGAGGAAATTTTAACAGGTAAACATCAAAATTCTGTCCTTCAGATCTTTCCAACAATGTTGAGAAGAGACCGAGTTTCATATAGAGTTAAATCTTAGTTACAAATACAAATGAAAATCCACATACACACAACACATATGAAGAAGAGAAGATCTCAAAAGACAAGAGAAGCAAAAAAGAAAAAAGGGTGAAACACACATAAACGAGCATCTTTAGTGAAAGAGAAAATGCTGGTTGCTACACAAGTAGAGATTTTGGTAACAAGAAAGACATAAATTGTTTGCTTTAAAAAATGATTTCTACAACTATGAAAAGAAGTTCAAATACCCAGTTATGGTCGCACCAAAGTGGAACAATAGGAGAGACATGAATTTGAGACACTAATTAGTCAGTAAGCCAAAAGGCATTTACCACTGAACCAAGCAATGGCCCCTTCAAGTTACAAAAATAAAGAATATAAATATATTCAAACATATAAAAGTGTTGGAAAACATTACCTGATCAGAATAGCCGGAATTCCGTGACATAACGACCCCCCAACGATTACCCGCAGTAGTCATGGATGTTACGTGAAAACCTTCTTTCCACTTTTTGTTAATCCACTTATAGGGAAATGACTCGCTGACTTTATATGACTGTTGGGTGTACGAAGTTCCTGACACCAAAAATCAGGAGCAAGGTTGGGAAATGAACAATTTTTATAAGTATTAAAAGGTACAGAAAAAATGAAGAAATATTTTATGCATGCGAAAGAAAAGAACTACTTGGTGAAAACAGATAAATTTTCTGTATTAGATTGCTTACGGAAGATTCCCACTTTCTTTCCAATGATGGGACATCCAAATTGATGGTCGGCTCTATTAAACATGATCTACACTATTAGAAGTATCTAGGTATCATATCAAATTCCATGATTTTTCGACATCTTTTGTCTAGTGAAGGTCTCAAAATGTGTGTGTGTGTGTGTGTGTGTGTGTCTCTCTCTCTCTCTTTTCCTAAAAATATGTTCTATTTTAGAAATGTTGGATATTTAAAAATCACTTCTCTCAAGAACTGGATGCGTCCAAAACTTAATATAAGGATGTTTTTGTAAAATATTGCACTTTTGAGGGTACACATGAAAATTCAGGTTTTACATGGGAATATATGTAAACAGATCATTTTCGAACAGTAAAGATATTCGGTAACAAGTTTCACATAAACATGCTAAGACTCCTATATAAAATTGCTTTCTACTGGTTAACAACCTTGTCTGATAATTAACGACTGCATCAGAACTTACATAGAATCATAGAATGAGTATATTTATATGTGAGGATATTTGCTACTATTAATATACATAACAATCATACGCTCCAATCTTAAATGCATTTCTACTTGTCTACATACTATGAAAAAATATCTAACCTCTAGACATAACCACAAGCGAACTTCCATTTGTCCCGCCAGATATGGAACTGATATAATAATTCTTTTCCCAGTATGCCATAATCCAATCCTAACAAAGAACCCGTGTGAAAACAGTCATCAGTGCTTACAAATAAAGATAGCAACTAAATGAAAATAAGAATAAAGCTAAAAACCAGCCAAAATAATTGCGATTTGCACTTTGGACCACTGAAAAGGAAAACTACATCTAAGCTCCATTTAGACTGCTAGCACTTACCCATTTCCTTCAAATTTTTGCATTAAAGTAACGGAAATATCATAAATGAAATGATGGAAGTTTCAGATGATATTTCAATATTTACTGGATGGAAAATCTGAAGGGAGTTAAGTGCTAAACACACACACACACACACACACACACACACACACACACACACACCATACCTTGTGCAGGAATAGAGGCGACAGTTCATAAACTTGAGAAGAGAAACCAGTTCCTGCATCCATAATGAGGGCCCAAAGATTTGTTGATGACGCCACTGAACTAATATACAAGCCATCTTCATTGCCCTTCTGTATATGTTGCTGAAGTCTAGCATCTGCTACATTATAGTGGTATCTGTGGAAAGAAAATCTTGAGCTCAAAATTTCAATTGTTATTATCATGTAAAAGGAGAGAGAGAGAGAGAGAGAGAGAGAGAGAGAGAGCAGAAGCCATGATCAAGATGTGATCACAGTGTTGTATAATGATGAAGGTTGCTTTGCCCACATGTCACAAGCGGCAGCAGCAATTCTGATGTATGTTTTTCATCCCCAACTCATGCTTTTCATCCCCAACTCTGGAGTTCAGAGCTTTAATTTCTAAGTGAGATGAACAATGACGCAGTTCACATCTCTGAGAGCATGTTCTATCAGTCCATAGACTGCATATTTAATTCAATTTAATATAAATATACTTGCCATCAAAATTTTTGCAGAATATTTTAACTAGAACAACTAATTCTCTCAAGATTAGGCCGACTTTCATTAAGAATATTCCAGACGTGTAAAGCTACTAAAGTAAAAGTAACTTAAAACCAACAATTTTATTGGAAACTCACAGCAAAACACAGAGCTCTTGCCAAATATCAAATAAAATAGCCAACATAGGTAAACATGAAGCTTAATAGATTCGTACTACATATGGAAGAAATCCTAGTGATTACCAATCAAGCGCACGTAATTCTTAACTTGAAAATATATTAAATTGCAAGCCATAAACATATAAGAATCTTTCCGGCAGCTAAAAGGACAAGTACGTAAATCTCAAATTAAATGCACAATTTGTTTAATTACCTCTGCTTCATAGGTCGTCTAGCATTGTAAACTGAAATCCATTGTGTAGCTGGGCTTCCTAAACGAACTTTCTTCTTGGGTTGCTCATCTTCTTCAAGGTTTACCGCCAACCTTCCACGTTTCTGTCCAACCTACATATGTAAATGGAAACATATTAAAGCAAATTTAGTAAGGGCTTGTTTGGCCTGACTTTTAAAATTGCTACTCTCTTCCTGAAAGAAGCAACTATGTGTGACTTCTAAAATAGCTCCTCTCTTCCTGAAAGAAGCAACTGTGTTTGGCAAATGAAATGTCTGCAGCTTTTGGCTTGGTGTGAAGCTAAATCAGCAGTTGTGGCCCCAAAGCAGAAGCTCTAATCTGAAATTAATGCTTTGCTTTGTTTTCGGTGGGTGGAAAGCTATAATGAAAAGGTTCTTAGTTCTCCTCTATAGATTTTTCTCAACACCACTTTACCAGTAGCTCCAGCTGGGCAAAACAGGTAATAGAAATGGTAAATTTTGAAAGTCACAAAAATAACTGTTATTGGATAATGGAATTGAATGATCAATTCTGATTGAAATGACCTTTAGAGCACCATCAATTCTGATAGGTCTTGAAGAAGTGCATGGTTCGATTAAACTATCAAAAAGGGAAATGAGTTTGGCATAGTTTGGCTCTTCATCAAACTTCATGTTTGTCACAGTCTCAAGAAAGTGCTTGAATGGAAGTGGACAGAAACAGCACAAAAGCTCTGCTGAAGTAGCCATTTTTTTCTTACATACAAGAAAGCTTTTGTTATCTCCCTGCATTATTAACCAAAATAAGAAAAAGGTTCAATTAAGTACAAAGTAAAATTCTACAGTAAAAAAAAGACTTTATTAAAAGCTAAGAAAAAAATCACATATACATATACACACAACCCCATGTAAAATTTGATTTTTCATATACCCCTCGAAACGTTGTTTCTCGCAAAAATATCTGAAGTTGGAGCGTCATCCAATTTCTGGGAAGTAGGTTTCATGCTTTTTGTAGAGAGGAACTTTGAAGGCGACAAGGCATATATAATAAGAAACCAAAATTTAAAGCCTGTATATACAAATCTGATTTTGTACAGCACATACATGAATAGATATTTTGTAAGGGGTATATGCAAATATTACAGCTAAAATAGTACCTGATAGCCTTGCCAGGGCAATCTTCCTTTGAGGAGAAATATTAATGTATAGGCCAGTGACTCCAAGTCGTCCCTCCTACTTCCTGTCCTGCCTAAATGGGCATGCACACTTGCATACCTTATTGTACCCCTGCCACCGAAATAGGGAAAGAAAGAAAGAAAGAAAAAATTATGTGAAGAAGATAAATATAAAAACTAAAAAAAAAAATTAAAAAAAAAATGAAAGAAATAAACCTAAAAATATCTGGCCTCTGATCATATTCAACATGTTGACCCGACGATGCTTCCTTCCATTTAGATGCTGCATCATAAATATGTCGAGTACACAAAATTAAGGAGGAAAAGAAATCCATTTAAATAGTACAGAGATCAGAAGTGACTAGAAGCTTGAAGGCTCCATTCAGAAGCACCATTACAAAATGTTTGACAATGCAAGTTAAAAAACAAACAAGAGGAAGTGAAGTTCAAGGAAACTTGAGTTTCAGTACACTTCTGCCTGGTTGTCTGTTTGCCTAGAAGTCACCATAGATAAGAAGATCTAGTTGTTGGCTTTAATAGATTGGTGTTAGATTAATTATTCACGTGTCCAAGTTTACTCTTTGAACCCATAAGGTTCCTTATGGGGAAGTAAGCACTGCAAAGAAGGTCTAATTCTCTACTTTTCTTATTTTCACTAAATCATAAAGCTGAACTCAGCACTTAAATGGATCTTTGAGTTCATGCCACAAGTTATGTCAAAACAAACAGCACATTAATTAACTAAGAAAATGAAACTAATATTTGAAATATAGCCATACCCAAGCCAAGATCAATTAAATAAAGCTTTTTCTCATCAGCAGTTCCAGGCTGACCAAGTAAAAAATTTTCAGGTTTGACATCTCCATGAACAAACCTGGATAAGAAATAACATTAAAGGGATTGGACTAGTAAAAAGAGGAAACAAAATTCAGTTAGCTACAAAAATGGAAGGCCCAAAATGGAAAAGTTACCCCCTTGAGTGAAGTTTCTCAAGAATTGAAATGGCTTCCACAGCAATGCAGGCCACCATATTTGCCGACATCCTGTGCAAGAATTAGCAACTTACTGAGCATGAGAAAAATAGCAAACTTAACAGATGTTTGAAATAAAAATTGTCTGGCACTTTTGTTGCGGTGTCTGCAATGGGCTAATGGGTCCCAAAAGCAGAAGCTTCCATTTACAGAAAATTGCTGCTTCTGCTTTTGCTGCAGTGGGAAGCTATCACGAGGATTTTAATGAAAAAAGCTGTTGAAGCTTGTTCACAGCTTTACTCAGACAGCATTTACAACAAGCCCCAGTTGAGCCAAACCAGCCCTAGAAGATGAATAGTATCTTCTCTTACGCTTGACCAACTGAATTCCAAACATCCCAAAGGCTAGGTCCTAGCATGTCCATGACCTAAAATAACAAATAAGTATAAATAGTTAGATATAATGATACCGTGGTTTCCCTAGTGCACTATCGTTGAGAAAAAGTCTAGACACATAAGAAATCAATGAAGATTGTACTGACCAGAATATAGTAGTCTCCTTGACGGCCCTTGTAGTGAACCCATGGTACTCCATAGCATCCATTAAGAGTGCTTGAAACCAGAAATCAAATCAGATGAATCAACAAAGTAAACAGACTGATTTTAATTACATATACATCCCTGTGAAATTACCTATTTAGACATATGTCATTCAATAAATCTGCAATATTATATAGTCCCTTCAAAAACATAATTTCTTGCATATATACCCTTTCTTTCAAAAATACTCTTCTTAAGAAGTTTCCTCCCTTGCAAAACCAAGTTCTGCCCATGAATCGGACAGTACGTTTTCTAAGAAAGTGCACTTTCATGAGGTATATATATTCCAGAATTTACAGGACTAGGTATGCAAATATATAATTTTGTCAGGGACATATATGTAGAGGACCCATCATAACACAAGAAAATATAATGAGTCGGTGCCTACTTATAAACTTGCCACTCATATGGTGGGCCATAGTTGCAACCCTTACTATTTCGGTGCTCAAATTTTAGTGCAACCTGCACATTATTCAGGAAGGAATCAAGGAATGAAGTGCCATTAAAAAGAAACAATATTTTCTGGCAAATTATGGAAAATTGAATGTTAAGGGTGAACCTCAAAAGCATCTGGGCCTGTGCGGTCGGTTCCACCAGATACCCTTCTGCCAACATAAACCTGACCAAAACCACCTTTTCCCAATTTTCTGTCAATCTTATATACAGGAGAATTACCTACTTGAACCTGCAATAGAGATGAGCATTTTAGCTCCGCTGCGATAATCTTGTTAATTAATCAGCAACTTAGTAAAGTTGGACAAGAACTGCTATAATGAAAGCCAAACATTCGAAATAAAATTCCAAAACACTAACTAGAAGACCTAGAACGAGAGGATAAAAGGGAAAGAAGAGAAGAGAAGAGGGAAGGATAAAAGAGAACGAAGAGGTAAGGACAGAATGGAAGAAAAGAGGAAAGTACGATATGGCATGGTAATGATTTGGCTCATTTCCTTTTATACATTAGAGAAATTTCCACCTATCACTTGAAGCAACTAAGGAGTTCCTAGCTTGCTTTCTCAAGGGTTAAATCAATGTTCTAAAAGGTGAAAATGGCATGCCAACAATCAAGATACAGCATAGTGTCTATTTGATAGGCTGATTCATAATTAAATTACTATAGACAGCAGACTTCGAAAACTTGGAGAAAGAATGTAAAAAGACAAAAGGAAGTAAAAAAAAAAAGGAAATTTTCAAAAAACTAATAAAGTTTTTCTTTTGGAATTAGATCTTATAAAATACTGCCCAAGATTCAAGTATGCGAAAGAACTTTTTAACAGTAAAATGTTAAATAATCACAACAAGAAACTCTAAAATCTGCATACAATTTTGATGCTAATATTTTTAAGTAGCTAATCATCCACATGAGATGTTTAGCTTGCTCGTATCTTCTGAAGGTGTGGCAATAGTCACTTGCTCTTGTGCTCGTCATCTACCTCAAATGCCCCAAATGGATGCAATCTACACAGGTCGTCATAGAAGTACTGAATGCAATATGCCGCATATGCAGGTACATGCACTGCTTTTAAAACATTTGTTTTAAAATTTGGGCGCTCATATGTGCTGCTTTTAAAACTTTGGGTTAAAAAATAAAATTTTAATTGATACTAATATTTCCACCTTCTTTCATTCAATTTCATGGTGTATGGAACTTAGCAGGACCAAATGAGACTATACATATGAACTTTCTTTTACAGAAACTGAGTAAAATAAATTGATTTTTCCAGTCAACTGGCATTTTCCAACTGTCTCACATCAGGGAGCATCCTGGCTTTTACAATATTTGAAGTAAATACATAAGCATACAACAGTAATTTTTCAGATCATTATAACACAGTATTTGCTTGTTTCTGCCCATTCATTCAGTAAGAAATTCATGCTCCCTAATGTGAGAAAAGCATGTGTGCTACCAATAAAACATGTCACGAACTCAATTAGGAAAAAGATAAGCATCATGTTCATAGCAACAGAAGTCTGATTAGGTAGCCATACGTCATAAAAATAAATTGTAGGAAGTGCATACCCTCTCAGGCACAGGAGCTGCAGTCCCTTCATCCTCAGCTCCTACAATTTTCCCAGCACTACCACCATCCATCACCAAATCTTTGCCACCAATTCCCTCAACTTCTCTATTTACTCTCAACTCTTGACCTCCAGGAAGTGCTTCACCAGGCTGCTCAGGATCTAAGTCGATTACTGAAACTCCCCTCCCTCTACCGCCCACCCTTTGCCTAGCTGGTGTTGCTGAAGTCCCTTTTGCAGCCCTAGTGCCTCTTCCTCTCCCCCTTCTTCCTGGTCTATTAGTGGCTGGCAATATTAAATTCTCAGCTTGCTGATCGTTCTCTTTCTTGGGCTTCTGCCGGGTTTGTCGGGCCCCACTTCGAAGCTCTGGCATTCTCTCTCCCCCATGCAAGTCA
Source organism: Aechmea fasciata (assembly GCA_025177825.1). NCBI lineage: Eukaryota > Viridiplantae > Streptophyta > Magnoliopsida > Poales > Bromeliaceae > Aechmea > Aechmea fasciata. The sequence continues at coordinate 3,411,040 of CM045927.1, read as the reverse complement.
CACCCACATCGAGTTCATAGAGATCACTTATAATCTTCTCATCTGAAAGGTGATGGCATAAAGAAATATGAACGAATTAGAACCCCAAAAAAATCAACAATAGCAAATGCGCAATCTGCTAAGAAGTCGAAAAATAAGACATTTTATTAAGCAAAAACTGAAAACTCTGCCATATTAGAGTTAATAAAAATTCATATTACTGGATGATAAATCAAAGTAACATCAGATCAATTAGAATAACATCCCCACACATTCGTAAAACTTTCTTATTAAATCCTCATCCAAAAGGTCATGCAATGAAGAAACACAAATTAATTAGCTCCAAAAGAGGAAGAAGAAAAAGTATCTTGAAATCAGGTAATGAGATTAGCTATTAAGCAAAAATAACAGCATATTTCATGAAAGAGAAAGGAGGAAAAATGTAAAATGGCAAGAAGATAACTATGATAATCCCAAACACCTCACAGGTGATCAAATAAAGAGTGTTATCCAACATCTGATCGGTAATCAAATCAAGAAAGAAGAATCACGAATAAATAGGTGGCCAACATTCTTATCACCATAGGCTTATGAAAGGATTCAGGTGTGGCCAGAAGAGGGGAGCCAATTCCATCATCCGATCGCAAGAATCGCCGCAAGAAGAAGCGATCCGATCATCTCTACGATTATTAATCTACTCCTCAAATCTCTCTCTCTCTTTCTCACTGAAATCAGAGGAAAAATTGAACCTTTTTACTAATTTTGGCATCAGGATATCACGAAAGAACACAGAATTCAAGATCATGTCGATCACTTCTCCATCTTATCCCCATGAAACGGATCAAAAATGGAAACGTCCCACATCAAACCGCATCAAACCGCATCAAATCACCACCTCTGCGCAACCGATCATCCAAAAGCACGATTGCTAAGCGTCGTGAACCCAAAAAAGATTCAAACCAAAAAATTGAAGTTTCTTAATCAAAAAGGGAAAGATCGGCGACAAATGCGAGAAACAACGTACGATCGGAGGTCCAAGACGAGGCGGAGCGATCAAATCGGGCTCGCCTACGATCGGGCGTTCATCTCCGCGAATCCGATCGCGGCCGATCGTTCGTCCGAAGAGATGCCGGGGGCGGGGCTGCGGCGGGGCATCACGCGGCGCATGAGGGAGCGATCGCCGCTCTAGGGTTAGGGTTTCTTGGGAATGGGGCGGAGAGGGGCGTGAGAGAGAGAGAGAGAGAGAGAGAGAGGAAGGGGAGACGATGGGGAGTTTCTTGGAGCAGGAGAGAGAGAGAGAAGATGATGATATACGCTGCGGCACCGCTGTCCAAAATTTTGCTTGTGTACACAATTCATGCATGCACATAATATAATATTATTAATTAATAATTAATAAAGTAAAAAAAAATTTATATATATATATAGTAATACTGAAATTAAAAGAAAAACGTATTTAAGAAAAACTAAAAGTGGTCTTAAATTTGGATGCCCAATTGCAGAAGCAGAATGAGAGCAAATGATTTGATTTACTTTTAAAAAATGAAATAAATAAATAAATGTAAGGTTAGATCATAATGTAAATAATAATAATGTGATAATATAATATTATTTAGATGGTAATATATGTATGTGTATATATATATATATATAGAGTCCGGCTGGTATACTATCGATAGTACTATGCATTTGGTGCTACCAAGTTTTCCGCCGTTAGATCCACCCCTTTGATCATTTTCACCCGTTAGATCATACTATTCAACCAACCACTCACTTAACTCGGGGCCCACATCATCCTAATCTCACATCTCTCAATCCAATGACCAAAAACTTGATAGCACTAATGACGTGGTGCATAGTAGCCTAGTTCTATATATATATATATACACCACAACGAGTAAGGTATACCTAAGTATGGACAAGAGATGCGTAGGTAGGAATGTCAATCCTTATGGATACTCGCAATTTTTTCTGAATCTGAACCGAATGAAACAGATATATTCGATAAATATGGATTCGGATATGAATATTAAAAATAGAAATCCGACGAATATGAATTCGAATATAAATTTTGATTGTACCCGATCCGAACTAATTTATTTTGTATTATATATATATATATATATATATATATATATATATATATATATATATATATATATATATATATATATATATATATATATATATATATATATATAGAGTCCTATTTATGCTATCAATAAGACGTAAGTATTCGGCTACCAAGTTTTCCACCATTAGATCCACCCCTTTGATGATTTTCACCCGTTAGATCATACTATTCAACCAACCACCCACTTAACCCTATGGAACCCACATCATCTTAACCACACATCTACCAATGACTTGGTGCCTAGTTCTCTCTCTCTCTCTCTCTCTCTCTCTCTCTCTCTATATATATATATATATATATATATATAATATATATATATATATATATATATTTGATATTATATTTGAATTTGTATTTTAAAATTTTAGATTTAATATAATATATTTTGAAATATTGCAAAAAGAAATAATTATTTTGGGTTCAAGGTTCGGTTTCGAATTTTTTGTCGGGTTCTGATTTAGATATAGATTTTTAAAATCCGTCAGATTTGGATCTCATGTTTGAAGTCGGATTCGAATTTTTAAAAATTCGTCGAAAATATAATATATTTTGAAATATTGAAAAAAGAAATAATTATTTTGGGTTCAAGGTTCGGTTTCGAATTTTTTGTCGGGTTCTGATTTAGATATAGATTTTTAAAATCCGTCAGATTTGGATCTCATGTTTGAAGTCGGATTCGAATTTTTAAACCCGTTGACACCTCTATGGGTAGGATTATTTTCCGCTCCCCTTAATCAGTTAAAGTTACTCTCAAAGATGATATTCACTATTTTTATTTCAAAGTTAACAGTTCAATTTCTTACATACAAAAGCATGTGAAATATTGATTAGTTGACATAAAATCCAACTTAAGTTAAAACACTCAGCATAGTTGCAAGTTCTACAATGTTGAAAATAAAGTGAAAGATTTTGTATAGACATTTAATTTCACTCCACATTTATCGAATACTACAACATTTCGCAACATCCAGACATAAGCGCACATTTTTTAATAGTACGATTCATGCAGAATCTTATAATGAAAACCATTTGGAGAGCCAATAATAGACCTGCAAATTTTAGATCAAATTTACAAGTTTTAACTACTATTACTCCGGCAAGAAACTTGTTGAGTCCTTTCCTTGCTGTTCTTTGTAAATATTTATAATACATGTTAAACACAAACAGTGCAAGATGAAAGCATCATCATCATCATGCACTTTCCGGAACTTCTCGATTTACATTTCGAAAGTTTTGAAGCCGAAAACAGGTAATAAAAAATAGTTCAGTTTTATTAGGGTTTGTATGAACATTCAGATCATGGCAAGTCGCGCCTTGAATAACTGTCCATCCCCCCCCCCCCCAAAAGGTTCCACACTTGCACTCAACTGAACTTATCAAAGAAACAAAAAGAAGGCCCCAAAGCAACAGCTTCAAGAATTCATCACAGCAAAAGCTCTTCGGACATAAGACAACAAACATCGTCACGTTGCGCAAACTCCGGCCAGCAAGAAGGGATTTCTTTGTCCTATATACAGCTGGGAAATTGATTCGGCCGATGGCAGCTCGGCAAGATGCTCTCTCAATCTCTGTTCACTTCCCTTACCTGCTGCACACCAGCAATAGACAACTCATGATTAGACTTTCAAAGGATACACTGCCACAAAAGTAGAGAGGTAAAAAAACATGTAGCGCATTTTAAAATGGATATCTGAAGTTCCTCGCTCCTCTCTCTACCTCACATGTATAAGAAACACTACGAAATTCTAGCAAAATGTAATAAGAATATAAATATTCTGAAGCGATAGAAGGTGATAAAAACTCAGTCTGTTAAGCAGTTCATCACAATTTCAAGTGAAAATATTGAAAATTTAATCCGAGAGTTATCCTACCCTTGCTGGATTTTCCTGAACTCTGTAAGGACGGGATATATATTCTCGAAGGCCGTGTATGTCTCATCTCTCACCTGCATAGAAAATCGAAGAAAGATGTAAATTCAGATGGATATAGAACAGATGATGTTTCATCAGAGTTTTTTTTGTCGATGTGGAGGACTCACCTTGGCTCCAGTAAGCACAATCTTGCCGGAAACGAAAATGAGAAGCACGATCTTCGGTTGCTTCATTCGATATATCAAACCCGGAAAGAGTTCTGGCTCGTACTACAGAAGCAAAACACAAGCAGATGCATTCAGGTTAGGAAAAGCAAGTGGGGATCAAAAGAAAATGACAATTTTACAGATTTGATTAATTTTAATCTGTCATGAAAAATCCCCTACAAATGTCCTGGGTTTTGCATAGCTCCCATAGATAAGTAGGTGCCTAAATTCCGTCTCCGTCCCTCACCCCAATGTCCTTCAGTTCCCTAGGTTTGATTAATTTCGATGTCGGTCAGACTACCATAAACAAATATGTTCATCGGAATATGCCTTTTATTCAATTTCCTATTGAATATGTTCATCTGCTCCATTTAAGATTGCGGGGAGAATGCGTTATGCGTGGTAAAAAAGTACAATGAGAAAATATCTTATTTGTTTCTATACATAATATTGTGTTCCGTATATCGCAATAAGTTAGTTACTACGTATTTTCTGCGATCCCACTAGAAAACACAGAAGCATATCCTCATATACTTTTTTGCCCCAATTCCATTTTGCCCGTTAGTGTTAGATAAACGTCCGTGCAAAAGGGCCCTTTGTTTGCAGATTGATAACTACTTTAGATTGAATTACCAAAATGCTAGTGTGTTTAGCCCTCAGATTTTCCCACAAAGAAATTCCTTGCCACGACAGTGACTGTGGCTCCATTTGGTGTAACTTTATGGTTTATAATTTTACACACCCTTTCATGACTTTTGATTTCAGTTTAAGTTCTGTTAGAACTTAAATGTTACCATCGAGAAAATTATAGGATATTCTATCTTGCAACAGAATACTCCGTTTGATTATTGAATATTCCTTTTAATATTACAAACACTATACCAAAAGTTAATAAAATTAAAACTCTCAAACTTCAGATACTATTTCATTTCAAAATACAATGTGCAAATGTAAACGTTACAATATTAAAACCAGCATTTTACACTACCTTACAAGCAGCAACCGAAACATTCGCAAAGGGGGTGACATATCAGTTTTAATATTTCATAGGGGTAAAGTGAGCATTGAGTAACCTATAGAGGGTTTTCTGCAATTTAGCCTCATCAGATATCAGAGATTTCAAAACAACACATACCATAAACTAATCAAATGGAGCATGAGGGATCCAATATTACATTTTTATAAACCTCTTACGATAACAAGTTATCACGAGTGAAAATCAAGACAAAAATAAAAAGAAACAACACATGATCCAAGGCGCAAATTTCACATTTTGAGAGAACACAAATGGAGTATTACTTACACTAGAGAAAGCTCCGTGAGAATATGCAAGGCCCTCAAGTCTTATGGGAAATTTGACGTCGCAGGAACCAACAATGTTTTGAATCTTGAAATCCTACAGTCCAAAATTAGATGGTGATAAATAAACCAAGGCGCGTCTGACATTAAGGTGGATGAAGAAACTCTTCGAAAAAAAAAAGATACCTTGAATTTAGCAGGAAAACCAAGCTTTTGAATAATGCGAGCATACTAGAAGCAAAAAAAAAAAGAGAGCCTGTTAGTTATCTACTGTTTTTCGGTAAGAAAAACCAATGTCAAAGAGAATAAGCTAGAAGCATAATCTAAGAAGTCGATGATGTAAATATGGAATATCGTCGAATACCTTTCGAGCAGCAAGTTTTGATTGCTGTTCACTCTTTGCTCCAGTACAAACCTGACAATACACAGTTTTATACTAAAGTCCATCACTGAGCACTAATTTAGTGAAACAAAAGCATATTAAATCAGTTATTTGAAACAAAAGAATGGACTAAGCACAGGCTCAAAGCCTGAGAACTGAATAAACTGAGGTAACTGACTATAATAACTTCCTATATAGTAGCTGTTAGGTGATGATCGAAAGGGTGCAGCGCTTAACCACAACACTGCTAGATTCAAAATACGTGAGGAGAAAAGATCTAGGCAATATTCTTCATACAAAAAGCAGTCAATTGATATCAAAACCAAAAAACCAAAATATGAAAGCGCCCACAGTGCCGTACTGTTCCGATAAAATATCGGCACAATATGATCCTCATGCTGATGGCATTGCCCAAATCCCTCTTTTGCTTGAAATTAGCAAGTAATTACATCAAATCCCTCTTTTGCTTGAAATTACCAAGTAATTACAACAATAAAATGCAAAAAGTTTGATAAAGAATTTATAATAAGGAATTAAAATATATTGGTGCCAAAGAAAATAAATATTCTATGCCAAAGTGTATCAGAACACATGTATTTTTGTCAATGGCATATTTTGGTAAGGCACAGCACGTGCATGCCATGCTAGCATAATCCCGTATCACAACACTTAAATCCTTGCATCAGATTGACAACACAAACTGAATCAAATGAGCTAGTGCATCAATAAATCTCCTATAGGTGCTACAATGCAGGCACCTATAGAGATCTAAGGACGATAGTGATCCATAGATGGAGCAGGGCTTCCTAAACCTCACTTTTAGGCAACTGAGAAATCTGTCGAGTTTTGACAACCTAAGAATAAGGAAGAGTTTCTAAAAGAAAATCTCTACAATTCTAAGAACCTTAGACCGCCTATATAAAGAGAGCTCAAGATAGAGTACAAACCAAAATAAAATCATAATGAAAATTTGAGTACAACATGTAAGGTCTCAACTTATCATGAGAAACGACTATAAGAATGAAAGCTAAACAAGGGGTACAACTATAATATTCAAAATTACACATATGCCCTTGAAAATTTAATGTGTTACATATATATGCTGCAGAAAAATTAACTGTTGACATATATGCCCCTTATAATTACAATTTATTACAAAAAAAACACGGATCTCATTTAGGGAAGTTACCAATTCATGAGATGGCAGCTAGTTACAAATTAATCAAAGCCTCCACACATGGGCATTTATGTAAAAAAAGCCACAACTTCCCCAAAGATATATAAGAATCTGTTATTGCAAGGAATATATTTGAAAAAGTTCGAGTTCTTGATGAGCTTATATGAAAGCTTATATGACAGTTTGAATGTCACAACAGAATTTCATGAGGGTAAATAGATAAGCATTTTTAGAAAAATAAAACAATGAAAGCCGCACCCACATAGCTGCAAATTGAAGTCAGCTTACCATTTTTCCTGAAGCAAAAATCAATGCTGTGGTTTTTGGTTCTCTTATTCTCATGATTACTGCAGCAAAACGCTGTTTAAGGAGATGGGAACAGTTAGCAGAAAAGGAGAAATATTTTTACCGCAACAAACTAATAATACCATAGAACACATGCAATCATAATATTAACACATCTATGATTTAAACTGATATTGGAAAAACATAAAGGATAATAAAAAGTGTATGTTCATATTCATCAAATTATTTCACCCTGAAAGTAATACAATTTCGAAACAAGGGAAAACAAGCACGAAAATGGCAAAAACAAAAACATGTCGCCAAGCTCTGTTTGATACCTTAGGATTATACTCCGCATTCCGGGCTTGCAAAGCTATGGCTTTAAGATCCAACTTGCAGTCTAAATTGACGGTTGAAACAATATTCCTGGACGTCATACCATTAGTTTTTGCCAAATCAGTAGCCAATTGGCTCATTACTATATCCTTACGTGGCAATGGATTAGACTAATATACCACAGATAACAATAAAAACATTTCTTCCAGGTAAAATGTGTAACAAAAAACTCAACTACTCAATACAACGTCTGTTTGTAACTTTCCCCACTCAGAACAATATCACAAGAAAGATTTGTGTTTGGAAAACGAAGCAGCAAAATCAGCATAGATTCCCATAACCCCCATAACATCTTATTTACGAGAGAACACAGACATAGTGCACGAGCTTCTTTACAGCCACAAGTTTAAAAGAACCATTATAATAGACAAAAATATGGCTGGTTGATTGTCTAGCAGTTTTTAAACCGTCACAGCAATTTTTCCTCTTATGGAAACAACAAAAAGTAGTTATAACAGCAAAAGAAAAACCATATAGCTCAGTGATTGCGGAGCATCTGACATGAATTCTTGAAGCAAAAGGGCCTCAACATACGGCATTTCTAACCAGAAGCACACAGTAAAGCTCACTACAATAGGCAAAATTTTACTCGAAAGTCAGAAAACCGGACATCCAACCATCCCAAATCATATGAGATTTGAAAAATGACCAATGTACATCTTAGGGGGAATTGATGTACAAAATTAATTCAGAAACTGTAACTTCATAGAAACAATCAACTCTCTTACGAAGTATTTATTAACAATTCACTTTCCAGGTGAAAACAATAATTTTATTAGGTTATAGCCACCTAACCTTTTTCCCAACAGACAGATCTAACTTCTAAAATCAAGCTTTAGATCCTACTAGCTGAATAAAACTCGGTCCTCTTAGATAAACTTCCAAAACAGAATTAACTAATCAATCAAATAAGATCCCCTTCTAATCTAATATATACATAAAATTGTGGAATCAGGAGTCCGTGCATGAAGCCACGTCATTCCTTCCTATAAAAATATAAATTTTACTGAGAGAATTTGTAAATGACATTAAGTTTTGCACCTTTTTGCTTAGTTAAAGGATAAGCATCCCATAGCAAAAGGACGAATTTACTACGAAGCATCCCTCAGCAAAATGATGAGTTCACTGATTTAAATAACATCCTGTGTGTGTTCATCACTTAAGAAAAGGTTTTCTCCCGCCTCGGCCTCAAAGTTAAAGTTCACAAGCCGAACATTCTTCTTCTTCTTCTTCTTCTTCTTCTTTTCCAATCTTTGTTTTAAAATTTTTTTCTCTCGAATTTTCTTGATTTGAATTATTTTATTTATTAAATTTTATTCATAAAAATAAATAAATATAATATAACAAAAATAAAAAATGTATTTTAAATAAATAAAAAGTAGATAAAAACTTATTCTATATTTAAACTATGTATCATTATAGATCAAGAATATTTAAAACACATCCTAAATTATTTGAGATTAAAAAAAAAAATTGAAATCTATAATTGAGTTCATCATTATCGATCTTTTTAATATATTTCAGCAATCTCTTACGTTATGAATTTTCGACCGTAACTTGTCAATTATAAAACGAACCATACAGCACGTAAATAACTATTATAACCTTCTATTTCCAAATTAATGTTCCTGATCGATTCCGAAACCTTCGTTCTACGAAAAGGGAAATAATGAGAACTTACTGGAGAGTGGGAACGATGCCGGACGGATGCTTAGAAAGGTCAACCGGCTGGCTCCCCTCCAAGCCCTGATCGGCCATCTCCGCCTCCCCTCCCAATACCACTATTTTCCCCTTCGATCCAACAAAAACTCCTTCAAAAATCCCTCTTTTACACACAATTTCTACACTGGCTCCTATTTTTAGTCTCCTAATCTAACCCAAAATTGTCATATATTATATACTTTCCTACGATCTAATAGCGTTTTATCAGGTTTTCCAACCTACCGGACAAAAAGAAACAAAGATCGGACGCGAAATCGCATGAAATCTCAAGATGAGAAGTGGAAATCGACGGATCTATCGATCTTTTGAGAGATCCAGGGTTTCCGATCCGGGGATCGAAAGGATCGATCTGAGCGGGAAAACGAGGAGAAAGGGCGAATTTAAAGGGGTTTAATGCGCGAAAATGGAGTCCCGGTTCAAAAAAGGGGTCTTTTTATAGAGAAGGGATCGGATTTTGGAGGTTAAAAGGGAGAGGGAGAGAGGGGGGGTGTGTGGGGAGGGGGATTTTAGGGTTTCGTTTGGTTGTGAGGAGGAGGCGACGAATCTTATCGGTGGAGAGAGAAAGGAGGGGAGGGGATCGTGAGGGAGGGGCGTTTTGTAGCCTAGGGTTTGGTATTTATAGTGGTCCACCGGTTGGAAGGGTAGTAGCCGGTGGACCCGCGACGCGACCGGGTGTAGCCGGTTTGGCGAAGGTCGTATTTATATACGGTCTCTAGAAAAGGTGTCCGTTGGAGAGCACTTGGTGTATGTGAAATGACGATAATGGGCCCGTGAGTTGGGTATCGCGTATAGGAATATCAATGAATATGATATCCGAAATTTTATTCGAATCCGAATTCAAATAGAACGAATATATACCGTGCTAAATGGATATGGATTAACCGAACCCGAATATAAATTTATTTTGTATTTTATATATATATATATATATATATATATATATATATATATATATATATATATATAATTTCTTATATTTTATTATGAGTACGATCGCTCTCGTACTCATAAGTTGTTTTCGATGATAGAGCTTCCGAATCGACGATCCACACCGTTAAACGTTATCTAGAGCATTTAAAACTTCTAGAAATAAAATTTTATAATTTTTCGATATCATTTACCTTACGATCAAGAGATCACAAATTTGACAATTTTTAACGTAGGTATGGGATACTTGCTAGTTTAACGGTGTAAAAGAATCGAAATTTGTTGAATTTTTGATAGAAAATTCTATTCACTACATAGATAAAGATCAATAACTCCGATCTTGAATTGAAGGATCCGTCATATGAAATCTCAAGATGAGAAGTGGAAATCGACGGATCTATCGATCTTTTGAGAGATCAGGGTTTCCACGATCCGGGGATCAAAGAAAGGATCGATCTGAGCGGGAAAACGAGGAGAAAGGGCGAATTTAAAGGGGTTTAATGCGCGAAAATGGAGTCGGTTCAAAAAGGGTCTTTTTATAGAGAAGGGATCGGATTTTGGAGTTAAAAGGAGAGGGGGAGAGAGGGGGGGTGTGTGGGGAGGGGGGATTTTTAGGGTTTCGTTTGGTTGTGAGGAGGAGGCGACAGGTCTTATCGGTGGAGAGAGAAAGGAGGAGGATCGTGAGGGAGGAGCGTTTGTAGCCTAGGGTTTGGTATTTATAGTGGTCCACCGGTTGGAAGGGTAGTAGCCGGTGGACCCGCGGCCTTTGACCGGGTGTAGCCGGTTTGGCGAAGGTCGTATTTATATACGGTCTCTAGAAAGGTGTCCGTTGGAGAAGTGACACTTGGTGTATGTGAAATGACGATAATGGGCCCGTGAGTTGGGTATCGCGTATGGGAATATCAATTGAATATGATATCCAAGAATTTTATCTGAATCAAATTCAAATAGAGCGAATATCGTCTTCAAATGGATATGGATTATCGACCGAATATAAATTTATTTTGTTTATATATATATATATATATATATATATATATATATATATATATATATATATATATATATATATATATATATATATATATATATATATATATATATATATATATATATATATATATATATATATATATATATGAGTAAGGCTTCTATGCTTGGACGGAGCTCCGTGCTTCCACGTCGTTTTCGATGTTATGGCTTCCGAATCGTCGATCGGCTCCGTTAAACTTGATCTAGAGTATTTGAAGTACCTAGAAAATAAATTTTGCGATTTTTCGATATTATTTGCCTAGCGAACGAAGGGACCAAAATCAACAGTGAAAATAAAAATCTTACAAAACGCGATAATATAGCATTAAAAATTTAGATCAAAGATATTGATCTTGTTTTATATAGTATAAAGAATTTTCTATCAAAATTTTATGTAATTTGGATATTTTTACACCGTTAAACTTTCAAACGGCTCACTATGACCATTAAAATTATTTGATTTTGTGCCCTTCGATCACTAGGCAAATGATATCGAAAAATTATAAAATTTATTTTCTAGATACTTCAAATACTCTAGATCAAGTTTAACGAGCCGATCGACGATTCGAAAGCGCATCATCGAAAATGACGTGGAAGCACGGAAGGCTCCGTCCGATAGATAGTATAATCGCCACACAATATATATATATATATATATATAGAGTAGGGCTACTTATACTCTTATGAGTAGTAGACCGTTCCTACTCATAAGTTGTTTTTGATGATGGGGCCTCCGAATCGACGAGCCACTCCGTTAAATATGATCTAGAGTATTTAAAACTTCTAGAAAATAAATTTTGTAATTTTTCAAAATCATTTACCTTACGATCAAAAGCTCACAAAATTGACAATTTTTAACGGCCAAGATGGGATACTTGCTAGTTTAACTGTGTAAAAGAATTGAAATAGATTGAATTTTTGATAGAAAATTCTATTCACTACCTAGATAAAGATCAATAACTCCAATCTTAAATTGAAGGATCCGATCATCTATTTTTAGGACGTCGTTCGATTTCGACCGTTCATTTTATGCCCATTTGATGGACTTTATTATGATTTCAAAAAATTACAAAATTTATTTTCTAGAAGTTTTAAATACTCTAGATCATATTTAACGGAGTGGATCGTCGATTCGGAGGTCCCATCATCAAAAACAACTTATGAGTAGTAAGGGTCTACTACTAAAGAGTATAGTTACTATATATATATATATATATATATATATATATATATATATATATATATGTTAGGCGTCATATTAATAGGATATGAGCCCTTGTCTATCAAATTTTTAATCCTTGGATGAGAAATTGTAGGGTTATGATGATATTAGTTGGTTAGAATTGAATGGTCAGGGTTGAGTGGTCCCCACAGGTTATAGTATTTAATCCAATGGTGCGATGAAAAGTTAATTGATCCAGCTAAAAAATTGATAGGACAAGTGCTCCTATCCTATTAAAAGGATAGTCTCTCTCTCTCTCTCTCTCTCTCTCTCTCTCTCTATCTATATATATATATATATGTAGTCCGCCTACTATCCTATTAATAGGATAGGAGCACTTGTCTATCGATTTTTAGCCTTTGGATCAACTCTTTTCAACATTTCTAACCTTGGATTAAATACTATAACCTGGGGACCACTCAACCCTAGGACCATTCAACTCTAACTAACTAATATCATCCTAACCCTATAATTTCTCATCCAAGGGTTAAAACTTGATAGACAGTTCCTATCCTATTAATAGGATAGTATAGCCTATATATATATATATATATATATAGTAGGTCTTGTGTCTATTAGAAACGGAGCCTCCGTGCTCACAAGCGTTCGATGATGGAGTTGAGAATCGACGATCGGCTCAGATTAGACTTGATCTAGCGTATTTGAAATTTCTAGAAAATAATTTTTGCGATATTTTGATATCATTTATCTAGTGATCAAAAAAATTCAAAATCAATAATTTTTAACAGTTGATATCTGCCATTTTCAAGTTTAACGGTGTAGAAGTATTCAAATCAGATGAAATTTTGATACAAAATTCTTCATACTATCTACGAAGATCAAAATTTCTGATCGAAAATTTTAATGCTATATCACTATTTTTTATAGAATTTTTATATTCAGCCGTTAAAAATTATTGATTTTAAATCCTTTCGATTGCTAGGTAAATAATATCGAAAAATCGTAAAATTTCTTTTCTAGAAATTTCATATACACTAGATCAAGTCTAACGGAGTCGATCGTCGATTCGGAAGCTCCATCATCGAAAACGACTTAGGAGTACGGAGGGCTCCGTGCTTCTAATAGCACACAAGACCTATAATTTATTTGGATTTGTACACCATTGAAAATTATTAAACATCAAAATGCCAAAAAATTATCAAACATCAAAACGAGGGGAGGCATGCTAATAATAATATAATTTATTTGGATTTGTACACCATTGAAAATTATTAAACGAATAAAAGAATTTGATGCTAGTGGCTATTTATAGTAATTATATTTTAGGAGATGTTTGGTTGTATGTAGTTGCAACTCTACTGTAATTATAATTATATATAAATATAAATTCGGTATTTAATTTGATGTATTTAACTCCAACTTCTGCAGTAGGAACTACAGGAGGAGGTCCAACTACAGCAATTCGAAATATTCCTAAATTGGTCGCGGAGTTAAAGAGAATAATTTTAAATAAAAGGTATACTTACCTGCTCAATTATTTTTTAAACAAAAATTATTTGTCTTTTTTATATTGAAGGTAATCTCACCATCATCTATATATAAAATAATAAAATTTTATTAAAAATTATTTCTCAATTACATACAACCAAACAAATAATTTATAACATTTTCTACTATATCCAACCAAACATGATGCATGTAGTTGTAAATTATAACAGTTGTATTTTTAACTATATATATTTTTAACTATACTGTATTTATTTATAATTATATCTAATCAAACGACACCTTAGTGTATTTCATTTGATTTTCAGGTTATCAATAAACTTAGAACACTCAAGGTGATATCGCATTTTTTAATTTTCTATTCACAAACTTTTAATTTTTCCAGTAGTATTTGATAAAATATCATATGATAGATATCAAGGGGAATTTTTTTTCTATTGCTTTGCGGTGCGACCCTCTACTTGTTTTGAGTTTTGTTTCAGCGAAACTAGACTTTCGATTAAAGTAGGCTTTGGGTTGAAGTGGAGTTCAGTAAAAACTACTTCTTCTCCGCTGTTTGTTTTGTAGTTATGAACGTAAAATTTCATTAGTTTTACTGTTTATTTGATAGAAAGTGTATGATATAAAATTATAATTTATATATAAATAATAATAAATAATTTAATAAATAAAAATAATATAATTAAAATTTAATTTAAAACAACTAAATTATTTTTTATACGTAAATTATAGTAATACAATAATAAAATTATTATAAAGTAAAAAAATATTAATATTTATTTAATCAATTTTTATTATATTTTAATTGTGCAAACTAAATAAAAAAATATTAAAACTTAACTAATCAATTTTATCGTATTTTAAATATGCCAAATAAATAAAAGAATAATTAGTACCATAATTAAACATATTTAAATATAACTATCTTTACTTAGTATATTATTTTATTATTTTTTCTTCAACTCATCATAATTGACTTCGGCCCACGATAGGCCGAAGTCAAGTACGCAGTTTTAAGTTAACAGGAGTTTCGACCGTAACTTTTTTACGGCGAACCAAATAACGAAAGTGGACAGTTCGGCCCAAAACATGACCGCAGTTATGTTCCCAGTTTTTCACACATTTAATTTAATTATTATTTTCTTTTTTTAGGTTAAGCTCGTAGGCAATTCATAAAAAAGTGGAGTTTGATTACAAGATTGAACACTTTTGCAAAAAAAAGAAAAAGAAAAAATAAAAAAGCACATTTCGATATAAAGAAACAAGGGGAAAAAAGTAATATCCCCAAAACTAAAATGGGAAAAATGAAAGTGACTTCCCAAACAGATGAAAATAAAAATAATAATAATAAAAGAGATATATAGATTTGTCCCCCCAAACCTACAAATCAAATCCAGAAAAAAAGAAGAAAACAAAACATGGAAAAAGAACTATAGGGACGCCACTTTAGGCCAATATTTAGTTTAGTTATTATTATATGGTAAAACTATATAAACCTTTTCTCAAATATCACTCATTTTAATCTAACTATTTATTTTCTAAAGAATTTAATTTCACCATCTAATCGCTTGGTTTATTTAATTAAAGCCAATCAATAACTCAGTTTACTTAAATACATCGCTTATCTTTACAAGGATTTGGTACTGAAAATTAAGCGGGTCCATCAAACGACTTAAATAAAGTAAATTTAAAATTTGGTATTAAAATTAAAACTTTTAAAAAGTAAAATAATTGAATATGAAAAGTTCCATTTGTTTTTACATTATAACAAACAAGAGCCAATTACTTGTAGCATTGGAGTATGCATGAAAATGTTGTAAAAACCCAAGATCTTCTTAGTTTAACTTACAATCAAAATAAACAACAACAACAACAACAACAACACAGACACAGAGATATATAAAGAGCATTAATTCGCCCAAGCCCATACCCAGTAATTATGCTATTGCTTCAAACTATTTACATTGCTTCGAGAGAAGCATTGTACATATCCCACACACACTGTCCGTATACATATAAATATATATGTAATGAACAATAAATTGAAAGCTAATAATACAAAGACAACCGTATGTGAAAACGGTGTGATTACAATACACCGCATTAGTGAGTTACTGCTAAATATGTTCTCTACACGACGTATTGCGCGGATGTTTTGTAAATCTCGTCCGCATGCGCTGCAGGGACGTACACCACATCGGTCAAAGAGCTATGCGTTCGGCCGTAGAATATATACACAAAAACCCCAATCAAAAGCCATATGGAAACACGAAACCACGTGCCCGCTCTGCATAGATTCAGAAAGAACAGTGTTTTTTTTTTCTATTTTTAGGTTTCTTTCTAAAGATGAAACAATATGGCTACTCAAAACTCGAATTGGTAGGAAATCCTTCTATCCAAATTGCTGCATGAAACTTTTTTGAGTTTTGAGAATCAGATTAAATCTGAGAAAAACGAAACAGAGGATTCGACAACAACTCACCCGAGATTTATCAGCAAGTAAGCGTTTATGAGGATGCACATGACTGGCAGCAAAGGAACAAAGGGGCATATGAATCCTGGAGAGAGAGAGAGAGAGAGAGAGAGAGAGAGAGAGAGAGAGAGAGCAGAAGCACTTTTATGAGAAGCAATTTCTGCGAGGAATCAGATTTGCCCGGATAACTGTTCTTTCGTAAATTTTGATTGGTAAAAGAAATGATTGTGTACCTCCGGAATGTCCGAAACTGTGCCGCCCGTCATCTTGATCAATCCAGGAGAGTACAGCGAGACCCACTAGCAGGAGCAAACCACCAACAGAGCAAGCCGAATAACGAACAGATCTGGAAGGAAAATAATGAAATGAAATCAGAATCAGCATTGCGCAAATAGTTGTAGAGAATTAATTAATGTAGCCAAAAAAAGATGAAACAAGGTAAAATATATGGAGACCCCCCCTCAACTTATAGGCGATTTTGAAACAGGCCCTGAACATTATTTATTTATTTCTTTTGAGTCGAATTGGAGAGTGTTAAAAATTAGGAGCTTCATTAGCTATGAGCCGTGAAATATCTAACGGAATCCGCATTTCAGCCGAAAAGCAGATTGAGTCACTACATTTGACAAAATCTCAAGTCTACCAAAATTCTCGATTCGACGGACTGCAATAACTCAAAAATGTTCACCAGGCTTATGTGATGCCTCAAAAATGTGTGTGTATATATATATATATATATACACACACACACACATTACATAAACCAAGCATGAGAAAAAAAAAGAAGCATTTTAAGCAAATTATTATAAGAAGTTAAAAAAAAGCTGGACATACACAGGCAAAAAGGTGGCCGAAGCTGAAGAAGTAAGGATTACAACTCCTACACAAACAGATGCTATGCTCAAAGCAGCTCTTTTTCGCCGTGTTTGTTTGTCCAACTTGTCTGCAACATAAAGCGCATAAGAAAATTACCTCAAAGCATGTGAATAGAGAATGGTATGCTAGCAGCTTGGCAAGATTCAAGATACCGCCGAAAATTACAGATATTGAACAGTAGGTTAGTTACAAATTCAATCTTTTAATTTTGTCCCTGATTTCAATCATGTCGGCAAAGTTTCGAATTTAACAAATTAATCTCCGAGGTTTATTCTGCTAAACAATTAAGTCTTCGTTAGTCTACGGTCCGGGGAAAGAATTTACAACTTCAGCATCATATGGAGAGTTCATTGCTGTGGCACTTTCTAAAGGCTGGCACCAGCAGCAAACTCTAACAATGATGCGGATGTGGCATTTTTCAGATTGTAGATTGTAGATTGACAGGACTCATATGTAGCATGAACAAACTGCAGGGACCAGATTATTAAAAAAAGACCCAGGGACTACATTTTTAAATGGTTTCTGTTTGCATATACCCCTGCAGACGTGCGAGATCAGACAGATACCTACATGAAGTTTGTATGTGAATGCGTCCATAAAAACTCTATTTATTTGCATTCATCCCTCAGCAGTGGTCACGTGCTCAGCTAAAGAAGGTTTTCAGGACACACACATAATAACCAAATTTGCAAGAATATTAGTGCAGTTTTTCTCATTTGCAAGGGTATATGTGTCAACACCCATTTGTAGTTCACCCTAAATATTAGAATGAAGCTACTTATACTTTGCTGCCATTACCTTGGTCTATTTCCTTTACAATGAGAGGATAATCAGCTGATACTTCAACATCCTTTGCACGAGATGTGCCACTTTTATGGTCCTCCAAACCAGTAATATCTTTGGCCTTCTCATTGTTGTTTTCTTGAGAACCACGAAATGACACCGTATCGATTGATTCTCTAAAAGATGATGGCATAGGTACCTCATCTGGAGGGACGTATCTGAGTATCAAGATCGAGACGGCTACAATGGTGAATGCGAGAAGGGTGCCAACACTAACCTGCACAAAATAGTTATGCCGACTTGGTTATAATGCAACTCACAGAAATTCGATCCTCATTTTCAATTACAGCCTCAAAGTTTCAATTTTAAAAATTCTCCTTTAATTTAATACTATGTAACAATCAGTCCTTATGTTAGTCTAATGTCAAAAGTGAAAAATGATACCACGTCAGCATTGTTGTTAGAGTTACTGGCATGGCAGTTTTTTTGGGGTCAGCCCTAACAGCAGATGATGCTGACAGCCTGACACGATGTTTCTTTTTATCATTAGAATATCACAAGGACATAACTGTTATACTGAACAAATTTGAAGGACTAAATTGTGGAACTCAGGGTGTAGCAGAAAAACAGGTCAAACTTTAGGGATCATACTATGAACTAAACCTAGAAGAAAATATATAAACATGATAGAGCGATTGGGTTAAAGCAATGTCTTACCATTCCTGCCAATTGTGACACATCCATGAAGAAAGCTAGGACAGCGGCACAGATGCCAGTTAAGATTGTGCTCTTGACAGGGACTTGAGTTCGTTTGTTAACATCGGAGAAGAAATGTGGCAACAGTCCATCTCTAGCCATTGCCATCAGTATTCTAGGCTGAGAGAGAGAGAGACCAAAACGGCAAGAGGTTTTCGTTAGCCTTGAGCTAACAATGACTCTATTTGTAGAAGACTACTAGGATTTTGCAGAAGCTAATAAACATGATAGTGGATTTGATAGAGGCAAAATTACAGCTGAACTGGCGATTTTTTCCTATCTATAAATTTGATGGCATGCCATATTAGACTAGATAGTGGTCAAAAAGATTGATTGACAGAAATAGATTAGTCACTGCAGCTACGAGATGATACGGTATAACAAGGTAAGAATCGGATGCACCAGAGCTACATCCAATAAACATAGTAATTATCTAATCATAATTTCCCCCAAATCAATTTTGAAGATATTTGTCCCTGAATTATAAATACTACTCTCAACCAAAAAAAAAGTTATCTTTGCAAGATTTTTAGGAGCATTTTTTGATTGACTATACCTGAGGGAGAAGAGAACCCATCAAAGTTGAGCAAAGAGCGAGCACAGCACCAGTTGTGACTATGTACCTATAATTGAATGACAACATAAGAGGTCAAGCAAGAACTGCAGAGCACAATGATGAGTACCAACAGATAATGAAAAGAGAAACTAACATTGCCCACTGCATCCCGTGTCTTGAGAAAGCCGACGAAATAGGAGTGTCTGGGTCCATTGCGAAATAAGGTACTATGCCACAAATAACAATTGACACCATCATGTAGAGGGAACAACATATAGACAGTGCGGTCCCTATTCCCCATGGTAAATCTCGCTGAGGATTTTTTACCTGCAAATGGGAATAACAACACGATCATTTTGGACAACAAAAGTACAAGGATCATCAGTGCGATTATGAAATGTGCAAAACTTCAGGAATAAAATACTTTAAATGGGAAGCTTAGGGGTTAAATTGCAATATTGTGAAGGTATAGGGATTATTCATGCAACTTAAGAAAAATTATAAGCAGCACTTTGAATTTAGGAGAGTTGCTCATCATGCATATGACATAAGTAATTTCTAGTGCAATTAGGAGGTTCTAGAAGCAAATTAATTACCTCCTCAGCAGTGCTAGCAACTGAATCGAAGCCTATGTATGCAAAGAAAACGGTTGCTGACCCGGCAAGCATTCCATTTACTCCATAAGGAAAGTACCTGGAAATTGAATAGGTAGGATGAAATAACTGCTAGAACTTTATACATGAAAAATTTTAAAAAATTCAAAAAAAAGGGAAATAACTACTCGATTTTCTTAGTTTTCATTACCCTCCAGCAACAGTGTAGCCGACCCATCCAGTCTTGAAGCCAATATATCCACCAGCAATAATCACAAATAGCATGACACAGGCATTTAATGTTGTGACAATTGCTTGAACAAATGAACTCTGCATTAAAGAAAAAGAGATATCAAGTGATGTTTATGATAGCATTAACCAAGAATTACTAAATGAATACTTGGATCAAAACAATAACCTCTTTTATGCCGACACAAAGCAGTGCAGTGACAATTAATACAAGAAAAGAGGCCAACGGATCAACAACAATATCAAGCCATGGAATGTAAGCACGAGCTAGAAAAGAAGGAAGGCTATCTGGTCCACCGAAAAACAAGGCCTGAAATGATATTTAATAGACTGTTAGGGCAAAATTACAAACACTATTAGCTACTGAAAAGATCTTCAGTCTTCTTTTTTTTCTTTCTCAAAGAAAAAAAAAGATATTCAGTCTTTTTCCAATCTGCTAACCAACTTCTAAGGTACAGATCACATAAACAACTTTTCTATTCAATTGATAACATACAGAAAGATTCCATAAAATTGCAGAACAGCCTAAATCCTAATAGTGTGGCCTAAAAAAGCAAAATAACGAAAAAAAAAAAGGGAAAAAAAAAAAGTATTGCCTATACTCAAGAATGTGAGTACATGCTTAAAGGCTGTTTGGATAGTGAAAACTGCTGCCCCCCATATCTCGTGAGTCTCTTTGCCCGGCTTCTAAAACAACTTCTTGCCATAAATCAAAGCATCTAGAATCTAGATATTTTGGCTCAAGTGAAAAACCAAAAGAGACTCAAAATAGCAAAAGCTGCTTCTATTTCTGGCTTTAGTGAAAAGCTAGGTATTAATGAATTTTTAACAGAAAATCTAGTTGTGCATCCCTAAACAACTCTTCTTGGACTGCACTTCAAGAGATCATCTATCCAGAACAAAATGCCCTGAGAACAGATAACAAGAAATGTAATCTGACTACTGGGATTTTCAGAAAAGACTTGGTAAATATGCAGTACACGTATTATTTGAGACCAACCAAACTATGAGAATAGGAAGCCAGTAGCTTAATCCAGTGATTTGAGAAATAATAAAGACACAAAATAAGTGACTTCTTCCAACTCCAATTGTATGGCACAGAGTTTGTGGAAGAAGTGGACTGAATATTCAAGGAAAGGTACAATTGAAAATATAAAATTATATGCTAACTGCATAAACCATTTGGACCGTCAGACTTTCAGAAACACATAAGCTCAGTAAAAACTCACAAATGATTTATTATCAACTGAAAATGCAGTCACTTGCAAAACAAAAAGAAAATGGAAATCCACATACCAAATTTGGGGATATACCGCGCGCAACCGCTGAGCCACCAATTGTATATTCCAGTATTAGAGCCCAACCGATTAACCAAGCAACACTAAAATAATTAAGACACGGTTCAATAATTATCATTTTCTATTTTTCCCTTCTAAGTAAATAACACAATTTTCTTCTTGTTAGAGAAGAAAAGAGAGTTAAAACCAGCAAAATCAAACCAATCAATTACCCTTCTCCAATACAAATGTATGAGTAGTGGTAGGCACTTCCTGCAGAGGGGCAACGGCTCGCAAGCTCCGCATAACAAAAAGCTGAGAGTGCAGCAGCTATTCCAGCTATCAAAAAGGAGATGGTCAGGGCGGGTCCCGCGTGCTCTCGAGCAACGGTTCCTACAAGAACGTAGACCCCTGCACCTATCGTTGAACCAACACCTGAACAAAGAAAAACAAATTTCTTAATGCAAGCACCTATCAACAACCAAAAATAAGATTTCGCGAATTGTATAGCTAATGAATTTGTAGTAAGAAGCCAAGCTATCATAGAGTCAAATTCGGAGAACAAATTGGCAAACAATCAGCTAGTGTTAATAGAATAACAAAAGACAGAACATTCAAAGAACAAGGAAACAGGTAAACACCAAATGCTTTCGACAAAGGAAACATGAGAAACATCACCTACAATAAAATTCCTTTTTTTTTTTTTCCTTTCCTTTGAGAAATGGGTTAACCCACTTGTATTAAGAAAATAAAAAATAAACTAGTAGATATATATACTAGACAATATTATATATATAGGAAGATCCATATATTAAATAAAAAAAGAAAATAACTATCAACTCAATACACACCCCCACCCACCAAAAATACAAACCAAAATACTAAATTATCTTATTTAAAGGAATTATACTAGACACCACTTCAAACTAAAAATTGGGGCTCAAGACAATCAAATCATACAAAAAGTCAACTAACTGAAGGATTCAACCTGATAACAAATAAGGAAGAAAAAAAAAATCCCCCAATTCCGTAAAAATTAAGTCGAGGAGTGAAGTATTATATGCATAAAATTGTTTCATTAGTTCGGACAAGTTTATATTGAAATGCTTCAAACCTGTCCTTTATATTGAAATGGAACCAATTAAACTCTCTAATAATTCCCCAAAAAGTAAAAAAATAGGGGAACAAATGAGCGGGAAAAAAGTCAACCACTGGATTTTTTCAAGTTTTTTTTTTTTGTGTGTGTGAAAAGTGTTTGTAGGTAAAGTTCACATCTTCTTCCTAAAACATACAACAACCTCTGAAAGGATTCAATTATGTCAACAAACTCAAAAAAGCAAACGATTCCAAGAAACAACAACCGCACATCATTCAATTACGAGAACGCTACATCACGCTACATCCAAACAAACAAGCAAATAAATCACAAGAATAAAAAAAAACAAATCCGTTTCCTAAAAAGGGCAAAGAAAAGGGACGAGATAATTAAAGCAAGGACGGACTAAATCAAACCATACCAATAGCGACTAATTGGGGAATCGACAACTCCTTGGCGAGTTGGTGGTGGCTCGCCACCTCCGCTCGAACCCTATCGGAATCCACCTGCTTCCTCCGCATCAAACTCCCGATTCCCCATCCCCCTCCTCCTCCTCCCTCCTTGCTATTGCTCCCCTCCTCGATCCCCATGAAGAAGAACACGTACGAATCCGGATCAATTGGGCCAAGCAAAACCCTAATCGCCCAACGAGGAGATGGGATCGAAGAGGGAGGGAGGGGTTTAGAGAGAGAAAGAGACCTCTTTCCTCTTCCCCTTTGCGTGCAACGAAGACGACGCTCTTCGGCGAGATAAGAAGCGGATGAGAGAGAGAGAGAGAGAGAGGTGGGAATATATAAAGAGGAGAGAGAGAAAGAGAAAAAAAAAGGGAGAGAGAGAGACGGGAACACGACCCCGGGTAAAACTGCGTAAAGGGGAATTGTCTACGGTTGCGAATTTACAGTTTTACCCTCAATAGGATATATCCATTATATATAAGGCGCAAAAGAAACTGCATGCACCTGGTGTATCCGCGAGCATCGTGGACCAAAGACTTTTTTTTTGTGTATAGGAATAAAAAAACTACACTCGGGAGCTTCTCAAGAACAAAGGATCATCAGTGCGATTATGAAATGTGCAAAACTTCAGGGATAAAATACTTTAAAAAATCCAACAAGTTTACAACACAGAAGTCTTAAGCAATTGCAATATTCTTTAAAGGTATAGTGAGTAATTATTCAATAAAGTTCAAAAATTATAAAAAAGACATAATAAATATTATAATATTTTGTTGCTAAAAAAAATAAATATTTCACAATATTGTATTATTAAGTATGTAGAATTTTTTTAGCCATGTCAGTCTATTTCAGCCCAGCGCGTCGTCTTGCATCTTTTTGATCTTTCAAACAGTTATTCAGCCTTGTACGTCTGCCAGTAACCAAATCGCTTCTTCAAGAACGTCTCTTTGGAAATTGCTATACATTTATTTAACAAGAGTTTGTTGAGTATTTTTTAATTCTAAAATTATTAAAAAATATATATAAATTGTGGAGTGAATGATTATTATTTTTTTAATAGAGATTAAATTGACACATATAGTAGATAAAATTTAATAAAGAGCACTCGATCTGATCTGCTGCTGTTAATTTTGCTTTCATCTAATGATTCGTCATTTAATATTTTTAAATATTAAAATGTAAAAAAATTGAAATTTTAAAGACAAAAGTTATAATTTTTGGATAAAGATAAAAATGATATGTGGTTGCGGATTTGACCTTTTTAACCATGCGTATGTAGGAAGTTTTCTACTGTAAAGTTTTTCCTAGATTGGAACTTCTCAACGAGCCATTATTGGAGAGCTCTCCACCGAAGTTTTTTTTCATAGACAGGGATAATCACTATTTATTAAAATCATATTATCGAACCGTATCAATCTAATTTGGTAAAAAAAAAATACCGATTCTTTGATTTAAATGGTTCTATATAATTTTTTTTTAGAGAAAAAGTTAGCATGTTATTCACTTCGTTTATTTCATTTAGAAATAAATTTGGTTTGAAATGTGAATCAATAACTAAGATTCGAACTTGAGTATCGAAAATCAACCACCAAACTGTTTTACCACTTGCGCTAGAAACGGTGGTTAGTATGATTTAAACTTTTTTGGTTTTCGGTTTGGGTGTCTGAAACCTCAATTGACCAAATTAACCGGTTAAATAAGCCAAAAATTTTTTTTTTTGGCTAAAAATTAAACTATATATTATTTTAAAAATATTTTTAAAAATATAATAATTTTTATTAAGTATAATAAACTATCATATATATATATATATATATATATATATATATATATATATATATATATATATATATATATATATATATATATATATATATATATATATATATATATATATATATATATATATATATCCTGAAATGGTCAAACTCAATGGAATATTAACTTAAACAAAAGACTTTTTGGCCGATACCCTCTACATTGCTTTTATAAAATTTTAGTGACTAAAAATTAATTAGTACTAAAAATTAGAGTAGATTGAACGTTCTAAATTTGATGATATTATTAGATGAAACTAAAACTGCTCATATTAATTTTTATTTTCTATAATAAAATAGAACGAGTTTTTATATATCGTTCCAGCTATATATTTACAAAATTTTTAAGTTTAGATAAATATATGTGTATGTGGTATTTTAAAATTAAAGGGCCAAAGATGTAATATTCCAACTTTGTGGAGGATATATTTGCAAATATCATTTCCTTAATTAAATGCTATAAATAAGCTATCATCGTGTGTTAGGTTTAGTTTTTGGGCCAGATTTATCTAACGCACTGTGATAAAATTAATAGAAGATATAAGTATATACATGGGCGTTATTATCACAACGCAATATTACAACAAAAGTTTAACGTATCAAGACGATTTAGGCTTCCCGCATTACCAAAACGGTCTCTAGTATTGCGGTGGAGACGAAAGACGCTGAAAACTTATTTTCGTAAGTATTATCGTTGCCGCATATCATGTTTACAAGACTAGAAAATTATATTAACAAATCCGTTCTCACCTCGAAAAGGGCACAAAAGATGTATATATTTTTTTTTTTTACGAGATATTTTATCTAAATCAAACCATACCAATAGCGACCAACTTGGGGAATCGACCAAACCCTTGGCGAGCTGGTGGTGGCTCGCCACCTCCGCTCGAACCCCATCGGAATCCACCTGGCTTCCTCCGCATCAAACTCCCGATTCCCCATCCCCTCCTCCTCCTCCTCCTCCCTCTCATTGCTCCCCCTCCTCGATCCCCATGAAGTTGAACACGGACGAATCCGGATCAATTGGGGCTAAGCAAAACCCTAATCGCCCAACACAATGATGGGATCGAAGAGGGAGGGAGGGGTTTAGAGAGAGAAAGAGACCTCTTTACCCTTGCGTGCAACGAAGACGACGCCTTTCGGCGAGATAGCGGATGAGAGAGAGAGAGAGAGAGAGAGGGACATATTATTTTTTTCTAAAAAAAAATATACACCACGTTTTCTAAAAATATTGTGGGAGGAGAAAATATAGGGTAGCTTTTCCTACACGTTTTTAATTCTTTGTCCATGAATAAATGGTTTTTAATAAAAACAAGTGTGAAAATATTTATAATATTATCTTAATATATGAGCCCCCCTAATAGCTTGTATGTTTTTTTGTTTTATTTTACTATTACTGCTCGCAAGGAGGATGCAGTAACTGTTTAGGTAATTGCTTATATATCTCTCGTACGTTTAAAAATATTTGATTTATTTTTTTTTTATATATAAAATATTTTTTATATGTTCCACCGTTATTGTAAAATACTTCAGTTATCTTCTGTTAAGTTAACTTGGTTTAAACATGAGTTAAATATCTATCACAGTTAAAAAAAAAATTAAAATACCAATTTTATCCTTAATTTAAAGGAAAATAAAAAATGTTGGTGATGGAGTAGATTATATTTGAAAGGACAAAATAATAATTTTATAAAGATAACAAAGTTAATTAACAAATTTTAACTCTAGAGGTATATAGTTTGAAACGTAGTAAGGGTATTTTCAATATTAACCTTCTAAGAGAGATAAATCACAAAGTCGAAAATTTTTCAGAGATATATAAACAAGGGGCAATTGCTTATATACCCCTGAAAAGTTTTCGATTTTCCGATTTACCCCTCTTAGAAGGCTAATATTGAAAATACCCCTCCTACGTTCCAACCTATTTCTAATATACCCTTAGAGTTAAAATCTGTTAAATAACTCTGTTATCTCTGTAAAATTACTATTTTGCCCTTTTTAAATATACCCTTCTACCATTGTCTTTCTTATTTGCCCTTAAAGTCAGGGGCACAAAAAATATTTTGACTTTTGGTCTTTTCCAATATACCCCTCTACCGTCACCAACCTTTCTTATTTGCCCTTAAGTTAAGGGTAAAATTGGTATTTTAATTTTTTTAAACTGTGGTAGATATTTAACTCACGTTTAACCCAGATTAATTTAAAAGGAGATAACTGCGGGGGTATTTTGCAATAACTATGAGGGGCATTTTAGAAAGAAAAAAAAAAGTAGGGATAAATCGGATATTTTCAGACGCATAAGGGGTATATAGGCAATTATCCCTATAAACAATTGCCCCTAATTGTTTTGTTAGGAGCAAACAATGTATTTATCAATTATTAACGCCGAAGGCAAAGGTTTTTTATTTCCATTACAGGGTATGATATATTCTTCTTCGTGACTAGAACGAATCTTGAAATTAATAGTCCGAACCACAATAACGGCAATAAACAATAATAATATCAGAATTATTTGCTTATAACAATTGCCTAATATCCTTCGCGTGTTAGCCTCTGATAGTAAGAGTCGGAGACTGATGCTAGTGGCCACGACAAACCCACACTTGACGGAGGCCAGACGCCACCACCTCTCAGAAATTTCGTCCAACCAAATAGACTTTTTTTTTTTTTTAAAGATAGATAGCATGCTAGCTGCTTCGTTTATAGTTAGGAATGTAAATCAATTAGAATTTAAATTTGAGTCTCGAATATCAATTATCAAATCTTTTGCCACTTACTTTTAAAACGGTCGGTCCAACCAAACAAATCTTGAGCTCAATTAATATCTTATCTTGCCAGTTAATTTTATACATGAATATAGGTTGCGAGAATAAGTCTCATGAGTTACCCAATTATTATTAATTTTTATTAATTATATATATATATATATATATATATATGCAATTCCGCGTGGGTACGCTTTTCCACCAACAACGACATTGGCGTCTTTTATAACCCGGCGCCTCGGCCCTAGTAAAAGTTTTCTTTCCATCCCACGCCTACGTGGCCGCTACGAACACGCGAAACGTGGACACACGAGGTGCGGGCCCCACGTGTCAGACTGACAATGCGTGGTATGCAACCGTTGCGCGGGAGATTACGAAGTTGCACTTGCGCGTGATTGGTTCCTAGGGTGGTGGTGGGTCCCACTCCCACCAATACCTTTCCCGAGAAAGAGAGAGAGAGATAGAGATAGAGAGATAACGTGGGAATTTGGGGCTCTATTATTGGATGGGACTTTGGGATTCATTTGCTTACCTAGCCTCTTTACAACAACAACAAAATAAATAAATAAATAAATAAAATTAAAAAAAAAACTCTATCTAGTCAATTTTTGAAAAATATTTCCAATATAGTTTTATTTTTATAGATTAAAAAAATAATAAATTAATAATTATTGTATAGATTAATATGTTAAGTGGGTGGAGATTATCTTTTTTTCTCTCTTCTTTAAATTAAGTGAATATTATAATGCGATTTTATATATCAACACTTAATAAAAAATTTATTTATTATTATTAATAAATAATAATATTTCTAAATTATAATTTTTTATTAGTATTACTAGTACTTAATTTGATCATACAAGTCAATATAATTTAAAAGTGTTCATATATAAAATCACATTACATTCACTTAATTTAAAAGGAGAGAGAAAAAAGATAATCTCCACCCACTTAACATACTAACTTATCATTTTTTTTAACCTATAAAAATAAGATTAGATTGGAAATAATTTTCAAAATAAGGCTAGTTAGAAAAAAAAAAAAATTATAAAGAGGCTAGACAAGTAAATAGTTCGGACTTTGGCTGCGTCTTCTGGATTCTTTCCACAAACAGCTCGCAAGATTCGGTGTGCATTCCCGAGGATTCGCTATCCTTGTTTTTGTGGACCATTATTTTTTATTTTTTACTTTTTTTTTTTTCTGATTAAAAGTGTAGCAAAGTAATTTCAATTTTGAATCCATTAAAAATTGTTGTTGTTCGTCCCAACTTGTCTAGCGCAATTGACTAAAAAATTAATGATTAATTTTTAGAAGTACAAATTCAGTGAATAGCAATTTATGGAAGTCTCGTTGAGTACGTAGTATCTTATTCATCGCTATGTGTCAATTTTGTTTCTATTTAAATATTATATATTTTTTAAAATTTTGTATTAAAAATGCTCAATAAATTTTTAGATAGAGGTAAAGTTGATATGTGCCAGTGGATCGAATGCTCCCTAACAAGACGTTATTGGAGAGTTCCCGTGTTTTATCCAACGTTAATTTCGACGTCTAGTTTCTTTATATTTCTCGCCGAATTTTTTTTAAAAAAAATCTAAAACAACTCTTTTAATTTTATAATAATAGGACGTGTTTAGTTTCTTTGATTTGAATTATTTGATGGCTCTAAAAAATTACTTCCATATTTACATAATTTTTAATTTTTGTTTCCAATCTTTTTTCTTTTATAATTATTTTAATTAAATTTTTTAAATTTTTTAATTTTAAAAATATTGTTAATTCTTACGAATGAGATGTGACAAGATCTGATGCTGACGTGATACTGACTTAATAAATATTGATCAGTACTAATTAATGTGATATTTTTTTTAAGGTAATGATAGTATACTATTGTTTCGTCCTTCTTCTTTTTTTAATTGAAATGAACAAGTAAAAATATAAAATAATTAGATTTCAAAATTAAAATTCTAAATATTAATTATTAAGATTTTTTAACATTTATGTTAGGAATGACAAGTGATACCAAAAATTTTGTATACCAAAACTTTGGGCATTATAATCTACATTGTCGCACTTGATAAGTCAAATTTTTATAGATCTTCATCCAATAACTTACATTAATCTTAAACATATATGAGAGACATCTATGATGCATAAAGGAACCTTTCACCTGCAAAATAATATGATATGACATATTGATATAGTTTCATGTACAAGAGTGTGCAATGTTAAAGTTTGGGTGCAAAATTTTTCAGGCGACACCCTGTTTCTCTAGTCTTAGCTTGTCTGGTGGGGAGCGCACGTTATTCGTAACAGCAGTTCGTTGAGAAGTTGTGATCTGCGTATTATATAACTTTTGCTCATTTGAGATTTATTTTACACTTTCTACTGATGATTAGCTCTAATAGTAACTGAAAGTAGGAGATAAATCTCGGCTGAGCAAGAGTAATATAATGGGCAGAGCGCGACCTTCTGACTAACGACTATTGTAGATGAACTGCGACTCCCCCATAAGGCCGTTTAAGACTACCCAGACGTATCTCACATTGTCAGGCGCTTACGAGTTTCTTAACCTGGCTATATTATATTGGATAGGTTTTAGACCAAAAATATTAAGATGGTTAAGAGTAATAGAACTATAGTAATTCTAAAATAGGTGACTCTCTGAAAAGCGACACATCATTTTTCAGCTCAGTAGCCTATGTTACAAACTCTATGCCTCCGTTTGGTTGGGAGTTAAGGGGTGGAATAACCCCTTAACCCCCATATTATTTCCAAACACTCTAAAAAATAGATGGGGTTAGCTAACCCCACCTCAAATGGGTTATCCCGGCTTAGCTAACCCCACCAAACCTCAACCAAACACTATGTTCTATTCATAATAACACACTATCTTTCTTATCCTACCTACTTAACCAAACACTATTTTTCACTATCTTGGACTAACTCCAACCCCCAACCAAACACAAAAATACTCTAATCCTATCTTAACCCTAAACTTAACATTATTCCTGGAATAACTAATTTTTCCTTAATCCCGAACCAAACGGCAGCATAGGTGTCATACTTTCTATTTCCCCAAAAAATAATTATGTGTGGAGACCCACTTACCTCTAAGCCATTTTGAAAACCGCGCTGCGCAATCTTGATTTAAAATAGTTTAGTTAAAGTTTAATGAATTTTAGCGCCTTTTGCTTGCACGTCCCTTACTATGATTAAATTTTTTTTAAAATTTATCTTTCAATACTTAAAATATAGCTACTTTTTTTTAAATCCAATTCCATTAGGCTATGTTTGGTTGGGGGATAAACATGGAATAAAGAAGTTTATCCCCTTATTCTACCAAACGAGGTAAAAAAAAGGTAAAAAAAGGTAAGAAAAGGATACATTTAAAAGAATTTTTTGAAATCAATAAGAAAATTTTAGTCATACAGGAGTGAATAAATTACTTCTGAAATTTTGAAAGATATATTAGATATTATTCGATAATCAAATTGTTAACAAAATCAACATAGATCAATAAAACAGTAACTTTTAATAGAATCACTAATTAGTTTAATGAAATATAAAATTTATAGATTGATTGAAATAACTCAAAATAAAATAAGAGTTGATGAAGGATCGATAAAGTCCAAAACCATATCTCAAAATGGGTTACACAATTGAGAGGTTCCTTTATAGGATAAGCAACCAAAAATGACACTTATGTGGAAGAGAATATTTAGTTTTATTAGCTATTTATAATGTATATAATATATAATATATATACACCATAAAATTGTCAAACTATAGCAATACAATTTGGTCAGCTTTGCTTATCGCTTTTTTCTTTCTTTTTTTTCTTTTTTGGGAAAACTTTGTTGCTTCTTCTTTTCTCCTTCTGATAATAATTCCAAAAAAAAAGTACTTTTTTACGTAAAATTATGAGTCCACCTCTTATTTTCTTTTCTTTAATTAAAAGCAAACTTCAATTTGCTTAATTTTTATTTTATCATTCTATAATCTAAAAGATTATACTTAATTACTGAATAATTTTATCTCTGCCTTTATCTAAAAAATCTACTATAAAAAAGATACTAAAGTAATTTTTTTTTGACATGTATAACTTTTTGAATAATATAGTAGTAAAGTAAAAAATGAGTTAATTTATAAGATATTAATTAAGTATAATTTTTTGAACTACATAATGGTAAAGTAAAAATGAGCTAATTAATCACAAAGAGGCAAATCAGAGTTTACTTTTTTTTATAATGTATATTTATATAAGCCAATTTGCATAAAAAATTCATAAGTTTTGAGTTTTTGCAAAGTTGAACTGCCTTTTTCAATTTTGTAGATTATGTCCGGATTTTCAAAGAAACCGACCAAAATACCCTTATACGTTTTTCTCTCTTTTTTTGCATTCTTTTTTCTCTCTTCGAAGAAGCGGCGGAGACGGAAACGACCCGCCGCCTCCTCACGCCTCGCCTCCAACTCCGCCAAGACCGCGTCGCGACCCTTTTTTTTTTCCCTCTCCGACCATCCTCCGCCTCTGTAGCCCTCCGTGACGATAGCGATGGCAGTACTGCATCCTCTTTCTCCGCCTGCGCCCTCCACCTTCACTACTTGCAGTTAGGGGTGGCAATCCAGCTCGCTGTTCGCGAGCCAACTCGTGTTAGGCTCGAAACGAGCTCGAGATCGGCCGCCTCGTTTAGTAAACGAGCGAACACGAGCCGAATTTTTCAAATTTAATAAACGAGCCGAACACGAGTTGGGGTCCGCCTCGTGTTCGGCTCGATAATACCTCAAATACATATATTTTATATTTATATTTTTATATATAAATAAATAATTATATATAATATATATTTTTATTATTTAATTTTTAGCAAAATAAAAATATAAATGCGAACTTAATTATAAAAAGACTTATTTGTATATAAAATTTTAACTATTAGAACAAACTCTAATGAATAAGATTTTATAAATTTATTTTTTTAATATATTTAATCTAATTTTTTTTATTTATTGTTCGTTGGTAAAATTCATTAGGCTAAGTGAGCGTTCAGTGACTCGTTTAGAAACGAAAGCGAAAATGTCATTCAAATACTAATTTAATTAGTAACAAAATTTCATGTTAAT
Organism: Aechmea fasciata; assembly: GCA_025177825.1. Lineage (NCBI taxonomy): Eukaryota > Viridiplantae > Streptophyta > Magnoliopsida > Poales > Bromeliaceae > Aechmea > Aechmea fasciata. The sequence goes on along the minus strand of CM045927.1, from coordinate 3,378,124 downwards.
TTCGTGTTGTACGCACCTACGTGCGGTAGATTTTCTCACCGATCAGGATCAGACAAATCCGCGTCCACAGTTAGATTATGTTATTAAATACCTGCCACACTCTGGGGCAGTACCATTAAACCCTAGACTACTTCTATCATCGATCCAAACTCTATAATATTTTAATTAATGATTATTAACTTAATAATAAAAAATCAAATAATAATATTAATAGTATTCTAGCACAACTTTCTCTCTATATATATAGAATTAGGCAAGAATACTATTAATAGTATTTGAACTATTTTGTTATCGAGTTTTTAACTCTTGAATAAAAAATTATAGCATTAGGATAATAATGGTCCACTAGAGTTCAGTGATGATCCCCTTAGGGTTGAACGGGCGATTGGTTGAATAGTATGATCTAAAAGGTGAAATTAATTAAAGTGTAGATCTAACGACTAAAAAATTAATAGCAAAAGAGCTCAAATACTATTAATAGTATTCCAGCTCAATTCTCTCTCTCTATATATAATTAAGCTTTTATATTTTTAAAAGTACTAAGTTATTTGTGTCTGCAAGTTTTCGATTTTTGAATTAAGAAAAATACGATCGAGATAATAGTGATCCTTTAGAGTTGAGCACGTAGTTGTTTAAATAGTATATGATCTTATGTATGAAAACAGTTATAAGAAAAAGAAAAAAAAAAAGATCAAACAATAAAATATTTAGTAACGCTATACATACACGTACGCACACGGAATTAGAAATTAAGCTGTACGTGACAAAATGCACTACCATTATCTAAGTTTGTACTCCAAAACAAAAGTTTTTGTTTTTTGTTTTTTGTTTTCTTTTTCCACTTTGCTTTGATGATATCTAAAAAAGTTCAAAAGGATCAAAAGTTATAGTAAAACAACATGCTCGATCGGTACGTACAACAAGTATTATATAATTCAAGGAACCTGTATACACACGAGTATTCTATGCAAGGGAGTAGCGTGTCATATTTATATCCACATCATGCATGCGAGTGTGATAATAGGGAGACCATTAATTCTAGGATACATATATATATCGCATGGTCGATTGCGAAAATATCTCGTAAAAAGCAAACAGGTGAGATGTCTCTGCAAAAGTCCGAAATTATGCAGATATGTTCCTACCGTATCTTTTGTAGGGACATATCTGAAAAATAATTAGATATGCCCCCGCAAAAGGCACGAGGACATATCTCGTATAATTTTGGACTTTTGTAGGACATCTCACCTAGTTCGCTACAGATATTTTCGCAATTGACTATATTTGCAGGGACCTGTATGTAAATAACCCTTAATTCTATTACGTGCGCTTGGTATTTTCATTTCACCTAACAATTCAATTTTTTTTTTTTTTTTGAGAGAGAGATATAGGTAGTACGCTATTCGCTTATTTTATTTTATTTAAAAATAAACTTAGTTAGAAATATAAATTAATTAGGATTCGAATTTGAGTCTCGAATATCAATTAATCACTAAGCTCTTTGCCACGCGCTAGCTAGATCTGGGTAACAGCTCAGTTATTATTTGTCGTTAGTTGCTAGAGCAGCACGTTAGTTAACACTTGTATAGATTCATGCGGATTATGCACTTTCAATCTAGAGTTTAAAAGTTGTCAATACTTAAATGATTAAAGAAAGAAAGAAAGAAAGAAAAAGAAAAAAAAAAAATCGAAAATGTCTTATTTGAACTTCAACAATAATTGCGACTTTATGTAATTAGTATGTTAAAAGAAAAAAAAAAAGAAAAAAGAAAAAAAGAAGAAGTCCTTACAAGGGACAACTTTCGAAAATGTGGATGAATAGATGAACAACTTTGCGTATTCTGCATATGCAAACTTGAAACACTCGATCATTTAGTCTTTGGTTGCATTAATTGATCCAGGCAACAAAGTCGACCTAATCACTATCTCGATCATTATTTTTAGCTGCTGTTTGGTTCGAGGTTAAGGAAAAACTAGTTATTACAAGGATAGTGTTAAGTTCTGGGTTAAGATGGGATTAGAATATTTTTGTGTTTCGTTGGGGTTGGAGTTAGTCCAGAATAGTGAAAAATAGTGTTTGGCTGGAGTGAATAGGATAAGAAGGATAATGGATATTTATGAATAGAAAATAGTGTTTGATTGGAGTTTGATGTGGTTAGATAGGATTAACTAAGCCGGAATAACCTATTTGAGGTGAGATTAGCTAATTCCATCTATTTTCAAAGATGTTTGGGAATAATATAGGGATCAAATAAAGCATGAAAACCCACGAACACCCTCCCTCCGCCCGGGCATCTGAAAATTTATTCCTCATCTTTTATTTCTCTCTTACCTTTTTTTTTTTTTTTTTTTTCTCCCTTTTTTTTTCTTCATTATATATATATATATATACCTCATCTTTCATTTTTGCAGGGGTTTCAGTGACCTCAGTTATTATATTCTTCGTCTTTTTTTCACATATAAAACGGACGGCTTGCTATCTATTTTTTCTTTAAAAAAAATTAATAATTTTAGTGGTCCAAAAATGAAAAGTAACCAATATATAATGTAGTGGATTTGTTATCTGAGATTGAGTTGAGATGTCTCCTTCATGCTTCTTTTTTTTTCTTTTTTTCTTTTTTGAATTTGAAAAAAAAGTTCTGCCTCTGATAATTAGGTCGGTGCATTGAAAACGGCATACTTTATCCTCTTCCATTCTCAGACCCAAAACCATACATAATAATTGAAATAATAATAATATTAATATTAATAATAATATGCTGATGCAATGTACATCAAAAGGTATGGACACAGCTATTTCCCACACCGAAAATTTGCTAAAAACAAAAAAAAAAAAAGGAAAAAAAAAAGAAGGGCATTTGCCCCATTGTCACTGTCACAATAATTTATGGGCACACAAGTTGGTACAAATCAGAGAGAATGCATGGAAAACGTTTCTTTTGTAAACCGATCGATCTCATTATGCTATGGGCCAAAGCCTAAGATCTAATTAAGGATAATTAGATAATTTATGTTGAAATAATAATTTTTTTTTTTTGTGCAATGTGGAATTGGGTGTTTATAAATTCCAGTTGGAACAAATATTACAGTAATTAAGGGCTTTCACATATATATATATATATATATATATATATATATATATATATATATATATATATATATATATATATATATATATATATATATATATATATATATATTTACTTATCTTATTATGAGTAGTAGAGCCCTTACTATTAAATAAGTTATTTTCAATGAGCTTCCAAATTGACGATCCACCGTTAAATATGATCTAGAGTATTTAAAACTTCTAGAAAATAAATTTAGTAATTTTTCAAAATCATAATAAAGTCTATCAAATGGCATAAAATGAACGGCCGAAATCGAACGATGTCCTAAAAATAGATGATCGGATCCTTCAATTTAAGATCGGAGTTATTGATCTTTATCTAGGTAGTGAATAGAATTTTCTATCAAAAATTCAACCTATTTCAATTCTTTTACACCGTTAAACTACCAAGTATCCCATATCGGCCGTTAAAAATTGTCAATTTTGTGAGCTTTTGATCGTAAGGTAAATGATTTCGAAAAATTACGAAATTTATTTTCTAGAAATTTTAAATACTCTAGATCATATTTAACGGAGTGGATCGTCGATTCGGAAGCTCTATCATCGAAAACAACTTATGAGTAGTAGGGTTCTACTACTCATAATAGATATAGTAGCCCTATATATATATATATATATATATATATATATATATATATATATATATATAAGACGCGATATAAAAAATATATAAAATTTTATCGATTTTTCACGGACGAACTCAGTTAAAAATATAAAACAGCTAAACTCGAGTACTAACCATTAAATCTTTAGTTAGATTGCGCTAGTTAGGATCAGTAATCATTGAGGATTTTGACTCAGGAAAAAAAAAAAAACACGCAATATAACATTTCATCCTCAGCTCCATTTTCCCCCCTTTTTAAATTTTTTTTAAAGAGAACGGTAACATTCTATCCATTTTATTTATTATTAATTTTTAAAAAATAAATTTAGCTAAAAATGTGAAGCAATTATACTTCGGACTTTGAAACCTTGGATACCAATTATCAAGCTTTGTGTCATTTGTCCTAAGTACAATTGGTTATAATTTTAGGATTTTAAACCCAAAAAAGCAATATTATTAAGAACTTGAATTTACACTATGGGTAAAAACATACTAAACGTTGTTTGATTTATTAATTATTTTGAATTAGTTACCCAACTTTTCAATTTATTTGATTTGCGTCAAAATCAGCTAACTACTTTAACGAATTGATAGTTGCGAAAAAAGTATAAAATATACTAACTAAATATAAATAATCCATTCAAAATTTAAAAATAAAATACTGTTGACAAAATCAAAATAAATGAATTAAATTTTTTTTAAATAATAAAGTTAAAACTTTTAAATATTAAATTAAATAGTAAATTAAAATAGTTTATAATTCAAATAACTAGTAAACGGTTCTATCAAAACTGTGTCACTTGTGTGTGTACCTCTGCGGCCTTGCAGCACTTCAAAGGGCAGAAAGCTCACGATTGATTCTTTCCAGTCACATCAGCTAGACTGTCTTCCCGTAAGATTTAAGAAGCTGCAGCCTGCAGGCTCCAACCCCACATAAGAAGCAGACAAACTGGGGAATTAATCCAACGTAAGAAGCAGACAGACAACCCCACATAATTGATGACTTTTTGGATCAGGAAATTTTTTTTATGTACATTAAGAAAGGTCTTTAGCGTTTGGTTCAAGATTAAGTAAAAATTTATTATTCCAAAAATAAAATTAAATTTAGGGTTAATGTGTGATTAAAATAATTTTATGTTTGGTTGAGAATTAAGTTTAATTTAGATATAGATAAAATAGTATTTGATTGAAATAGATGAAATAAAAAAATAAATGGATAAAATAATATTTTATTTGGTCGAAGTAGTGCGGTGGAGTGAGGTTAGAAATAACTTCGGGGTTAAAGGGTTATTCCAAAATATAACAACCCAGCCCACTAGACCGGCCCAAAATACTTAAGCCCAGTTATTATTATTAGTGTCTAAGTCTCTTATAAACCCAATGACAACCTCATTCCCATTCGATGTGGGACTATTTGGGTATCACAAACTCTCCCCGTTAAAAATCTGACGTCCTCGTCAGTCCAATCACACACACAGTCCAAGATCACCAGGCGATGTGAGACTCGTTTTGCTAGTCTTTGTCATTCAGACCCTGACTAAACCTGTCAATCACCGACCCTAGCTTAGTCTGTCATTTAGACCCTAACTTAGCCGAGACTTGCCACATATTTCCGACTGGTGAACCGGCTCTGATACCAAATGTAACGACCCAGCCCATCTTAACTAATGTGCATAAATAAATGAAAAAAATTAAAGTTACATAATATTTTTGATGTGCATGGCCTGATATAAAAAAAAAAAGATTATATATATAAAAGCAAAATTGCTGAAGTATTACCACCCTAACCACATTTCTACTTTTGAAGGATTGTTCATGCATATATTTAAATTAATCACCTGTTTACTTAATGCAGTTGACACTGCATTTCACTAATCTTAAAGCAACCAAAAGCCTCGCAGACCGAAAATGAGCCGGTTCGACCAGTCAAAGTCGAACCAGCCGGTTGGACCGCTACTAAACCAGCTTTTCAAGCATTAGACAATGAGGGATAAACTTACAAAAAGAGGGGGATTAGACAATGGGCAATGCCAAACCTGATCCAAGCTGTGTGGCCTTTCACTGAGCCCGTTGAGTTGAGGTTTCGCGGTCACTGCAGTAGTTCGCCAAATCTACAAAAGAACATTCTGGGAAACTGTGATGTAACTGACTTTTCAGTAACTCACAATATATACATAAAATATACATAATAGATGTACAAAAGAGTTAGTATGTGAAGAGTGAAACAGTAACACATAACAGCAGTTTAGTAGAAATAGAAACAAAGATGGGGATAGAGAGGAAGCACTACAGTAGGAAGAACTTCAGCATTTATACCAACTTAATATGCCAAGTTCCATGCATTCATAAAAATAAATCCAATGCAAACTAAATATTTGAGGACTTAAAAAACGTCTCAGAGATTTTGAGTCCCAGTTGCATTCTGGCGTAGGTATTCGCACTCAGCGTTCCTCGCAAATATGAAGGGACTTGGGAACTTTGAAGAAACATTATACCAAGAGCTAAAATGCAGCTGACCAATTAATTAGAATAAAAACAACAACCGAAAAGATTAAGCAGTCAAATAATATCTACTGGTACATTAGAAAACTTTCCTGAATACATTAGCAGCATTTCACCACAAAAAGCAATTCCATATTTCCACACAAACCTTGAACTATAACAACCAAACTATCCCAACTAGTTTGTTAAGAAGTCATTTCCGAATGCACCACCGTATTAGTAGAAACTTTTTAAACAAAATTGGCAATAAAAACAAAGGCCAGGGACATGATAGTAAGACCACCCTAAATTACCTTCTAAGATTAGGAACCCAGAAAAGAAAATGAGGGCAATAGTTCGTTACGTTAGAAATAGAAAAAGGTAGTAACAAATCTAATCCTTGATGGCTAATACCTATTCCCATTCAAGTCCTCCGTGTCTCAATTTTAACAATTTTGCTCCTAAAGTTTGTCCCCCGTAGCAACTAAATCCTTTTTTTCTCTTGTTTCTTTTTTCTTTTTAAATGCTCTTCGTAGAATCTCTAGAGTTTGATGATATGGTAGCGTTCAAAGGTTTAAATTTTGATAATGATGCACATGCCGTTCTTCTAAACTGACAGAAGAGCAAATTAATTGTCATGAGGAACAAACTTCAGGTACTAGATTGTTGAATTGAAACTCCGAGGGCACAATTAGGAAATGAGATCAAACTTCAGGGACTAAATTTATAATAGGCCAGTAGAGAGAACCAGCAATTCTATGATCGGTACCACTTGAACAGGCTGAGCCCATTGCCATTCTCAACTACGGTTTCCTCCGAAGAGTCCGAGGAGCTCAACATGCTATCATCTGAATTATTCTCTCGGTCTAGATTTAAACGCTTAGCATTATCGGCAATCCATTGCGCAACTTCAGGTGTTGATGCCCACTGAGTTAGGGCTTCATTGGTCGATTTGCGCGTAAAATCCTCCCACTCTTTCTTAGAATATTTTCGTGCTGGCATTTTATGGTAAGTCGAATAGTAATCTTTATCCACACTTGAGGTTTTCTTGCGGGGGGATAAAAGGAATCTTCCTGCAGTGAAGAAAAATAAGACACCCATTCAACAACTGTAGAGGTAGAGCTGCATATATAAACTAATAAAAATAAGTGTTTAAAATGCAAAAGACATTTTCATGTATGCGAAAGTGGGAATTATTGTTAAAATATAGAGCTCACTCTAGAAGGCTAAAAAGGACCTATGTCCTCTCCAGATTGACTGCAGAAGTGCTTTTGGCGATCTGTTTAAAGAAGCACTTAACAGCAGTTTCATTGAAGTCTGCACTGACAGGTTTATGCTAAGGGAAGTAGAAACTTCGAATTGGACAATAAAAACCAAATTATAGAGAAAAAGAAGGTGCAATGTAAAACAAAATGATTTTGGATACCTCGCATTGGTGGGTTGGACCAACCGTATTGTCTACCTGAGCTCCCCCAAACTGGCCCTACCAAATCCTTCTTAGCCGATCGACTCAAGAACTCAGCCTGCCTATAATTGGTGTGTCCCTGCCTGGCATTTTGTTGCCATAGAAGTTCATTATTCAATGGCCTTTGCTGTCTGAGTCAAAAAAATAACATATTTAAGACCTTTAACATGAAGGTTGTAAGACGACTGGTAAATTGCACTAACTGCACCCAACCTCTCCACAAGGTTTCACTTCAGTCCCCAACTTTTCAATTGTTGTGATTGGGTCCCTAGGCTCACTTATTTGTTGCACTCTTGATCCTGTTAAATCTGGTTGCCAGAAGCAAATGCACCTTGCTGGCGTGACAGAGAGGAACATGAATATGTATTTTAATTCCTTCATAGATGGAAGAAGATAGGAAGTTAAGGACATTGGTTGTTGAGTTCCTCGCCTGACCAGAGGATACGGCAAGCAACAGGATTGCTATGGAAGAACTCGATTGTAACAAATATAAAAGATTATGGGCCAAACTCTAACAATTGAAAGGTTGGGACAAAAGCGAGATCTCATAAATAAAGTTGAGAACCCCTGATGCAATTTACCCGTAAGATGATCCATGAGGAACTTACAATGTTATCGCTCGACTTAAAAGCTTCTTTGAAATTACAGAGCACATACTCCAACAAGCCCCAAGAGAAGCCATTGCTAGCAGAACGTCAAGAGTACTCTGCAACAAACCACATAAGAAATGTTTAGGAGAAGTTCAGATGTTGATGTCGACACAGAAAAATAGATGTCCCAATGACATGACTGAAAATTATTAAACTGTTAAATATATCTCTCCACTTCAATTAAACCTCTGAACATGGTTATCTTAGGCAAAGCTGAAAGTACCATAAACAATATAATTTTCACAAAAGTTAAGAGAAACATGTAATACCAAGAAAAAATAGGCCAATTATCACTCCCTTGAACAAACTATGGTGCAAAATTTGCTACTGGCACTCATTTACCTTGACTATATTGGGCCTTTCTTTTTCTGTACATAACGGCCTGAGAAAATTCTAGCACAGAGGCATCTCTGACAGTAAACAAAAGGTTTAAACATAATCTATTGGTTAAATGCATCATAACCATGATTAGTAGGAGATGTCCACGATTTTTAAGAACCATCACTTCCAGCCCTAAAGATTTCTAAGACTATGTGCCCTATGGTAACCAAAGTCTCTTGAAACACCAAATAATGCAGGAAAAAAAAAGAACGGCACTATCTCAACCTGAATAATGCCAAAAGCCCAATATCTTCTCTTTTACTTCCAACCAGAGGTTATTCTTGATGAACAGCACCTTGGAATTGCAAAATAAATTAAATTTGCAAATCCTTAACATATTGTATGAACAATATTCCCAATTCGCTATCTAAAACTAGAAAAAATTAACATCATCATGTTTAATAACTTACAGATTACAAATCATACTAAACAAAGAAAAATCTAATTACCAGTACTTCTCTAAGCAAAAATATGCAATAATCTATACTATACCTTTTTAAGATTTAGATTAAATGTCAATGCACGTGGAAATATCAAAAAAAGTAAACTTGTTTTCAAGCAATAGAAACATAACAACTTAAGATTCAATTAATTGCTGATTGATATTCTGAAATAACAATAAAACATACCTGCATAATAAAAACAAGAGCAATAACACGCATTGCCCACTTCACAAATTGTGCTATGCCAGCATCTACACTACCATCTTCTGAAAGGACAAACTTCCTCACAATCCAGTAGCCTAAAGCTGCTCCAGCTAAGACAACTCCCACAACCAGAAAAACGGAAACCTGCAATAGAGAAAACTTTTCATAATGGCACAAAAGGTGGGAATTATATAGATTAAAAATGAGGCACAATGAGAACTACGGGGGGAAAAACTAGCTCGTGATCCAAGAATCAGCTGTTTCCACATCCAAGGCAGATGCAAAAAAGCACAGCGCAAATGAGAAAGTACAGCAGAAGAGGAAGAACATTACAAATTAGAAGGTAAAAGGTAGAATAACAACTTAGCTATGTAAGCATCATCTAAAATAAAAAATTCCAAGCAAGTATCATGGCGAAAAAAAATCACTTCCAAAAATTGAGATTGGCACAGATGAAGGGATTTCCATTCTTAAAACGGGAAACTATATTGCGGAACAAGATTAAGAGTTTTATAAAGAGTATAAAGGAAATGGTTTTGTATATTTCACCTCAAATGAGTGTCTGACATTTCTAAAACCAATCTATGGGTGGAATGCTGCCAGAACATTTATTACTAAAATATAAAGGAAAAAAAAAATCTCATTTTTCACCTAAAGTTATGTAAATTGCATATATTATTCTGCCACCACAATGCAACATAAGAATGAAACCACAAATAGAACTGACATAATTGCCGTGCTTCATGTAAATAAAATGAACATAGAACTTACGGGATTATGCATATCTTCACTCAACCCAAAGTTCACAAGAATGGAACTGACCAGTGTGGAGAAGTAGTGGGCGATATACGAACCAACACCTAGCTGATAAATATGAAAGAGAAATCAAAAATAGAAACTAGAATATGATTAGACAATACTAGGTGACAAGAGATAGCAGAATCAGATTACGATATAAAATAAGATCCTTACCACAGACCCATAAATCGTTAGGTAGAGGATGTTTTTTCTGCCCATAGGTAGTAACTTCATCCCCTATAATCACATCATAAACATAAAGAAAAAAAGTTACCATTTCAATAACTGTGAAAGATCAAGTTGAATTGACTGTTGTCAATAGAGATGTCTGCTTATCTTAACAAGAAAAAGCAATAATTAACAAAGTTTACATGACAATTTTAATGCATGTCGCCTCAATAAAGAAATCTAAAAGCTGGAATAATATGACCACCACCGTGGGCTAAATAAAATTTTTATGATTGATCTTTATATAGTCAAACGCAAAATATGGTTGAAGTTTTATAAAAAACAAACTAAAATCTCTTCAATTTCCAAATTTCTACATTACTTGCCTTACTTTGACATCTTCACATGCAGTATATGACTTCAGTAGACACACTAGGCTTGATATTTCCTTCAGGCAAAAAACTTTGTGCTCATAAATGATCAAATGGTTAAGAATTCTTACCATGAGCACCTGAAAGGTTCTTTTATTGTTAGCAAAAGCAAATTTAAACAAAAGATGGATGGACCTAGAATTTTGGTAAATATAAATCGCCTACATTACTTCTAATCAATTAATGCTAGTGCAACATGCAAGTGATTTTCAGAAGTTCCCAGTTGGCTCAAGAAAATTACTAGCAAAATGAGAAAGGCGGTGAAGCTCTAGACCATATAATTACAAATCCATTTATGCCAATGATCATGAACCATGCTAATGATGATGTGGCCTTATAAGGCAGAATAGAGAGAAAAAAATTGCTAAACTTACCTGGTAGAGAATTAACAAAACGACAAGCAAAACTCCCAGAGCCATAGAGCTGCTATAATAGAACGGAACCCAATTACTAATGATTGGTGCGAGAAGCAGCAGCAGAAAACCAATACCAAGGCAAATAAACCGCCATAGTTGAAATTCTGCAAGCAAGAGATAATTCACATTTCAAAAGTTACATAAGAAACAGACACATATCAAGATAAAGGTTAAAGCATAATATGTTTGGAGAATTTATATGACAGGATAAATTGGTAAAGAGTGCCTTACCTTCCTCAATGGAAAGCGTGAAGGACATTAATGTTTTATCCTTCAATCTAATATCGAGATATCTGTTCTCAAAAGGTGATATTATAGCACTCCATTGCCCCTTTTGAAGAGTTTGCCATTCATCCACCTCACATTGGCAAAAACCCACAGACATATTCCTGCAAATAGTTACAGAGTTGGATTTTAATCAATATATTATATGAACTTAAGAATGAGTCGAGCCTGTTATATCATATATACTTCAGAATGAGTTGTATTCTGGTCTATATATTTTATGAACTTTACAAATGAGCCAGTCATATGACTTACCGATGAAAGCAAACCTCTACCTTCCCTTGAAGTCTCTCAGGCATGCCTTCTGGAACCTTCAATGCAATCCGTATAGAACTGGCATAGCTCCTAAGGTTTAACCTTGATATGCCAGTGACTTGAACTCGTTCACATGAATGCCCAGAAAAGCTCGAAGGACTAAAGTGTATAACAGGGTTTTGCAAGTTAACATCTGTGGTTACACAAATCAAATAGCTTAAATGGGTCAGTTCAAGCAGCAGGCCATTCATATTGCAGCAAACTATAAGACGACACAAAAAGGATGGAAGCAGATGACAAAACACAGTACGCGGGAAACATGACAATGAAAAATGCAGGCATCACAATAATACCGACAAAACGAGGGAGGGAAGTGCCAATTCAACTGTGGTAGTGACACTTACGAAGTTATTGTATCAACCTTCCTAAGACCAAAGTAGGAAATGCCTCACTACTTCTACCGCAATAAACAGATCTATTTTATTCAGATAATTCGAACCTAGGGAGTGCTGCTCAAAAACTAAAATAAGAAAAAAAAAAAAAACCCCACTTTAATATAGTGTTTCTCCTATTAGAATTATACAGACGAAATTTTGTGAAACGGCATTATAACTTCAGGGACAAAATAGGTCCCAAGCAGGGTTTAAGGGGCCAAGAAACCACTTCTGTACTCAGCAGTAAACCCTAGAGTACTTAACAGCTATCTAAACGCTAAGCGATCGAGCTCCGAACTAACTAGTTACCTTCAAGTCTTTTTAGGGCATGTATAAAAGTAGTTTCCATCCAAAAAAGTAGGGAAGTGTAATTTTATGAGGAGGAGACGACCAGAGGGTGAATCATATAAAAAAATCAATTCTTTAGCACAGCCAACGAGCATTTGAGCAGAAACCCTAGAAAGACTATGCAATCAAAGGTGAAACAAACTAGTAGCATAAAAATCGGTTCTTTAGTACAACTAACGAGCAGTTATCCGCACCAGACACCGCGACACTATACAATGGGAACCCGAAACGACTACTAGCATAAATATCGGTTCTTTAGCACAACCAACAAGCGCATTCACCAAAAGAAAAAAAAAAAAAAAAAACCTAGAATTCGCACAGGATACCCCAACACTACGCGATCAAAACGCAAACCAACTACGTTTCCTCGCCAAACCGTTCTAGTGCACGAAAAAGAACGGATCAAAGATCGAGCAAAAGGTAGTTTCGATCCAAGAAGGCAAGAGAAGTGAGCAGTACCTCTGAGAGCCGTTTCCTCGCTCGCGGAGGCGAAGGAGCGAGCGGAGAGTGGGAACAAGAAGATGAAGAGGAGGGGGAGGAGGAGGAGGAGGAGGAGGCGAAGGGTAGCAGGAGGAGGAGAGAGAGGAGAGGAGGGAGAAGAGGAAGAGGAAGAGGAAGAGGGAGAAGGGGCGTTTCCTCCTCCTCCTCCCATCTCTCTCGTTGTGCTTTCCCCCCGCGCGAGCGAGGAGAGAGAAAAAAAAGAGAGAGTTCGCCTTTTTTACTTTTGATTTAAGTATTATACTACTATATTATTTAAAGGGTATAATTACCAATGTACCCTTAAATTTTCTGAAATATCATATATGCGCCTATTTTTTCTGTTTAAAATAGGATTGATTTCACAACCTTCGCGGTAAATATCCTACTTAGTTAATTCGTGAATTATTAAAAATTTGAATTTAACGATTTGTTTATAAATTTATTTTAAAAAAATAAAAATTATTCGAAAAATTTTAGATCAGCTCAATTATTCCTGAATTATTAAAAAAAATATATGAATAAAAAACTTATAAATTTTATTTTAAATAAAAATTATCTTATATTTTATACTTTATATCGAATTTATTTTTAATATAAATTATCCTGTTCGGCTCGTTTAGCTGAACACAAGTTTATTTCGGGGCTGTTTCAAAGGTTTCTGGGCCGTTTAATAAACACTAATGGCTAATAAAATTGGCCAACAAATAATAAAAATAAATAAATAAGTAAATATATTAAAAAAATAAATTTATAAAATCTTATCAATTAGATTTTAATCTAAATAGTTAAAATTTTATATACAAATGAGTATTTTCATAATTAAGCTCGCATTTATATTTTTATTTTGCTAAAAATTAAATAATAAATATATATATATATATATATATATATATTATAATTATTTATTTATATATAAAAATATAAATTATATAAATATAAAATAATTATTATTATTATCAGAATACGAACGAGCTGACTCTAGCTCGTGTTCGGCTTGTTTATTAAACGAGCTGAAAAATTTAGCTCGTGTTTGGCTCATTTACTAAACGACCGAGTTGATCTCGAGTTCATTTTGAGCCGAACACGAGCTGGCTCGCGAACAGCGAACTAGATTGCCACCCCGACTAGTAGTGTAATTTAAACCAAAAAAAAAAAGGAAAAAAAGAAAACGGGCGAGGAAGTTTGATCTGGTTCTAACCAAACCCGATCCGCTAACATTCCCTTCTCCGCCGCGGCTTCTATTATTCTCTGCGTGCGGACTGTGGAGTCGCGCCCACCGTATCCGTATCCTTCTCAAAACCCTAACCCTAGACCGCCACCATCGACGAGAGAGGGCTTCTTCTCGGCGGCGATGATGGAGGAGGCGACATTGGCGTTCTCCGCCGAGAACCCTCCGCTCGCGGTCATCGCCGCCGCGAGGATCGGCGGCGTCGCGCTCTCCGCCGACCCCACCCTCCCCTCAAGCTCCGCCGCTTCGCTCCGCTTCGATTCCGGGTAATCTCACAGCGTTTGATCTCCGATCCTTGTTGTTTGATCTGATCTCTCTTTATGGTCTTCCAGTTTTGATCCACGGTGATCTTGTTTGATCATAGAAAGATCGATTAGTCGTGGAAAACAATGTGCGGAGATCACCTCAGCTACAGGAAATTTGAAATAAACTCCTCAAAGTTTGTTCCTTTCTTTTAATTTGAATGATCAATTAGGGATTTTACTAAATTTAACAGTGATTTCGTTAAGTTTAATGATTCTGCTCGTTTTTACGAAATAAAACTGCAATAGCTCATGATGAATTACTAATAGAGCTGTGAATTAATAAATTTCTCATTTTGAAATAAGAGAAAGTGGTAGTTGAGGGGGCTTGTTGCAAATGGTGTATAGTTGAAGTGTCTCAGTGTAATATAAGATCACGCTTTGATGTATTTTCTGGGGTTAAAAGAATAATTTCTAGTGTTTTTCGCTGTTCACTTTTTGTGTACATTAGCTTCATGACTTAAATTTGACCTTTTGTTTCTACTGTATTTTGGATATAGAATTTGGTAACATCTATCTACAATAAAATTGTCGAACTCTTGGTACTTGTAAAAAAATGATTGCATCAGAAGAATTTTGAAGTTTGTTTTTTGTTCTCAGATGCCTCGTGGTTTGTCCGCAACCTATATTAATTGGCCATGCACCCTCAATTTATTTTAAAGATTTGTTTCGGATATGCGCATGTTTGTGGTTTCATTTGTTTTGCGATCTGATGTTACAGGGAAGGATTGCATGGGGTCAACACAATTCTTCGCTATATTGGACGGCGTGCATCAATTCCCAACTTCTATGAGCGCGATGCCTGCGAATCAGGACAGGTGAATTTGATATACAACTAACAGATCCCTCTTGGCTTTGGTTTCTAGGGCAGCTTGCCTGATTTGAAGTGCAGCAGTCGGGCATTTGGCAAAGATTTGCTTGGAGCTTTTGCTGTGGGCCTGTGGCGGGAGGCTAAATGAGCTTCTGGATCCGATAGCAGGAGCTCCTATTTGATGGCTTCTGCTTATGCTATAGTGGAAAGCTGTTAAGAGGACTTTAATGGAAAAGTTGTTATAGAAGCTCAAATTTCTACTTAATAGCACTCTAGAGTTAATAAAATTCCTTACACCTTCAAAAATTTTGCTCACTAATAAATGATGACACACTGATCCGTTAATTTGCTTTCAGATTGATGAATGGCTTGAATATGCCCCTATATTTATTTCTGGCTCTGAATTTGAGGGCGCATGTGGCAATGTGGATAAGCATTTATCTCTAAGGACCTTCTTGGTCGGGTATAGTTTGTCAATTGCCGATATTGCAGTATGGTCAGGTCTTGCAGGTAAAGTTTCCTAAATTTGAATGCTTCCATGTTTTTTTTCCCTTTGATTATGTACAGAAGCCCCCCTTAAAAGTATCGCAATTTGTACTTCAGTACCGCGATAATCAAAATGTGCAGATAACTCGTCGATTTATGTGAAAGATCTTACTTTCTACCACCCTTGAGAAGTGGATAAATTGCAGTTTTATATATCTAGGGGGTCAACTGTGCGTTTTAATGATTGAGGGGTTAAAGTGGGAATCGCACTATATTTGGTGGGATTATGTGCATTTTAGCCTTTGCCTTTTATTCGGAAACCAATGTTCTCTTGGCTATAGGTACCGGGCAGAGATGGGAAAGCCTGAGGAAATCAAAGAGATATCAAAACCTTGTTCGTTGGTTCAACAGTATAGCATCAGAATATGGTGAAGTTCTAAATGAAGTTACAGCTCAATATGTTGGGAAACGAGGGTTAGGGAAGGCACCTGCTTCTAATCCTAAGGGAGCCGATCACAATTTATCTCTTATTTCAAAGGATATCAAAGCAAACAAAGCAGTCAATTCGAAAGAAAGTCCTTCTGCTTCTGCTTTTGAAGTAGACCTTCCTGGTGCAAAAGTTGGAGAAGTGTGCTTGCGATTTGCTCCCGAGCCTAGCGGGTACCTCCACATTGGTCATTCAAAGGCTGCTCTTTTAAATCAATACTTTGCAAATAGGTATAAAGGTCGTTTAATAATTCGGTTTGATGATACAAATCCTTCCAAAGAAAGCAATGAGTTTGTGGATAATTTATTAAAGGATATTGAGACTTTAGGAATTAAGTACGATGCTGTTACTTACACATCAGATTATTTCCCACAATTGATGGAAATGGCAGAAAATTTGATTAAACAAGGCAAAGCGTATGTTGATGACACACCTCGTGAGCAAATGCAGAAGGAGAGGATGGATGGTATTGAATCAAAATGCAGGAATATTAGCGTCGAAGAGAATTTGGCTTTGTGGAAAGAGATGGTTGCGGGGACAGAAAGGGGTATGCAATGCTGTGTGAGGGGTAAATTGGACATGCAGGATCCAAATAAATCTCTGCGGGACCCTGTTTATTACCGTTGCAATCTTGTTCCTCACCACCGAATTGGTTCAAAGTACAAGGTCTATCCTACGTATGACTTTGCTTGCCCCTTTGTTGATGCCATCGAAGGTGTAACCCATGCCTTGCGGTCGAGCGAGTATCATGATCGAAATGCACAATATTATCGGATTCTCGAGGATATGGGACTAAGGAAGGTTCAAATATATGAATTTAGTAGATTGAATATGGTTTATACCCTTTTAAGTAAGCGTAAGCTTCTTTGGTTTGTCCAAAATGGCAAAGTTGATGGCTGGGACGATCCTCGTTTCCCCACCGTACAAGGGATAGTACGAAGAGGCCTGAAAATTGAGGCACTGATCCAATTTATTCTTCAACAGGTGATGTTGCTAATTTTTTATCATTTGAGAGGCAAAAATGGACAGACCTACCTAAATTATACAACAGTTTTGAAATGAGTACTTGCAGTTCAAAATTTTGATTTTACTACCTAAACTTAGCATATTTGATTTGCATACCTTGCTGTCAGAAGTTAATGATACTTCGAAGTTCTTGAAAGCCTATGACTTTTCTGACAATATTCTTTAGTGTTTTCTTTTTTTTTTTGGTTATGACCAAAACTGTCTAGTTCTAACAAGAATTTGACGGGGTTTACGAAAATCAGATATAAAGGTTAGGTAATAAATTGAAAAGTTTTTATAGTTATGGTAATGTCAGTACATTATTACCTATTTGAATTGTGAGCGATGCTACCTGGACACCTATAACATAGGTGTAAGATTTACACCCTGGGCTCTCTTTATGGTTAGGATTTGCCACTTGGCTTATCGTTTTTTTTTTTAAATATAGTAAGAACTCAAAAGGGGTCTTTAAACCCTAGGATCATGGGGTATAAAGATGCACACCCTATAATAGGGTGTGCTTCTAGCATTTTCTTGAGTTGTATGGTGTCCGATGATTCATTGGTTGACAGTATCTCTTATTTGATTTCTAGGGTGCTTCAAAAAATTTGAATCTTATGGAGTGGGACAAATTGTGGACAATTAATAAAAAAATAATTGATCCAATATGTCCGAGGCATACTGCTGTATTTGAAGAGCAGCGTGTTATCTTGACCCTAACAAATGGTCCTGAAATACCCTTCGTGCGGATCATACCCCGGCATAAAAAATATGAGGGTGCTGGGAAAAAGGCTACAACTTTCACAAATAGAATTTGGTTAGATTATGGCGATGCTTCATCTATCTCGGAGGGTGAGGAGGTAACATTAATGGATTGGGGCAATGCAATTATAAAAGAAATCAAGAAGGAAAATGGAAATGTCACCCATCTGACTGGGGAGTTACACCTTGAAGGTTCTGTTAAAACGACAAAGTTGAAGCTAACATGGCTTCCTGATACGGAGGAGCTCGTCCACCTTTCTTTGGTTGAATTTGACTACTTAATAAGGAAGAAAAAGGTAAGTTGGTAATAATTGCAATTTATTTAAATTTAGCACTACATGACGACACAGTACTCATTTGTTAACTAAAACCATATATGATTACTTGGCTTATATACTCCCGTGCATATGCGAAATTGCACATATACCTAAAATTGGTATTTGCATGCTCATGCCTCAGAAGACCTTATTTATTTGCATTCTTCTCTCTACAGGGGAATATGCAAAAGCAGTTTTTGCGGAGATATAAATGTTGTAGGGGCATGCATGATAATAAGCAAGTTTTTTACCGGCACACATGCAAATACCAACTTTAGAGGGGTATTGCACTTCACATAATTGCAGGGTATATATGCCAAAAAGAAGAAAAAAAACATGAACTATCTATTTGGTGCTATGAGCCCAATGTTTGAAGCATAGCTGCGTTCCGTCGATTGTTTCTTTGCTAGCTTAGAATATTGGTTCATTCGCTATAAGCTTCTGAGAATTCCAGGATTTACGGTAAATGATGATCATCTCCTGGTAGTTTATAGAACACAACTTAACAGATTACAATCTCCAACCATAGATTTGTATAATTAGGATTTGTTGTTCCGTAGCTAGATACCATGATGTGAACTGTTAAGGTCGACTTGTAAAAACCCAGGCTTTGCATGCTGTACCCTCTATTGCATTAAAGGCTAATTAAAATTAAGTTGTCAATCGTCAGTTAAAAGATGGTTATTTTGATGGATCTTATTCTCATTCAAATAGGGTATTACAGAAACTAGCGTAAAATGTGCAAGTAATACCTAAACTGTCCCGATATTGCAATCCTGTGTCGAAACGTTTAATTTAGACACTTTGATCTCTGCACTTTCTTATATACTGCAATTCCTTTCTCAACCATGAGAAAGTACCTGATGTCTCACCATTTTATCCCTTCTCCCTTGAATAACTTGTCACAGATGAAGTTTCTTCCTTTTATGTAATCACTTACGGTGTATCTGATAATTTGGTTGCTATGGATGTAAAAACTAAAAACAGCTCGAAGAAGGGGAGGACTTCCTCGACAACCTAAATCCGTGCACGCGAAAGGAAACTGCGGCTCTTGGGGACTCCAACATGCGCAATCTGAAGCGTGGAGAGGTAATACAGCTCGAAAGGAAGGGCTATTTCCGGTGCGACGTCCCATTCCTCCGACCCTCGAAGCCGATCGTTCTCTTTTCAATCCCAGATGGTCGACAACAAACGTCTCTAAACTAAGGATCATATCGGCAATTTCTGCCGTCTATTTCTTCTGCTTCAATCTTTCTTCTTAAATCAGATGTATTTTCCATAAAACTGTATTTTTTGTGAGAGTGGTTGCACCTGTCTAATTTCTGATACTGTTGTAGTTAAGTTATTCCTTGACAGAAGGGTAAAGAGAAAACACTGAAATTTTCAATTATCTTATAGAATGTATGGTGACCTCTTAACTTTTGCAATGCTTCAATTTAGTGGTGAACTGTTCATGCACGTACTTCAGTTGGTGGACTTTTTTTATTTGTTGGCATTGAAAAGCTTGCTTTCAAAATGCCCTGTACGTCGTAACGTCGGGGTGGCAATCCGGCTCGCAATCTGGCTCGCGAGCTTGTGCTCGGCTCGAAATGAACTCAGTTTAATAAACAAGCCGAGTATAAGCTGAAATTTTCAACTTGTTTAATAAACGAGTTGAACACGACCTGAGGTGGCTCGCTCGTGTTTGGCTCAATAACTGTTCGAATACATATATTTTATATTTATATATATAAATAAATAGTTATATACGTATGTAATATAAATTTTTATTATATGATTTTTAGTTCAACCTAAATATAAAGCGCAACTTAATTATAAATATGTCATTTATATATAAAATTTTAATTATTAGAACGGAGTGTAACGGATAAAATCTTATAAATTTATTATATATATATTCTTTCTAATCTTTTAAAGTTTTTCGTAAGTCTGTTCGTATTCGGCTCGTGTTCAGCTCGTTAATAAATAAGTCAAACACGAGTCGAATTTTTTAGCTCGATATTTTAACGAGCTCGCTAGTGTTCGGCTCGTTGACACCCTATCTGAACGTAGCGTGTGACCTGCTTTTCTAAAAAAAAACGACCTTTCGATTTGTGTTTCGAATGAGTTAAAAAAGAGGGAGTTTTAAAACTGTGGTTACCATTTTTGGTTTTTTTTTTGTATATTTTCTGAAGCATAAAAGTAGGTATTTTTGGTAACACAAGGCTTAACAAATTAATGATCACCAGCACCCATATCATCTAAAAAATTATAATTTAACTATTTATTAAATTAGAAAATATAATATATCTTCTGCAAACCATAGGATGGCGCAACATAGTATTGTATTATTTTTTTATGGACACTACCACCATGGGGATTTTAGAAGATATAACATCATTACCTTATTAAAAGTTAATTTTAGTGTAAAATAAAATTAAAATTACCACAATTTTTATTTCGCAACTTTTTTTTTTTTTTAAAGATAGGTAACACGCTATCTGCTTCGTTTATTTTATTTAGAAATAAACTTGGTTAGAAATGTGAATCACCTAAGATTCGAACTTGAGTCCCGAGTTCGAATCCTAGTTGATTCACATTTCTAGCTAAGTTTATTTCTTAACGAAATAAATGAAGTGGGTAGCGTATTACCTATCTCTCTCTCTCAAAAAAAAAAAAAAAAAAAACTAAGATTCGAACTTGAGTCTCGGGTACCGATCATCAAACCCTTTGTCACTTGCTCTAGGGACGACGGCCTTTGCCACTTGTTCTAAAGACGGGTCAGTATTTCAAAATAAAAATTTTAAAAGTAAAAAATAGTAGGTTTTTTTATACAATCAGAAAAATAAAATTTTGAAAAAGTTTTTTTTTCTTAAGAACTAAAAAGGGACGCTTAATATATATATATATATATATATATATATATATATATATATATATATATATATATATATATATATATATATATATATGCTTATCCGAAACCAAAAAGACCCTTGCGCCGTACCTTTCCCTCTTTTTATTTTTGTCTTTTTCCAATAAAACCTCATCACCCCCTCTCTTGCGTGATGGTTCGCTCCGCATAAATCTTGTGTTCTTTTCGTCTGACGTGGCAAAACGGAATCTCCCCTCGCGTCGTGTGACGTGGCGAAATCTAATTCGTCCGGATTTGTGGGCCCGCCTCACATGTCCCTATCAGGGAAAACACCCTTTAGCAACGTTGGTTTTGTTGCGCTAATGCTTTTCGTTGATTATAATAATTTACTTGAATTTTGCCTTTCTAAATGTTTTTAGTTTTTACTGAGTTTACTAAAACTTGTAATAAAGAATTGTCTCACATAAAACAAGGAAAAAAAATAGGGCGCATTTTTAAAATCGCGCATACTTCAGGGACCTCCTAACATTTTTCCACCTGCCTTATAAAGATCCATATCGTCATCACTTCCTCGCGTTTCCCCATTCGTATCGTCATCGATCTCAAGCCCAACCCCACACCCCGTCCCTAACCACATGGACCCGAAACGCAGCTGCTCAAGCAGAAGCAGAAGCAGAAGCAGAAGCAGCAGCAACAACAGCAGCTGCGTCGGCGTCGGCGGAAACGGCGTTGCGGGAGGTGGAGAGGAGAGGAGGGAGCCGTGCGGGGCGTGCAAGTTCCTGCGGCGGCGGTGCACGGAGGGGTGCGTTTTCGCGCCGCACTTCGGAGGCGGGGAGCAGCAGCAGCAGCAGCAGCAGCAGGGTGGGGGTGCTACGTCGGCGTCGGCGGCGGCGAGGTTCGCGGCGGTGCACAAGGTGTTCGGGGCGAGCAACGTGGCGAAGCTGCTGACCGGGCAGGTGCCCCCCGCGCGGCGCCGCGACGCCGTGCTCACCATCTGCTACGAGGCCCAGGCCCGCCTCGCCGACCCCGTCTACGGCTGCGTCTCCACCATCCTTGCCCTCCAACACCAGGCAAGTCCCCAGTTCTCGGCACGGTGCATGTCGTGCCGTGAGCGATATGCAGTGTGCGGATAATAAAATACACGTGTACCGTGAGATTTTACTTTCTTATTATAGGCATAGGTACTCACAAAATAATAGACGGTTAAAAATTAAAAAACTTCACAAAAATACAAATTAAAATTCTTAAAATTCTAATCAATATAATAATAATATGTACCAAGTATATATTCAACTAAATTAGAATTTTAAGGCAACAAACATCTCATACTGGCTGTTTAAATTATTATTTTTAAAATGCTCTCGCCAATAATATCTAAATAATTATATATTTCAAGTACTGTATATTATATTTAACTATATGAACTATCGATTCAGAAACTTTTTGGCACACATAAATCTATATTATGAAAGGCTTGGTACCACCCCCAAACTAGTTCTTGCTTTACATCATAAGGCAGTTGGTTTGGCATGAAGTTTTCCAAATATATCCACCATTACAACACTTCTCAAAAGTTTTAAGCCTAGTTTGGTAGTATGTTACGCGTCATTTGTTAGACGCATCGTTTTTATTCCATATATAATAATATAGCTTATTAGTACTAATAACTGGTTGGATTCAGAACATCGACTCAAAATACTTAAACTCAGCTATTAATTCTAGTGTATTTGGCACATATAAGTCCATTACACTCTCACATTATCCAACACGATACTTTTCAGGTGCCATGTGTCATATACTCCTCCAGTTTTAGACCCTTTCAGATCTTAAGGTTCTCGTTAGCCCAATTCACACAAATATAGTCCAAGCTCACTAGATAATGTAAAGATCATGTCATACCTAGACTAGTGAACCAACTCTAGTACCAAATATAACGACCTAATCTCTAAGTATTAATAAGTCAATAGGCCAAAACCACATGTCCAAAATATTTAAGCCCGGTTATATATTAACTATAGCAACTATTAATTTAGTGTGACCAATATGGTTTAAATCTAGTTATTAATTCTAATGTGCCCATCATATACAAGCCTCTTGCACTCTTCCACATTATCCAATCTAAGAGTATTAGAAGGTCACACTATAAAAGATGCCAAAAAAGAAGGAAAAAAAAAACAATTACTACATCCTCCCATGCTACAAAATTTAGTATCAAAATTTTTGTAAACCTTTGGTAGTATAAATATGGTGCTTCTCGCGGCCACATTATACCCAGCTGGGTCTTAGTCACACTAGACAATGAGGAGGAAATGAGGAGTGTATACACCCTAAAAAGATATGCACATCTTACATCCTCTCATTCTAGGGTCAAGAATTGGCGCTTGTCTTGTCATTTTTTTAAAAAAATACTAAAATTCAAAAGATTTTAAAATTTTAGAATGATGGGGTATAAGATGTACAAACTCTCTTTAGGGTGTAGTACATATAGCATGCATAGAGAGAGAAGCATGCATTCCGCATGAGAGCAAATGAAATTATGGATTCACTCATGCAAAATGTGCATGCGCAAGGCTTCGTCAAGAAGCTCCACTTCTTAT
Organism: Aechmea fasciata; assembly: GCA_025177825.1. NCBI lineage: Eukaryota > Viridiplantae > Streptophyta > Magnoliopsida > Poales > Bromeliaceae > Aechmea > Aechmea fasciata. Next base: position 3,354,302 of record CM045927.1, on the reverse strand, counting down.
CCTCTCTCTAACTAATGCATCAGTTTATTTAATCGCTTTCGAACATATACCAACCAAAAAGAATATATATATTGTTTTACTGTAATTTTTGTTACCTCTTCAAGGTGACGCTGCTCCAAGCCGAGCTATCGATCATCCAATCTCAACTTCTGAACAGCAAGTTGGCCCTGGCGACGGCCCACCAGAGCTCGCAGAATTTCACGGCAATACAACAAGCCTACTCCAACAACTCCTCGATGTCTAACAATTTGATGAACCCTAGCCGGTTACCAATTTCGGCATTGGATATTGTTGATAATGAGCCCTCTTCTAGGGTTCTCGAGCTTGCAAAACCATTGCAGGACGAAGATGATGAAGAAGAAAGCCAAAACCTGGCAGGTTTCAACAACTGTGAAAGCAAATAATTACACAAGGAGTAACTGGAAGCAAATTCTTTCATATTGATAATTTACAAGTGACCTGATATTAAAATGCAAAATTAGAATAAAAGAAATAATTCAAAACCTCAAAACTCACAGAGAAAATATATTAGTTGCTTTTTCATATACTGGGCATTTGTTGTATTGGTCCGTGTCAGTCCCGCTAATTGGATACAATTTGTTTAGCGAACAATCAGGAATAAATTACCTGCCTCTTAGTTGTACACATTTTATTGATCTGTCTGAAGTTTTCGTACCACAATGAAGCGAAGCAGCTCGACAGAAGTTTAGTTTTACAAAGTAATGCAAGATATTTGATAAATAGCCAAAGAAGGCTACCAAAAAAAATGCAAATAGTAATATCCAAAGAACAAGAAAACTACAATTTTTAATCTGTACAAAATATAAATGTGGCAGAGCCTTTAGAAAAGACCATCTTAACTGGTTAATTTTGAGTTTGTAAATTGAAGAGATAATACAGATTATCTGTCTTGGTAAGTGTTACACAAACAAACCTCATTACTATTTTTTTTTTTATATCAGAATACTATGACTCAAACAATGCAAATTTGGACCTCTTCTTTGGATCAAAATCAAGAAATTAGAATGTATATCTGTATATTCATACTTATAGTAAATCACTTTGGTTCATAAAATTTTGCTCAATTGCTTAGTGTACAAATTAGGTCAAGCATGCTGGTGCTAATGCATGAAGTATTCTTAGATATTTTGGCAAAAGGTCAACTAGTAATGAACTTGTAGCCCGACTGCAACATCCTTAACCTATCAAAAGTAATTGGGAAATGATGAGATTTTTCGAGTTAAAACCAAGAAATAGCACCCATCATCTGACAACTGTTAATTTAGATCTTTTTGCCTAACAGTATCATTTTTTGTTATTCTCATTGACGGTTATGACCGAGGATGGAGAAGATTATATGCATGCCTAAATTATAGCATGACGGATTCAATATATGTCAATGATCATTTCATGATGAAGTATATCAAATGTGATAATCTTCATCTTTTCATTTGCCGAGTGGACCGTTGCCTACAATCTTGTATGGTTAAAACAAGCTATTTAATAAGACTGAACTTTACTGCAGTACAAAATAAGATAAATTCTAATATTTACTTACAAGAGCTTCTTACGGCATCACTAATCTAGAGAGCGAAGACTTATACTTATGTTATCTGAAAGTACACATAACAATGGTTAATATATATATATATATATATATATATATATATATATATATATATATATATATATATATATATATAAAATTGAGCTTCTATACTTTTAAAAGTACCAAGTTATTGGTGCTTGTAAGTTTTTAGCCCTTAGATTTATAGATGTGTGGTTAGGATGATGTGGGCCCCTCGGGTTAAGTGGGTGGTTGGTTGAATAGTATAATCTAACGGATGAAAATGATCAAAGTCGTAGATCTAACGGTAAAAAATTCACAAGCACCAAGTGCTTGGTGCTTTTACAAGCACCATAGCCGGACTCTCTATATATATATATATAGTAGGACTACTTTGCTATTAGGAGCACAACAACCCTTGTGCTTCTAACTTCCTAATTATCCATCAATTTTGATGGGTGGTTAGAATAAGAGAGAGAAGAGAAATTGAGGAGAAATTGAGTGTCTCGATTTCTCTTCTCTTTGAATTTCTCTCCAATTTCTCATCTCTTTCTCATCCTAACCATTCATTAAAATTGATGGATGATTGGAAAGTTAGAAGCATAAAGATTGCTATACTTCTAATAACACAGCAGCCATGCTCTCTCTCTCTCTCTCTCTCTCTTTATATATATATATATACACAACCTAGGGCGACTATACTCTTACGAGTATTGGACCCCTTTGCACTATAAGCTTTTGGCTGTTGGATAAAGGGATGTGCGGTTAGGATGATAGTGGCCCCCTAGGGTTGAATGGGTGGTTGGTTGAAAATAATGATCTAACGGGTGGAAATAGTTAAAGGGGTAGATCTAATAGCCGAAAACTTATGAGTACAAAGGACCCTATGCTCATAAAAGTATAGTAGCCGGACTTGCTCTCTCTCTCTCTCTCTCTCTATATGTATATGTGTGTGTGTGTGTGTGTGCGCGCGTGTGTGTAGCCTCAAGTTTGACCAGATTTACATTTTGCCTTGAGAGTATCAACTGCAATAACTTAGTCCCTGATGTTTGGTTGATTTCAATTTAGTCCTCAAAGTTCCATCTTCAATAATTAAGCTCCTAGAGTCCCTAGTTTCACAAACCAAAGTCTTAAGTATGATGTTCCTCAGGAAAAAAAGAAAGAAAGGTCTTATGTATGATTTTGCCATGGCATCCTTCTCCATTTATAAGATCAACAGAAGGGATTAATTATCATAAAAAAAAAACTTACAAGCAATATATTAATAACTGAAATTACGATGACAAAATTAAAAAATTGTAATAAACCCTTAAAAAACAAATAAATTTTTTTTGATACAATAAAACAAGTGAGTTTACCTGGCAATCTTTATGCCACTAGTTGTAAAGGGCCTAGAAGTTGAATATGACAGATTCGATGACTTCTTGTCGAGAATTCCTCCAAGTTTGAATACTAAAAAGGGTATAAAAATTCAAGTTTCTTCAGAGGGCAACACACCCAAACAACACAAGCTTCCACAAAAACAAGGCAGGCCATTTGACCTAACACTGGCAGTCCCATAACTGAAGGTGAGCTCTTCGCCTTCAAATATATCCCTTTTAGCAAAGAAACAGAGCCTTGGGAGCAGTGATCCTGTGTTTCTCACCAAAATGGATAGTAGATTCCCACCATCACACGAGTGGTTAATAAAGCGGGCAATGTTTCCAATTCTGGTAGCATCAATATTCACTCTCAGGCATGCTTTTCCCGAAGGGAGATGCTCTCTTATGACCAGGAGAGCAGGAGAGAGTTTGCCAACAGATGCCAGTTCATCATACAGCTTCTGCCGTTTTCTAGCTTCTTTCGTCGTCAAGTACTCACCTGGAGAACAATTGATTTACCAATTTTTAAGAATTACATATTGAAAAACCTTGGGACACATTTGAGTGGAGCCCCTCAAAAGTGCCACTTGAATAGAACTTTTTGAAGCTCTAACGATGTTTATTCAGTAGAAGCATGAGCTTCTGACTTCCTTTGGTTACATTTCAACTGTTTTGCTTTTTGAACTCAAATACTATGTTACTGATGGACTTTCTCTATTCTTGCTAGAGTTCATTAGCTTGCAAACTCATCTTTTTCTGGAAAAAAAAAAATACAGCAGTGAAAATTTTGTCATTTGTTGAGAAACAAGACCCATAGTGGTATAGATTGCAAACAATATGATGTCTATTGGTCCTCTCCATCGCATAGAATTTTATTAGCAATCTAAAATTCAACAAAAATGAGGAAGTGTGACCAAACAAGGCCTTAATTAGAGCTTTTTGCTATTGTGGTTAGAAACTAATTTCAACCTTTTGCCACAGCAAAACCTGAGGAATTTTTGTTTGCCGAACATCTAATCGGTGCTTCTTGAAGTACAAAGGTGGTTTCAGAAGCTCGACCAACCAAGTCCTTAATCAACTGGGCAGCACAAGAAATCCAATAGCAAATCAAATACTTGTTTGGATAACTCATTAAAAAGAGCAGCGACACTGACATAACGTGAAAACTCACTGGATCTCAATGAATTTGCTATCACCATAAAAATTTTAGCTCTTTTATTATCAGAACCCAATTGAAAGAACAAATGATTTGACAACTATAAAAATGGATCCAAATGATGTCCTATTTTCAATAAATGTGGCCGCAAGTTGGCATTTTCAACTCAATTGAACCTGATTCAGAGGAAAACGTATTATAGAATTCTAAGAATCAGTTATAATAGGATCCAAAATTTACTCCACACGTGCATCTTGTTTTTTTTTTTTTTCAAATCTGTCATTATAGCTTTGTATGAAATTCTCAATAGCGATTAAGAGCAAATAAATCAAACTAAGATGACGGAAAAGAAAAGGATTACGAATTTCTCACCGACATATTCACAAACAAACTCCCCTCTCCTCAGCAACTGATCCGCGTGGAGCCCCCACCCCTTCTTCGGCCCCTTAATGATCTTCAATCGCACCGAAACCCCTCTCTGCGTCGCCCGATTCCCACACTCGACCCCGCACGCGCAACCCGCGCCGCACTCCGTCATGATCTCCGATCGAAACCCTAGATCAGGTCTCCGACACGGGCACTCGAGGGCGCAATCGTCGCAATCGCATCCCGAGGCGTCCGAGATAGGGTTCGACGAGGAGGAAGAGGAGGACGAGGAGTAGGTGAAGAAGACGTACGGTTGGGAGTCGACGGGGTTGAGGAAGGGGACGGGGCGGGGCTCTCGGCCCCCGGCGGCGTCGGCGGCGCGACGCGCGGCGATGGCCGCCGCGGCGCGGCGGAGCGCGGTGCAGGTGGCGGCGGCGGCGGCGAGGTCGCTCGGCGAGAGGTAGGAGAGGACGAGCTCCGCCCACGACTCCACAGCGTCGTCGTCGTCGTCGCCGTCGCCGCCGCCGCGGCGGAGTCTCTTCTCCATAGTTTTGGAAGTACAAGCACAGCATCCGTATTCGGTTCGCTTTTATAGCACCCGAGTTCATCAGTTGAATCAAGAAAAACAATAAAAGAAATATATATATATATATATATATATATATATATATATATATATATATATATATATATATATATATATATATATATATAAATTTTTGTATTCCATACCGAATTCCAATTCATTCACATTTATTTATAACTAAGATTATTTATAAATAAAATAAATCGGATATATGTTATCTATATCTCAAATTAAAAAATAAAAGAAATAATTTTTGTACTATTTAGCGGACAATAAAAATTTAAATTTTGTATTCTTGTTGCTACTTGTTAGGCAAGTGGTAACAAATTTTTTTATAATAACTATTATTATTCGAGATCTAAAATTTAAAAATTAAATTTTTTTATATTTCTAACTAAATTTATTTTTAAAAAATAATAAATAAAATGGTACGGACATTTATTTTAAAGGAAAAAAATAAATCCGGATGATATTCAATCTTTCTCTATCAAAAAAAATAAATTTAAATATAATTTTAAAGAATTCTTTCTCAAAAAAATTAAATTAAAAAAATATATTTTGCCTAAAAACATTTAAATTTAAAATATAAAAAAATATGCATTCATAATTTCTTAGATAATTTTTTTCAGTATTATAATAAAAAATAGAGGTGTACAGGTAGACCCACAAATCAAGAAAATAAACAATTTATTTATGGTATAGTCAATTTGTACAAAAAATTTATGAGTTTTGAAAATTTCCAAAAATGTATCATTATTTTAGATTTTGCAGATCCGATCCGAATGTTTAGAAAACTAATCACAAGGTTTTTATTTCTTTCTCTCTCTTTTTTTTTAAAAAAAACCTTATTATTATTTCTATTCTCTCTCAATAGGTCAGTGGAGTTTTGCTATGCACGCCCTTACCTGCTCTCACGCATCCCTGCCCTCCTCGCCTTTGATCCCGTCGAAGTTGCGCCTTTTTTTTTTTCTCTCTCTTCAACACTTCTCCGTCGCCTTCGTAGACCTCCGCAACGGTAACGTGGACTGCGTCATCTTTCTCCACTTCACTCTTCGTCTCCATTGCGGTAAATTTTTTATTCACCAAACTCACTTTTGTGAACTTAATTTTAGCTAAATTTATTTTCTAAAAAGCATAATAGTAGAATGCTACTATTGTTTTAAAAAATATAAAAATTTAAATTTTATCGATCGTTCCAAGCAAAATTGGCAAATAAATTAATAATTGATACCCAAAGTCTCAAGGTTAAAGAATAGTTTCTTCATATTTTCAACTAAATTTATTTTTTAAAAATAAATAAGCAAAACAAATAGCACGCTAACTTTCTCCAAAAAAAAAATTTAAATTTAATTAAAAATGTTCTATCTCAAAAAAGAATTTAAATTTAACAAATTGAAAATGCATGCAATTAGAATATTTTTGGAGAGTTCGGTGTACTGAACAAAGATACTCTAAAAAATGGATGTAAACGTTATACCCGCTAATCAAAAAAATATTAAAATTTTATTTATTTTTTTAATATTATTGATAATTTTAATAAAACTAGCATGAAAGCATTAATTCTTGTATGGATAAAATGTAAGATTTATATTCCATTTTTGAGTGTAAACATTCTCTTTTATTATAAGGATAATAATACCGAATTTAAGATTTTTTATATTATAAAAGTGTATAAATTTTTTTTAACAATATTACTTTACAATAAAATTATCAAATTATTTTTTATTGATCATTTATTTTTTAATATGGCACAGTAAAATTAAGTTAGAATAAAATTTACATAGCGAAATGGTTACCAAAAAAAAAAAAAAAAAAATCCCAGGCAAGGGCACAATTAAGTAAACTCAAAATCAATGTTATTTCTTTTTTTTGAAAGAGATACCTTCTTTTTTTTTTTAATTTTAATTTACACTTATGCAGTTTTTTTTTTTTTTTTTTTTTTTTTTATTTCAATAATGCAATTACTGAATTTGAAAATTTTATTAAATTCAACAAATATTCTGTCTATGTTCAGGAAATAAAACTATAGGTTACATTAATTAACCATTAATAACAAATAATGAATAGAGTTATTATTTTAATAAATTTTTAAGATTAAGAATTGAAATTACTATTTTTCTTTAAAACTTAAGTTGGGAGAGTTTTAGCCAACAAAATTAAAATTGAGGAGTATATTTTAAAATGATCCTTAGTCCGTAGTATTATCGCTGAACTTTTCAATTAACACAATAATTTTAAAATTTTTGTATTTATTATAATTTATTCATTTGCTGTACTTTTGTAAAATAATTATTTTGATCTTGGTTAAAACATTTTAAGGAAATGTCATTTAGCAAAGGAGAAATTGAAATTAATTATTTTACAAGAATAAAAAAATTGCTTATTAAGGGACTAAAGTGCAAGATATAAAAAATTTATGAGCTAAAGTGCTTAAAACAAATGTACGGAGGTCATATCGTAATATGAGGATAGTACAGGGACTATCCATACATTTTACAATTCCTATAAGGCTATAATCCTATTACTTTGTGTTTAGGCCATCAAAAAGCGTTTCTCCATTCTCCATTTCTCTCCCTCTCCCTCTCCCTCTCCCTCTTCCTCTCTCTCTCTCTCTCTCTCTCTCTCTCTCTCTCTCTCTCTTCGCCCTCGCCCTCGCTCTCATCTCGTTGTCTTCGCCGAGCGTACGGATCTCTTCGGAGCCTGCGAAGTTCGGGGATCGCCAACCTTGGATTGGTTCCTCTCCCGTAAGCACCGACTCTACCGTAATCTCTTATTTTCTCCCGATTCGTAACCGTTCTTTGTGCGATTGTTCGATTTGATGTGTTCTTTGGTGTAATTCTTGATCAGTTTTGTTAGATCTCGTAGATCGATCACGATTTCGTCGGTTTTGCTTGTTTGATTTGGTCGATCCGTTGATCTTCGCTGCATGTTTCATTTGTTTATGAATTTGTTGTAATTTAGGGCTTGGGGAGGTTCTAGGGTTCAGGATTTGAAGGTTTCTTGGGCTAATTTTATTAGGTCGCGAGCTAGGGTTTCGGAAAAATCGGCAAATCAGAAGAATTTTCTCCTATTACAGTATTCAAGTTCCAACCTGTTAACAATTGAGCCTGAATGAATCAATGGCATCAAAATTGTATCATCACGTGATACTTGTTGTAAGAATTTGTGCTTGTTTCTCGATGAAAATGAGTTACTTAGTTGATTACCAATATTTGGCAACTCAAACAGAAATATATTGTAATGCATGATTGATTATTACCTACTATTTTCTTATCAGCCATATAACTCATGTTTTCTGAGTTTTCTGGTAGTTCCCTATGGTTAGAAAAGAGAAGATAGAAAGAAAATGGTCTAACTAGTCTGCTAAGAAAATCTTTACATGACACAATCTACATGAATAATTCTTGCAGAAACATTTTTGAGTTTTCACTAACTTTGCTCGAATATGACTAATTGCAATGATTACAATAGTAGAACAATGAATAATTCTTTTTACCATTTTCTGAAATCTGTCACATGAAGTAACTTGAAATTTGTTGGACGGTGCATCTGGATCACCTTCTTTTAAAGGAGTAACTGTAATTTTTGGGCAGTGAGACTAGGAAATGGAGCTTTGTTAGCTCTAACTACTTTGACATTTGAAATTCGATCAGTCTTGTGCAATTAATTGCAGACTTAAATACATTACAAATATAGATCTAGAGTTACGAACTGATTATTTTAGTCAATTTTAGGTTTAATATATGGACAATATTTTAAAAATTGGTCAGCATTTGAATTTACTCCTACAAATAGACAGTTGACGATAGTTTTTTATTTTTGTTGCTCAACATAAGCCATGTTGACGATCTAATGTTGACTCTTTGACTTTTAAAGTATATGTATATGTATCATTGTAATTAATTAGTTTACCTGGACGTCATTCCCTTACTGTAAAACCACATCCACAAGTCTCCCTTTCTGTTATCACATGTTAGACTGCCTGAATATATTATTATATGTCAGCCTGTTTTTCTAATTTTAATGTTACTTAAGAAATTCACGCTCGAACTATGAGTCATACTTTTGTCGGTAGAGAGAAAGTTAGCTTGTATGGAGTTTTTCTTTTCTCCCTTCTTCTCCACTTTGGAAGAAAGGAAAATGAGGATTTCCGTCCCTTTTTTCTCTCTCCCCATAAAATTTCTATCCTAATGAGAAAAATTGATTCTACCTCTTTTCTTTCCCATTGTTTCCATTCAACAGAGAAACTGATAATAATTTGACTTGACCAAGAAAATTAGTGGGCCGTCATATCTTGAGATACCAAGTCTAGTTGCTATTTTCTCAATTTGAATGGCTACATAATGGTAAATTAGGTTGCCGTTGTCTTGTTGTAGGTGGCTTCTGAAGATCGTCTGCTGCAGAGTGAGCCGTTTTGTGGGTAAAATGGTGAAACTAACGATGATAGCACGTATCACTGATGGTCTTCCATTGGCGGAAGGGTTAGATGATGGTCGTGATCAGAAAGATGCTGATTTTTATAAGCAGCAAGCAAAACTTTTGTTCAAGAATCTGTCAAAAGGGCATTATGAGGCCTCGCGGATGTCAATTGAGACTGGTCCTTACTACTTTCAGTATCCTATGATTTTTTATTTTTCTCCCATATTCATTTAAGATTTGCCATTCCTGTGGAGAGAAAAAATGGTTAGTAATTGAGATTTTTTTTGCTCAATCTGCAGAACTACATGTTTTACAGAAAAGTCTATATAGAGCTATTCTATAGCGATGAAATGAAATGTCAGGTGTAGCATTCATTAGTTATGGAGTAGAAAAGAGAGGGGAGGGGAGGGGGTGGGGGGTGGTTGGGAATTAGATAGGCAAATGTGAAGTGACGGTCCTGACGGATGAATCATAAAGATAAAGGTAAACAACAGAGGTAAGGGCCTACATGCATTAAAAAACAGAGTTTCTTGTCATTAAAAAGTCATAGTACTCCTCACAAACCAATGATTTTATGAATGATACTGAACAAACGCTTTTCTACTTGTATTTAAACTCTTTGTCTAAACCCTTCTTTAGAAGCATTTGAATTTGGTTGAACTTCTACAAAATCTTATCGTTATCTTACATGATGCTGCTAACAACTCTATCTTATGTAATAAAAATCAATTGATTTAATCTGGATATGAACTTTCACCTAAAAATACTTGGTACTCAACAGCTCATCACACTTTTGATCAAATTTGCCCATATATTCGTGGAGCCAGATGAAACTAAACCTAAGAAGACTTGACCTTACGCAAACTAGACTTAAGTCTTTTTGTTCAAATTATTGGCCGTCCCTATCGCAAGTGGCAAAAGGCTTGATGGTTGGTGCCCGAGGTCCTTAGTTCGAAGCCTAATTACTTCATATTGTTAGCTAAGTGTATTTCTAAAAAAATAAACGAAGCTGTAGCATGCTACCATTCTCTCTGTCAAAAAAAAAAGTCTTTTTGTTCAAATTAGGTAATTACATCATGAAAGCTATCTTACAGTGCTTGCAGGAGATCGCGCTGGCTCCTTTGACAAAGAATAAGATACATCATGCTCTACTGGAATTATGGATACATATTTTCTATTCCAACCCAAATTGTGGTGCCCCTTCCTTATACTTAGTATATTTATGTCAAAAACCATCTCTAGTGTTGTGTTTTCTTGACTTAACCATACAGCTATATAATTGAAGGGCGTGTTTGCTATCTGACAATGTGTGATCGTTCATATCCAAAGAAACTTGCTTTTCAGTACCTGGAAGACCTAAAAAATGAGTTTGAAAGGGTCAACGGGAATCAAATTGAAACTGCTGCGAGGCCGTATGCTTTTATCAAATTTGGTATGTTGTTTATAGATGACTATTAATGGCCATTTATATTCTCCTGGATTTTCTTTTAGGTCCAGTAATATTTCAATTTTTTTCTCTTTTTGTATCCGAAGACACTTTTATACAGAAGACCAAGAAACTCTACATGGATACTCGGACCCAAAGAAATCTAGCAAAGTTAAATGATGAACTTTATGAAGTGCACCAGATCATGACTCGTAATGTTCAAGAAGTTCTTGGTGTTGGTGAAAAGCTGGACCGTAAGTTCTTCATTCTCTTCTCTTACAATGCTGGCCTATGCTTTTATTCAATGTCAATGCTTTCTTTTGTTTTCTTCATATGTATTTTAACCAGTGAACATGAATATATCAAATGGCAAAAGTGATTGAATCATGGCTGCAGCGGCAATTATAGAAAAAAAGTCATTTTAGAAATATCTACAAATATATGGATTTACTTGATATTTCTTGCTGATAGCTCCATGTTTGAATGATGTTGATCTATTATGACTTCTCCATACCTTATGGCCATTTGTTGGTAAAAGCAGAACTAAACTCAGAAAACAGGAAACTGAAATATTTTGCACCTAAATTACTATTTATCCACCTTGATGATTTACATAATGAGATAGTCTACGTCCTATGTGCATGACAAAGTTCTTTTGTATTTATTGAAGAAAGAGTACTATGTACATCTTGAGGTGGTTCTCCTTTTCAGTAATTCGTAGTAATTAGTTCTAGAAATTGGCCGATACTCTGAGAAATACTACAAAGATTAAGGGTGTGAAAAAGCAAGCTTTTAGAATGGTTGCATGGAAAAAATGCTCATAATATTATCTATACTCGAGCCTGTAAATAACATTTTTAGAATGCCAAAAGTGAACTATTTTACTCAATGTTGGTAATTTTCTGTATTGAAAATGCTCACCATGTTTTGTCATCATTTATGGCAAACTCTTGCTGACCTTCCTTTCTGTTGGTCTCTGTCAACTCAACTGGATACCTCATTGATGCACTATCCAATTTTTCAAGTTGTTCAACATCATCTTAAATGATTTTCCTCTAGCTGTATTCCTGGTACTTGCCAAATGCTTGATTTCTATCTATTATGGTTGCCCCTCTCATTTATATCAAGTTTCGTATCTTGTTCCATCCTCACTTTTCCATATGCTTTTCCTAATTATCAAAATTCTAATCCATAAGAATTAAGGTGATTGTCAATCTTGTGATGGTCGCCTAATAACAGCGGAAGCACTTCTCTACTTCCCTTTAGTTTGATGGGCAAGTTTAGCAAAGTTGCACTCTTGTTCTGAGATATGCTTGTCCCTGAACCTGTCAGTTCTAACATTTGCTTCCATGAGGCTTTCTTTTAATTCATTAAAATCTGCCCTCCTTATTTTAGGGGCACCAACAAAATAGGGTCATGCGATATCATTTGAAAATGCCCAGATATTTCATCCATAATCGGACTGTTAGCCTAGTAAGCGTGGGCTTGATCCTTACCCTTGGTCAATCCTTTTTTCGAGAGAAGTTGACTTGTATGTCCCTATTTTCTGTCACAAGTCTTTGTTATATATCCTATTTGTTTCTTTCTCTTCTATATCCTACAACAGTTAGCGCCCAAGCCAATATGTTTGCTAGATTTTTAACCAAGTATTTTTGTTGGACTATTGAGCTTTCTAGTTCAATTTTACTATACAAGTAAGAAAAGCAACAGGTTTTTGTGACTTCATTATAAAGAATTTATTTTACTTGTACTTCTGGTCTAAATCTTCCAATTTTATTTTTGAGCAGAGGTCAGTGAAATGTCTAGTAGGTTGACATCCGAATCCCGCATCTATGCTGACAAGGCAAAGGATTTAAATAGGCAGGTAAAATTTTTTTGTTTTACAGGAAAAATTATGAAAAAGATTGTTGATTCTATATATTCTTGTGCTTGTATGCCAACGTCTATAAACACACAAATATAACTATGCACTGCATGAATGTGAACTGATTTTTTATAAAGAGGAAACTTGGATTGTTTGAAGTTGTTTCTAATAATACTTCTCAAGAAACAGTTCTCTTCCAGGAAAAATAGTTTTCCGCTCTCTTTTGAGGAAAAGTTTCTGAAGAACTCTGAATAAAATTTTGGAAGGGTTTTCTTTTCTTTTCTTTTTTTTTTGGGATAAAAAGGTTTTGAGTGCTAAATACTCCCTTGGTTTGTGAGAATATAATGTGATTAAAATTCTCTTGGCGCCAAATACCAGAGTAGAAAAGGGAGATCGTTCTACCTTTCCCTAGATTTGGAGGCAGTGCAACTTATTTTTCTGTTGGGTGACGCAGAACTCTTTGAATTTACACTTTTTTATTTGTGCTGTCATAAATGTTTTTCCCCTATCCGTTTATGCTTTATTGAACAAACTTTTTGAGCCAGATGTATTATTGTTTGGATGAACTTGATTTGCTTTGGATACATGGTCAATGCTTGTCTCTATTTGCATATTTTCTGATTCTACATTTTCATTAACATATTCCTGTATGAACAACAATGTGAAGAACTCTGTGACTATTTTTAAAAAAAGAAAATGAAAATGGCATTATATATTTAGCATATATGCAAACCCATATCGAACATAATGTTATGTTTTTTTTTGTTCATTCAGGCTTTGATTCGGAAATGGGCTCCTGTCGCAATTGTGCTCGGAGTCGTCATGCTTCTCTTTTGGGTCAAAACAAAGATATGGTGACTCTGCTGATTCAGCAACGTTTTAGAGTTTTTTGCGCAACAAAATGTGTTGAATTCGGTTCAAGCATCAAAGTATCAACATGATTGCCGCTTCAACTGCCTAGAGATGCTTCGAAACGGCTTCTTTCTACAGCGTCTTCTCCTTATAGCAAGTAAAACTCGGTTGCCTTTTTACTCATCCCCATCAGAGTTTCATTCGAAGAAATATATCCCTTATAATTCCAACTTAGCTGAGTATTCTATGAAATTCAATTCTTTTAGTTTTACTTTGTGAAAAAGTCGGCATTGGTAGAGTAGTCTTCGAGTCTAGTCTTGCCGACTTCCATGCCGTACGGACAAAATCTGCTCGCCCTCGCTGTTGATCCTTGCCTTGTAGAACGACTGGTATGTCAGTGTGTTTCCTCTCAATGTCCAAGTTCATATGAATGTTCCCACCATTACTCCTTTTGTGTAGATTGATTGTTCCCATGCCATCCCAATGTTGAAGTTTGTCCATGCGCATCCACTCAAAATAGTTTAAACCTCGAACTTTTACATATATTGCACTGTAGTGTGCCTCGCTGCTAGAAAAATCTGTGTTCATACAAAATGACTGTTTTATGTCTGTTTATTCTGAAACGGGACATTCAAAATAATGTTAAAATGGGTTACTCAACAAGAACATTTTATGCCTTTTTTTTTTCTTCTTGAAATATAGGGTGTACATGTACGTTTTATACCCTTACGTCTAAGAATCCAAAAAACCGCTTTAGGAATTTTAGTTTAGTGGGTAATTCTCAGTCATTTGAAGCTCAGTGCGTAAGATTTGTACGGTTCATGCACGGATAGTATTGGTTTTTTTTTTTTATATTTAGAATAAGACAGAACTAAGCCATAATATATGTAAAGGATTAGAAAATGTGCAGCCTCTAGTCGTCGTATTTTGTTGATCTAGGTGGTGGTAGGTGCAAGTTTTGTTAGTAATTAGTGGAATTGCAGCTATTATTTTAGGCAAAAAAACGAGCGGAATTTACTTGAAATGATGAACTATTTTGAATAGTCTATTCAATTTTTTTTTTAATTTTTGATTTTTTTAATCTGTTTAATTTGAATCAGTCAACGATATTTTGACTTCAAGAAATATCGAAATTTAAATTAGTTGCTTATTGTGAAATTGCCCCTTTAATAAATTTATGGGTATGGAAATTGTATGTAGTATACTAAATCTGTGATGATAATGATGCGTTCGAAGCGTCTTTAATTTAAATTAAATAAATTAAAAAATTGGATAGTACAATTAGTTTCGGGTAGTATAGTCAAAATGTTTCATGGTTTACATAAGTTTTTTATATTTTTGCCTTATATTTTAATTGAAATATATATATATATATATATATATATATATATATATATATATATATATATATATATATATATATATATATATATATATATATGTATTCAGTGTGCTACTATATACAACAATTGGTGTATTCTAACTTTCTAACCATCCATCAAGTTTTTGATGGTGGTTAGAATGATAGAGGATGAGGTATTGGGGAAATATTGGGTGTCTCAATTTCTCTTCTTATTGAATTTCTCCCCAATATTTCATCTCTCTTTCTTTTTAACCACCCATCAAACTTGATAGGTGGTTAGAAAGTTAGGACCACCAAGATTGCTTTGCTCCTACTAGCACAGTAGCCCTGCTATATATATATATATATATATATATATATATATATATATATATATATATATATATATATATATATATATATATATATATATATATATATATAAAAGAAAAGAACCTGGCGGATTAAATTGAAAGCTGAGATGGAGCGGGAGATATGGCGATCTGTGGCTATCGATAGGAGCGTCAAACTGAGCCGGGCCGACCGTGGGCTGGTTCAGCCCGGCCCTACTGCACTCCGCCCTGGCCCATACCTAGCCGGCTTGCAGTCGCAGCCCGCACCCATGGTACAGGCCGTGCTCGGGCTCACCTTCCGGCCCGTGGGCTGCTACGGCCTAGTCCATTGAAGACTACGCCTCTTTACCGGGCGGGCCCTTTTCTTTTCTTTTTTTTTACCTTTTATCTAATCGAAATTTTTTTTTATTGGTATTCTTAAAATTTTAATTTTAACAATTTAAATTTTAAATAATTTTTTAAAAAAAGTGATTTAAAACCTATTCATTTAATAAAAAACTATATATATTTTATAAAGTCAATTGAAAAATGTTTAAAAACAAAGTTAGCATGTAAAAAAAAAAAAAAAAAAAAAAGTAAAATGGGCCGACCCGGTCCGGGCCGGGCCACTTGTGGCGCTTTTCGATGATATAGCATATAAATCGACGATCAGCTATTTATCTTATATTAGAAGTATTTAGAAACTAATTAAAAGTATCTAGAAATTAATTTTCATAATTTGTTGATATTATTTAATCCATGCGGACAACAACCATAGTTAATTACTGAGGGACGGGTTCAGGAAGAAAATAGGAGAAAACCAGAATTGAAGTATAAACTTATAAAGAAGCATGCAGATCAGAGAGAATGCATGTTTAATTCTATCCTACTATGTCTGGTCTTGTATAGATTCATCAATCATAAGAGAGAGAGCCTTTGGATTGATGAAGTTATGATCGCAAATCAAGTTTATTTAAGAGCAGAAGAATTAAACACACATTAGTCTTGCCAATATTCATCACAAAAGCATCAAGAAAACTCCGCAAGCAGTCACCAACTTTTATTATTTTCGAAAACAAGTTCAAGTCATCTTTTACAGAATAAAACGCAAGATCTAGCCCACGGCAAGGCGGCGGGGGCCGGAACCTTCTCTATTCGAGCCAATGATTGTATTATATTTTAGGGTTATTTGCATACAGGTCCCTGCAAACATAGTCAATTGCGGATATATTCTTCCAAACGCGAAACTAGGTGAGTTGTCCCTGCAAAAGTCCGAAGTTATGCAGATATATCCCTACCGTCCAGATCTGTTAGAAAATTTTCGTTAACCACGGTTAAAATACTTAACCATGGTTAATTATAGTGTAAATTAACGTATTTACCCTTCTCCCTCTTCCCTTTCTTCTTCTTCCTTCTTCTTCGTCGCCGGCGAGGAGATCGGGCGGCGACGGCTACGAGATCCGGCGTCGACGGCGACGAGATCCGGCGGCGAATCTCTTTCTTTTCCTCTTCCCTCTTCTCCCTTCTCCCTTCTCCCTTCTCCCTTCTTCCTTTTTTCTTCTTCCTTCTTCCTTTTTCCTTCTTCCTCTTCTTTTTCCCACTTCCTCGTCGCCGGCGTTGAGGGCGACGATCTCCGGGTAGAGCTTTGGTGCCCCGGCGTTCTTCTTTCTTCTTCGTCGCCGGCGAGCACAACTCCGCGCCGCCGCCGCCGCCGCCCGCTTCGAAGGTCCGAAGAGGAAGAGAAGGAGAAGGAAAAGAGGAAAACTTTTGGAGGGATATTTTTGTGAGGATAAAATGGTCATTTCACGTCTCCACCGTTAAAAAACAAACTGTTCACTAACGGATGTTAACTGCAGGAACATATCTGCATAACTTCGAACTTTTACAGGGACAACTCACCTAGTTTCGCGTTTGGAGGGATATATCCGCAATTGGCTATGTTTGCAGGGACCTGTATGCATTTAACCCTATATTTTATATCAAGATTTCTCGAGACGGCAGGCTGAAATGCAACTTCATCGACCCAAACGCCCCCTGGGCGAAACCTGCTGGCTATAATTTGATCCACCGACGGGGCAGCCTGCCCCGACAGGCTTACGATTGGGATCTGAGGTGCAGTCGGAGCTGCCTGTCGACGGTACGGCGCCCCATCTCTTGGAATGTTGCTCGCCCTTCAGATCTTCTGCTGCTCCCTGACTCGTCGTCCCGACGATCCCTTGCGTCTCTCGTCGGAGCGCGTTTACGTTGATCATAGCGGCGGAGAGTAGTAGTAGTAAGAGGGTGAGGAGGAAGGGCGCGCCTACGGATGAAGAACTCGCCATCTCAATCTTATGGTATGTAAAAGATTAATAAGCAAACACGCACAGGTAGGTACGTAGGTGCATTAATTGGAGCTAGATGATGTGAATCTGGAGAAGAAGCAACTTATATATATATATATATATATATATATATATATATATATATATATATATATATATATATATATATATATATATATATATATATATAGCAAATGTACCAGCACAAAAGAGTTTAATTAGTTGCCTCTTGGAATTTTCTGAGCTTTATCCACATTAACGAACCATGCATCATTGTGCATGCATGATGAGATTTGGAATGATGACGAAACCTGTAACGAGCATATTATCCAAATTAGGTAATGATCTCTTTTATTTCGTTGCCATTGACTTAATCTAAAATTAAATAATACTTTATTATAAGGGTTAGTGACAATGATGCAATATAATTATGTGTGTATAGGGAGAGAGAGATATAATTATGTGTGTGTGTATAGAGAGAGAGAGAGAGAGAGCATGAGTTGTGTGCTATTAAAAATATGGAAGCTTTTGTGCTCCTAAGTCATTTCCGATGAATCAACGATCGACTCGATCTGTTAGACTTAATTTAACATATTTAAAATATTTAAAATATTTAGATAATTTTTTTTGTAAATTTTTAATATCATTTTTAATGGTTGATATATAGTTTGTAAGTTTAACGGGATAAAAGTATTCATATTATTATAAGAATGAAATTTCGATAAAAAAACTTTACACTAAGATCAATATCTCGATTGAAAATTTTAATTTTATTAATTTTGATGATATTTTTATTTACAACCGTTCATTTTGAGTCATTTCGATAACTAGATAAATAATGTCGAAAAATTATAAAATTATTTTCTCTATCTGCTCGATTCAAAAGTCCTTTATCAAAAATAGCTTAGGAACACAGAAGTATGTATATATATATATATATATAGTTCGGCTATGATGCTTCTAAAAGTATATACGACACTGTCCTACCATTCGCATCCGAATTAAATTCGAACCTAACATATCGTTATTCTTAAACACCTTAGGCAAGTCTTGAAATATTTTTGGTTTTTTTTTCTGCTATAAAAAATCTACATATATATATATATATATATATATATATATATATATATATATATATATATATATATATATAGAACTAGGCTAATAGCACAAAGACATTTGTCTTTACCAAGTTTTTGACCATTGGATTAAAAGATGTGTGGTTAGGATGATGTGGGCCCCCTAGGGTTGAGTGGGTGGTTGGTTGAATAGTATAATCTAACGGGTAAAATTAATCAAAGGGATTAATCCAAGGGCCGAAAACTTATTAGCACCAAGTTCATTTGTCTTATTAATAACAAGAATCTATATATATATATATATATATATATATATATATATATATATATATATATATATATATATATATATATATATATATATATATATATATATATATATATAGAGGCTCTTATACTATACTATTATGAGTATAGAGCCCTTTGTACTCATAAATTTTTAGCCGGATGAAAAAATGTGCGGTTAGGATGAGAGTGGTTATGATTAGGTTGATAGTGGGGCCCCTAGAGTTGAGTGGGTGGTTGGTTGCATAGTATAATTTAACGGGTGAAAATAATTAAAGAGTAGATATAACGGCAAAAAATTTATGAGTATAAGAGGCTCTATACTCATAAGAGTATAATAAATTTATATATATATATATATATATATATATATATATATATATATATATATATATATATATATATATATATATATATATATATATATATATATATATATAAAAGCGGTCAAATCACAAAACACTTAGAAATATTAATTAATTCTAGCTTACTAAAAAGATCGGCCAAAATTTTTTACTCAAAAAATTTTCAAAACATATAATTAGTGGGAACCAATCAAAAACTTCAAGGTGTCAAAGGTCGAGG
Organism: Aechmea fasciata; assembly: GCA_025177825.1. NCBI lineage: Eukaryota > Viridiplantae > Streptophyta > Magnoliopsida > Poales > Bromeliaceae > Aechmea > Aechmea fasciata. Next base: position 3,334,761 of record CM045927.1, on the reverse strand, counting down.
TTTTTTTTTATATTAGAGTACGTACGTTATGACTCGGACATGACATCAATTTTTTGAATCAACACCACATCGACATTCGTGATCAAATTGCTCTCTCATTTATGGGGTTTTCTTAAAAGATCTTTCTTTTTAGTGACTGGCATGGGCCAGTACTAGGCCACTCGTAAATTATATACAAGCAACCAAAAGAGGGCGAGCCATGAGATAAGGATTCAAGGATTGCAGATTTAGGAACGAGGCCACACCAAACATAAATAGACTCATTAAAAAGTCTCGAATCAAGTATTTGATGTTTGTGAATTTTCTTAGTTAGATTATCTTATTCAACCAACTATCCACTTAACCAAGCCACATCATCCTAACCACACGTCTATTAATCCGAGGGTTAAAAACTTACGAGCGTGTACCAATGACTTGGTATATATATATATATATATATATATATATATATACACACTATATACTAGCAGACGTAAACGCACGTAACAATTATTTTCAAATTAAATAGAAAAATAAAATATGTTACCTTAAAATGAAAAGATATTTTAAAATTCGGAAATATATATAGAAAAGAAAAAATATTTTGAAATTATAGAAAAATAAAATATGTTATATTAAAAAGAAAAGATATTTTGAAATTCGAAAATATATATGAAAAGAATATTTTATAGGATTTTCAAAATATGTAAAAAAGATATTTTAAAACTAAATAGGAAAATATCTTTTATAGGATTTTCACACCCGTAATCTGTTATAGAAAACTTATGTTCAAATTTCAAATAGAAAAATAAAATTTGTTATCTTAAAAAGGAATTATATTTTTAAATTCGAAATATATATAGAAAAGAATCTTTAATTTCACATAATTTCGATATTGTTCTCTTATCCATCAAGTGAACGAGAAAATGAATTTTGAAAATGAATATCTTTTAAAAAGTGATGATACAATTTTTATATTTGAGATCTAGAGTCTAGATCTTATTTTAAATAGTTTAAAAAATTTTCTAACAAAAAATTAGTTGATTTGAACTCTTCTATCTTAAACGAGCAAACGCACCATATCGGCCATTAAAATTATAGATTTTGTGACCCTTTGATCGCATGAGTTAGTGATGCCAAAAAATCATGAAATTTGATTTCTAGCAAATTTAAATAATCTAGATCATGTTTAGCGGTGCCGATCATCAATTTGGAATTCTCTATCGTCGAAAACAAATCGGTAGTAAACCGCTCGGTTTACTACCGATAGTATTCTAGCAAAGCGCTCTCTCTCTCTCTCTCTCTCTCTCTCTCTCTCTCTCTATATATATATATATATATATATATCTAGAGTTTTGCTAGAATACCATGGGTAGTTAAAGAGTTTTGAAGTGTTTAGAAATCAAATTTCAAATTTTCAAAATTTGTTGTATTACAGACAATTTTAAACTGGCTAGTCGGTATTTTAAATTTTAATTTTTACTTTCTGATCTCTTAATTTATTTAATTAGAATTCGCCAACAGCACTTTAACTTTAAAATTTGAATATGTCGCTTATAATTACACATTAATTAAAGTAAATGAAACGGGGTGTGAAGGACTAAAATTCAGGGGTTTGTGTTCTTTTTTTTAATTAGTTATTTTAGGTCAACTGATGATGCGAGGAGATTAAAAAAAAAGAAAAAGAAAAAAAAAGGAAACATCGATCCTATTGGAATTTGGAGGAGGACGACGCGGCTGATGAGGTAGACGCCGACGCGGCTGGTAAGGGAATAATAATCGACGTCACTGGCTACGATGCATATTTGCTTTTTATCTTTACCAGCACACTAGCTAGCTAGTACTGTTGCCACTGAGGTGTTCTCCATAGACTAGTAATTGATGTTGGATGTGGCCTACGTAATATATTTAAGGCGATCCATAAAGATACAGTCAATCTATTTAAATCAATCTATAAAGATATAGTAGATCTTACGGTTAGAATATATCTGGACACGTTCTTAATGAACTGACGTGATTTGACATCCTTATATTAAGTTATATATAAATATGTAACATACGAGATTTCCGGTCTAACCCTAATTTCAATTGTCTGTGACGGCTCCATCTCCGGGGATAAGGGAATCAGACTCGAAACGTCCCGTTTTCTTGCAGGTCGCGAACGAGGACGAACGACGAAGGATCGTGAACGAGGACGAACGACGAGCAAGGATCGTCGTCAATAAATCGGGTACGGAAATCGAAATCATGGCAATAGGTACGATTCTAAAGTTATAAAGTTTTAACGTGGTATCGAGCCCAACCTTTTGGGATTTTCGTTTCTTTCAAATTTCGTTTGATTTTTTTTTCTTAAAAAATTAATTAATAAATAAATTTTGTTGCTAGTTGGCGTTAATGGTAATGTTGGCCCATCTTAATCAAGATCGACATTCGGAGGAACGATGTTACCGACCCGACCGCATTAAGCGATTTAAAAAAAAAAAAAAAAAATGGCGATCGATGTTTGGCAAAATCGCGGTCGTCCCTGCCGTGGTTGGTGTGGCCCATGAGGGTCGCATAATAACGCATCCAAATAAGTGTCGTACGACACATTAAGGGGCAGAGGGCAATTGGTTACGGTCAAAAAAAGAGAAAAAAAATGCCGTAGGGGTGGCCACCACGCCACCCCGATCAAATTAGGCACAGCCCGTAAGGGCTTGGTACTGCTTAGGTGGACATCAACATTTATTTATTTATATTTCTTTAATGAAAAAGGATAAAGATATATTATAGTTTGATTTATAATTTTCTTTATACCGTGACTTATTTAAGTAGAAGCCTATATATTAAAGTTATGTATAACTTCTGGTATTTGTTATAAATAATTTTTGGTTCTACTCGTTTGTTTATTCATGATATAAAGTAGTATGTTTAGTTTAATAATTTACGATATATTTTTACATTATTATTCTAAACATATATAAGGTGATTATGAAAATTTTAAAGTAGAATATATAGACTTTATATAGTTTATAAATTTTGAGTCACATAAAGTTATAAAGAAAATTATTCTGAATTTTTATTTTTTCGCTGCGTTTTGGAATAACGTGTAATTTTCTGTCATTCAATATCATATAAGAATTTGTGAGATTAACTATGTTTAGGAATAGCCACAGCATCCTAGTCGTGGTATATGATCACTTATGGTATTTTTATAAGATGATATTGAATTAAAGTTAACCCGAAAATTCATATGGATTTCCAATTTATGTTAAACTAGTTAAGCACCCGCGCTTCGCGGCGGGCAGTAAGATTTGCACCAAAACATAGTAGTAAATGATAAACAACATATATATATATATATATATATATATATATATATATATATATATATATATATATATATATATATATATATATATATATATATATATATATATATATATATATATATATATATATATATATATATATATATATATATATATAAGATTTTCATAAAAATACAGTAGTAGATGATAAACAACATATACATAAATCTACATAAGCAGTCAAAACTAATTTAATAACCATTGAGAAACTTACTATTGTATTCGTTACAGTTATATAGCCAATGTGTATACACCATATTGCAACAATATTGCCATACCTAAGAGATTAAACCTAAATTACTCAAAATTAGTAAGAATTCAAATAACCAACAATCCAAACCGGAACAAATATTAAAAAAATATGAGCAAATTCTAATCTCGCCTTAGGACAAAACCTGGATGATGCAAGAGCCAACGCAATCTCCTGCTAGCACATCACTTCACCGATGCCGCACCATTGTTATCCACTTGCTTTGGCCCAGAGCAAATTCGGAGGCTCTGGGAAGCGACAACGATTAAATCAAGAAAAAAAACCTTTAATACAAACAAATTTTAAATCCTAAGATATACTACAAAATTTGCTAAATATATTTGTTAATCGGTATACAACAATCCATTTATGAAACAATAAAAATATTGATCCTGAAGAGAAATCCAACGACACATATATATAGGTACTTATAAATTCTCATCAAACACAAAAAAATAGATCGAGATGAATTTTCCTGCAATGAATGCAAGAAAAACACTATAATTAGAGTCCTATATTATAAGGTTTAGACAGGTTCCACAAAGAACGCTCTCATATACATTAATATCCGCCGATGAGGGAATCATAAGTTAGAACAGCACCAATATTGATAACAAAAAAACCTTTCAGAATGGCTCAGACCATTAAAAGCCAAAAGCAAAAACTAAGAAAGCTAATAATCTTCACATAGGCCATCATCAAACCCTTTTTAAGCTCAGAGCAAGCCAATTTCTTCATCTAGTGAGCCTCTTTCTTAAGAAACCCATCTCGGCTAAGCTCATTCGATATCAATAAGAAAAATTATAACTTTAGTTTGATTTCTTAATCAAGAGAAAACCCAAACACAACCTCAATCACACTCAAACATTGGACTTCTTTTCCTCCTCCTTTTAAGAAAAACCCTGACCTTCAGTCGAAATCCTAATTAGGATGATAAAAAGAGGACCCACACAGGGAAGTGGCAAATACAAAAACAAAAACCACGGAGTCGAAACAAAATGTAGACACATTCTAACTATTCAGAAGCAGCAGAGATCGCTGTCTTACAACAAAGGATAGTAACAGTAAGTTTAAAAAAATAGTGTAGAACCCAAACAGAGCGAGTAAAAAAGGTAAGTAAATCTCAAACATGTAGAAAATTATAATGTAGAGCCCAAGGAGCCATCACAGCGGAGAGGTAATAAACATGAAGAAAAGAGAGATAATAAACATGTTAGTAAGAAGAAAAGAGAGATAATAAACATGTTAGTAAGAAGGCAAACTCGAGAAAAATCAAAGTAGAAAAATTTACAAAAAAATGTAAATACTAAGACCATAATCGTAAGTAAGAGTAAGCAAATATAAATTGCCGAAAAAGAACCAATTATGCATAAAAAAATAACTATATGAGAGCGTGGAGGTGTGGGAAAAAATTTAAGTCCAAAACAAAACAAAGGAAAGAAAAAAAAAATAGCAAATAATCAAGATAGCCGATAGCAAGGTTCAGATTTGTGGATCCCCTAAAGCAAAAGGCTATGATAACTATTGTGGGGATCTCTACAATATATTTGTAAGCTGCAGCGATTGCCGTGGGGCTGCTTGACATACTGTACCGTTATGAACAGATTTATTAGAGCTATCCTTATCATCATAACCTCACACGAAAAGAGTAGCAAAAGCAATACTAAATAGGTGAGGTACTTAAAAACCTCCCGAGGGTCAAAAACAGCCTAAGAAAACTTTGTGCAACAAAACATTCATGCAAACATTTCCGTGAGCCGTCCGTCATGCCATGCCATTACAAATAGATTCAGTAGAGTTGTCATATCATCATAACCTCGCACGAAAGAGCAGCAAAAGCAACAGTAAATAGGCGAAGACTTAAATAACTTTCCAACATCACAAACAACAGGAAAAAAAATATAATAACGATTTTTTCTAGAATTAAAGATCCATATCTAAACTTTTAGAATAGATCAAAACAACATTTGACCTGCTCAAACTTCAAAGCAAGATCGTTTTTCTTCTTCTTATGCAAATTTCACAAGTATACACGGATCACTCTTTAGATCAACTTAGATAATACCTCATGTCACAAAAAGTAATGCACATAGAAATTACCACCGGCCGAGGGGAAGATAAAGATCTCCCGAAAATGGGAGAACTCGATGATCCTGAGGTCCATCGCGCACCCCAACATGGGGAGCTTGAAATCGTCGAGGATACAAAATGCCTCAGCCATGCAGGGGGAGGCGACTGTAGAGAGGCGTACGTTCCGCGGCGGCATTAAATGCCCAGATCCTCGACAGATATGGGCAAGGGATCAAGGGGGGAGAGAGAGAGAGAAAGTAGAGCAGAGGTCGGATCCGCGGCGGATATAGGCAAGCAGCGGTAGTACGAACCCTAGGCGAACATAGGGTTTGAGAGGGGAGGGAAAGGGGGAAAGTGGATATTTGCAGCCGAATTTGTGGGATTTCCAGATCGAGGGGTACGGCCAACAGGCGGTTGCGCGGCGGAGCCAGTACGAACCCTAGGCGAACCTAGGGTTCGGGAAGAGGGGGCGATGAATCGTTCTCAGAGGGACCAAAGCGCGTGACCGAGCGAGAAAGAGAGGCTCGAAGGACCCACTTGCGCGAGAGAGATACCCACCGGAAATCGCGGAGAAGCTGTAGAAGCCCAGGATCTCCGACGATTTTCGCGCGGCGGAGCCAGTACGAACCCTAGGCGAACCTAGGGTTCGGGAAGAGGGGAACCGCGTGAGAGAGAGAGAGAGAGAGAGAGAGAGAGAGAGAGAGAGAGAGAGAGAGAGTTCGGGAAGAGGGGAACCGCGTGCGAGAGAGAGGCAGAGGGAGTAAAAATAAAATAAAAAATAGGGAGAGGGACACCGAAAACCCGGGGAGAGCAAGCGACTCCACCGAAAATAAGGGGAGAGCAAGGGTGAGGTTTCACCCTTAATGTATTTGTATTGATAGTCATCAATGTCAAATAAGGTTGTTTGTATTTTTCATTATGCTCAGGAGTAGCCACAGCATCCTATAGATAATGAAAAATAAATAAGGTATTACTGATATTGAATTAAAGTTTGACTATTTATTGCAGTCAAATAATATAATTTTTGAATTTTTTGACTGGAATAAGATAGTGGATTGAATTTCTAGATTGCGAGTTTCTTATGCCCACAGGTACAGAAATCTTGTTGTTTAGAAATTAGTATTCTACTAGTCTTATTATTAAAGTAGATAAATTCTATGCGTGTAGCGCCTCTACCCACAGAAAGGTAGAATTTATCTTATTTAAAGATTATAGCAAGCGATAAAGTTCAATATTTTCTTTGTTTTTGCAGCTTCTCCCCTTACTGCATTTCTTATTGATGTTTCTCGTATTCCTGTACTTACTGGGGACAATTATTCTAATTAGAAAGAAATTATTTCTTTTAGTTTGGGTTATATGGATTTAGACTTGGCTCTGCGCGTTGAGCAACCGCCTAAAGTAGTGGGGCCAATAACTCCACAGCAGGAATCCGCGCAAGAAAAGTGGGAGCGATCCAATCGCTTAAGTTTGATGCTCATAAAGTCTAGAATATCAAAAAGTATAAGGGGATCGATTCCAGAATGCGATACAGCCAAGGATTACCTAAAGGCTATTGAGGAGCAGTTTGTTAGCTCCGATAAAGCTTTGGCGAGCACGTTGATGAAGCGACTTTCGGGCATCCAGTATAATCGAGTCAAGAGTATGCACGAGTATATTATGGAGATGCAGAACATAGCAGCTAAACTAAAGGCTTTAAAAGTTGAGATCTCCGACACTTTCTTAGTCCATCTAATTTTAAACTCATTACCGTCTGAGTTTGATCCCTTTAAGATCTCCTATAACACACATAAAGATGAATGGTCAATAAATGAATTATTGACCATGTGTGTTCAAGAAGAGGAGAGACTGAAGCAGGAGAAGCCGGAAAATATAACAGAACCTGTTAATCTGGCGATTCAGCGCAAAAAGGGAAACAACAAGGGTGCTTTTAATTACAAGAAGTCAGCTCAATTGCCAATAAAGAATTATGGCAAAAAGGATCAATGCTACTTCTGTAAAAAGAAAGGGCACATGAAAAGGGACTGCTTGAAGTATAAGACTTGGCTCGAGAAGAAAGATATTAAAACTATCTATATTTGTTATTTAATGTTCCTAAAAACACATGGTGGATTGACTTTGGATCTACTGTACATATTTCAAATACCATGCAGGGTTTTAACAACCTAACGATGTTAAAGCCAAATGAAAGAATTTTAATTAGCGGAGATGGAAATAAATTTCAAGTTGAAGCCGTTGGAAAATTTATTTTAAAACTTAAAACTGGTTTTGTACTTGAACTTAAGGATACTTTTTTTGTTTCTAAATTTTCCAGAAATTTAGTTTTAATTTCTAAATTGAGAAATAAAGGCTTCAAATTTTTATTTGAAAATAAATCTTTTACTATGTTCTCCGATAATGTTATTGTTGGCAATGGTTGTTTGGTAGATGATTTGTACAGATTTAATTTGAGTCAATCTTTTGAAAATAAGTTTAATGTTGATCATGGCATTGGTGTTAAAAGGAACATTCTTAAAGAAAACTCATCTTATTTATGGCACAAGCGTTTAGTTCATATCTCTTTAGAGAGAATAAAGAGATTGGTAAAAGAAAAGATCTTACAAGATCTCGACTTTACCGATTTTGGTACTTGTGTGGAATGCATAAAGGAAAACCATACTAACACAAATACCACTAAAGGTGCCAGAAAAAGTTCTAAAATTTTTGAGATCATACATACAGATATCTGTGGACCTTTTCCTACTCCTTGTTTCAACGGTCAGAGATATTTTATCTCATTCATTGATGACCATTCAAGATATATATATCTCTACCTTTTATTTGTAAAAGTTGATACTCTTAATGCTTTTAAAGCTTATAAGGTTGAGGTAGAGAAACAATTGGATAGAAAAATCAAGATTGTAAGGTCTGACAGAGGGGGTGAATATTATGGAAGACATACGGGTAAAGGTCAAATGGCCGGTCCATTTGCTCAATTCCTCGAAGGTGAAGGCATCATTGCACAGTATACGATGTCTGGCACGCCTCAGCAAAATGGCGTTGCCGAAATGAGGAATAGAACACTTATGGACATGGTAAGGAGCATGATTAATAGCTCTTGTTTTCCATCTTCTCTTTGGAGTGAAGCACTAAAGACAGCAGTGTATGTTTTAAATAGGATTCCATCGAAGGCTATTTCCAAAACTCCTTATGAGTTATGGAAAGGGTGGAAGCCTAGTTTAAATCACTTGCATGTATGGGGATGTCCAGCTGAGGTGTGGGTTTATAATCCACACAAAAAGAAATTGGACCCTCGAACAGCCAGTGGATATTTCATTGGCTATGCGGTAAACTCCAAAGGATTCAGATTTTATTGTCCAAATCACCCATCTAAGATAGTTGAGGTCAGGAATGCCAAATTTCTTGAGAATTCTGAAACTAGTGGGAGTATTATTTCTCAAAAAATAGATTTTGAAAAAATAAGGAATTCAACTGGTTATCCATTAACAGATAATAATTTAGTTGCTCGTCCAGAAGGTCAATTTGACCGTAATGGAGATCAACTAATCTTAGAGCATGAAAATGCTGAACCAGTTGAACCTCCCCATGAAGAGCTGTCCCACGAGAACATATAAAGAGCAAACCCTATGCTTCTGCAGTAGGGAGTTTGATGTACGCGCAGGTCTGTACCAGACCTGATATAGTTCATGCAGTGGGGATGTTGGGTAGATATCAAAACAACCCTGGCCTTGATCATTGGAAAGCTGCAAAGAAAGTTATGAGATATTTATAAGGAACAAAGGATTATATGCTTACCTACAGACATTCTGACCATCTTGAGGTGGTTGGATATTCGAACTCTGATTTTGCTGTATGCGTCGATTCTAGAAAGTCCACATCAGGATATATTTTCTTACTTACTCAATGTGCTATATCTTGGAGGAGCACTAAGCAAGATACAGTTGCTACATCCACTATGGAGGCAGAGTTCATCGCTTGCTATGAGGCTTCGTCACAGGTTATATGGTTGAGAAATTTTATCTCAGGATTAAGAGTTGTCGATTCTATCTCAAGGCCAATTAAGATTTATTGCGACAACTTTGCTGCAGTGTTCTTTGCAAAGAATAGTCGAATTACAGATCGCAGCAAACATATCGATATAAAGTTTTTTGCTGTGAAGGAATACGACAAGAGGAATGTGGATATCCAACACAATGGGACCGAGATGATGATTTCCGATCCTATGACTAAAGCATTGCCGGCAAACAAATTTAAGGATCATATTCATCATATGGGTATCTTGAGTCCATTTACAGTTTAAGTGTTTTATTCTTGTATAAAAACCTTTAAGACTATTCTTATTTGGGTAAGAACATATTTTGATTTTTGCACATATGCGCATAAAGTTATTTTTGTATATTAAAGTATGATTGTGCACTAAAGTGGGACTCTGAGTTGAATTTATAATAAGTTCATACGGTTGTAACTCATAAAGTTATTTGATTAAGGAATTCGTGATTTTGATACATGGAAGGAAGTGTTCATCTTTTGGAGCATAACCGCTATGATCAAAGTATTGTGATTTCCTGGTCGAGTGGGAGATTTTGACTGTATAATTTAGTTTGTACCTAATAGAGTTTTGTATCGCCTATATGGTAACAAATATATCACTAGGCCAAGTGGGAGAATGTTGGATGTGGCCTACGTAATATATTTAAGGCGATCCATAAAGATATAGTCAATCTATTTAAGTTGATCTATAAAGATATAATAAGATCATACGGTTAGGATGTATCCGGACACGTCATTGATGGACGGACGTGATTTGACATCCTTACATTAAGTTATATATAAATATGTAACATACGGGAGTCCCGCCTAACCCTAATTCCAATTGTCTGATGGCTCCATCTCCGGGGATAAGGGAATTAGACTCGAAACGTTCCGTCTTCTTGCAGATCGCGAACGAGGACGAACGACGAAGGATCGTGAACGAGGACGAACGACGAGCAAGGATCGTCGTCAATAAAGCGGGTACGGAAATCGAAATCATGGCAATAGGTACGATTCTAAAGTTATAAAGTTTTAACAATTGATTCATGCGTATAATATATATATATATATATATATATATATATATATATATATATATATATATATATATATATATATATATATATATATATATATATATATATATATATATGAACTATATCGTTTGGTTCGGAATAAGCAAAAAGTAGATATTAGGGGATATGTATAAATTGAGGTATAAGTGGGGATTAGATCAATTTTGCGTTTGGATGAAAATTAGGTTATTCCTGGAAATAAAAAAAATTACCGTTTGGCTAGGTAATATAGAATAAGAATTAAAATAGATAGTTATAAATAAAAAATAATAATATTATTCTTTTCTGTATATTAGAATTAGAATTTTGAGATTTTAAAATTTAAAATATAACTTTTAAAATTTAAAAATTAAAATTAAAATTTAAAATTTTAAAATCTCAAATTTATAATTTTAAAAAATTAATTTATCATGAATATTATTAGATAATCATAAATGTTAATTAATAATTAATTGCCAGATTAATTAATCATTAATCAATAACCATGAGTACTTTAATTAATAAATTATCTAACTATAAATAATTTAATAAGTTAACAAATTAGGTTAATAAATTAATATATTAGTAAATTAATTAATTAATTAGTTATGTTGGTAAAAATATTAATTTATTAATCAATAAAGATATTAGTTATTGCATAAACACACTAATAAATAATTATTAATTTAGCTAATATTTTATTATTAAATTAGTTAATTTTTAATTTAGCTAATTGGTTAATAAAATAATATAGGTAATATATTAATTAATAATATTTTATTATTAAACTAGTAGAGGTATAAAGAGAAAATTTGTTATTCCACCAAAAAGGTGGAACAATAAATCACTTAACGGGTTATTCTAGAATAACTCGTTAAGAGGGGGATTAAATAAACTCACATCTTCTTATAGTGTTTGCTAGAATAAGGGGGATAAACTTCTTTATTCCATGTTTATCCCCTGACCAAACATAGCCTTAAGTTACTATGCTATTAATAGCTCCAACTCATTGGTGCTATCAAGTTTTTGGCCGTTGGATTGAAAGATGTGCGGTTAGGATGGTGTGGGCCTCCTAGGGTTAAGTGGTTGGCTGGTTGAATAGTATGATCTAACGGGTGAAAATCATCAAAGGGATGGATCTAACGGTGGAAACACTTGGTAGCACGGAGACCTCCGTGCTTAAAGGTGTCCATGCGGCGGGTCTGCAGGTAGTTGATATACTGTACCCGTACCCTAAAAAGAAATGGTTAGAAATAAAGATATATACCCTAACCATTTAACTTCGGGTCCGGTTCGGTTCTGGATACATAAGTTACTAATATATCCATCGGGTCTATTTGAGCGGGTGCAGGTAGTGACTACCCGTACTACCCGTTCAATACGGTATTGGTCGGATCTAAATCGGGTACGGATACCCGTATACATATATATTTTTTTATAGATTTTATTAAATAGTCTGTGAACAAATTATAAATCCCCCTATAAAGAGAATATAAGTTGTAGTAATTACTAATATTATATGCTACCATCCAAAAATAATAATAATAATAATAATAAATCAGAAAATTTACTAAATAGAATATTCATTAAAAGTTCAAATCGTTTTTCATTTATTGTCGGATATTTCATCGGGTCCGGATCCGGGTCCGGATTTGAAAACTATTCCAAACCCTACTCATTTAAAAATTAGGTTCGTCGGGTCCAAATCGGGTGTGAATATAAAATATCCGGACCCATACCCAAAACTTTAATGGGTAATTTTTTTTACCCATATACTATCCAGCAGGGTAGGGTTCGGGTAAGTGCAGATCGGGTATGGTATATCGGATATTTTGGACGACTTTATCCGTGCTATTGATAAGATAGCAAATATATATATATATATATATATATATATATATATATATATATATATATATATATATATATATATATATATATATATATATATAGAGAGAGAGAGAGACGGTTAGGATGCTTGTGGAAGCACGGAGGGCTCCGTGCTTCTACTTTGTTTTCGATGTTCGGACTTTGGAACTGTTAGAGTTGATCTAGAGTATTTGAAGTATCTAGAAAATAAATTTTGCGATTTTTCGATATTATTTACCTAGTGATCGAAGGGCTCAAAATCAATAATTTTAACTAGTGGTTAGCCGGTTGCAAGTTTAACGGTGTAGAAATATTCAAATCATGTGAAATTTTGATAGAAAATTCTTTATACCATATAAAACAAGATCAATAATTTCGATCTAAAATTTTAATGTCGTATCATCATATTTTGTAAGATTTTTATTTTCACTGTTGATTTTGAGCCCCCGGATCACTAAAAATGACATCGAAAAATCACAAAATTTATTTTCTAGATACTTCAAATACTCTAGATCAAGTCTAACGAGCCGATCGTCGATTCGAAAGTTCGAACATCGAAACAAATAATGGCCTTCCGTGCTTCCATCTCATAACTCTCTCTCTCTCTCTCTCTCTCTCTCTCTCTCTCTCTCTCTCTCTCTATATATATATATATATATATATATATATATATATATATATAACTAGGCTACTATGCTACTAATAAGACCAAAGTCATCTTGCTACAAGTTTTTAGCCATTGATTGAGAGATTGCTTAGGATGATGTGGGCACCCTAGTTCTGTTGGTTGGTTGAATAGTATAATCTAACGGGTGAAAATTATCAAAGGGGTGGATCTAACGGTGTAAAACTTGGTAGCACCGAGTCCTTCGTGCTATTGATAGCATAGTAATATATATATATATATATATATATATATATATATATATATATATATATATATATATATAGAGAGAGAGAGAGAGAGAGAGAGAGTCCCGCTATGGTGTTTGTAAAAGTACTAAGTCCTTGGTGCTTGTGATTTTTTTACCATCGTATCTACCTTCGATCATTTTCACTGCTAGATTATACTATTCAACCAACCACCCTCTCAACCCAAGGGGCCCACATCATTCTAACCGCACATCTATTAATCCAAGGGCTAAAACTTACAAGCACCAATGACTTGGTATTTTTAAAAGCATAGGAGCTCAATTCATATATATATATATATATATATATATATAGAATTAGGTGAATACTATTAAGAGTAAAACGACCTTTTACTATCAAGTTTTTAACGCTCGGATGAAAATTTGTAGGGTCAGGATGATATTAGGTAGTTAGCGTTGAGCGGTCCCCCTAGGGTTGAGTGGTCCCCAATGGGTTATAGTATTTCATCCAATGTTTAGAAATAATGATAAGAGCTGATCCAAAGGTTAAAAACTCAGAAGCAATAATGGAATTTTACTACTAATAGTAGCCCATCCACTCTCTCTCTCTCTCTCTCTCTCTCTCTATCTCTCTCTCTCTCTCTCTCTATATATATATATATATATATATAGTCCGGCTGCTATGCTATCAATAGCACGAAGCACCCGGTGCTACCAAGTTTTCCGCCGTTAGATTCACCCCTTTTGATGATTTTTACCCGTTAGATCATACTATTCAACCAACCACCCACTCAACCCTAAAAGGGGCCACATCATCCTAATCGCACATCTCTCAATTCAATGGCCGAAAAGTGTAAGTAAATGAATGCATCTGTATGTGCATTTAATGCAGCGGAAATAAATTTTATTTATAAAATATGATCCAATCATATGTAATATCATAACATTTATGATATTAGTATATATATGTACCAAGATCATCTCGTGTGACACACAAAATTATTATTCTAATCTAATTAGAAGAAGGGTTTGAATTTCAACCTGTGCAAATTACCGAAATTATTTCACGGTTGATGTGGATCTGAACTTCTGGTCCTTTGAGCCGCACAAATGTTCGGTCTCTATGTGTATCCACACAAGGCTGCTCCGGGATCTGTGCTTCACACAATCACAGTGTAATCTCGAAACTCCTTTCGTGATATCTTGTCAATGTGGAGAAAAATTAATCCTCACAATTGTGCTAGCAATTTAAAGAGGATTAACTATAGAAACTAATTAATATTGGAGGACCACTCTCTTGTGATTAAAAGAGAATTCTATATAAGATTGAAACTATCTTTCTCTCATACTTATTACCAATCACACCCACCGTTCATGAGGAGGATTACATATCCTTTTATAGTCTTAAACACCATGAATGAGAGAAAATCAAACTCCTCTCATTGTTGGCAAAGAGGAGAGAAGAAACTACCACCATAAATGATAGGAAGTTAATTCCTCTCATTTAATAGGTAGAGTAATTAAAGTGAAACGAGCAGAGGGAAGAGAGAAGAGGAGGTTTTCATTTTCTCCCAATTAACTATATCATTAATAGGGAAGTGAACGTATGAGTTCACTTTGTCTTCTCCCTTCTTTGTTTAATTTCAGTTTGTAACTTCGTCAATTAATCTTTATTAATTGAGGAGTTGATGAGAGAAAGATTGTAAAGTCCTTTTAGTAACTTCAGCGCAAGTGCACCGAATGCAACAATTGCATTTAACTATATATACTTTTCAATTTCACAAATTGGTCCCTCTTGCTAACCAACTTAGCAAGTAAATCCTTTCTTTGCTACTTTAGCAAAATGGTCTCTATAAATTTCTAAGCACTTGATCACAGGCAGTCTTTATTGTGTGTGACCACATAGGTTCAATTCTATCTGGTAGTGAGATGTGACACTAAACTCTTTTAGTGTCACCATCAGAACTCTTTTCGATGGACCAAAATATTTTTGGTTCTCCCAACTAAGTGTAATTAACTATCTTAATTACTCTCATGGGTCCCACAATCCACGAGTGACATCTAGCAGTATATTGCGGCAATCCAAGTAGAATTAATAATAGACAGAACCTCTAAGTGTAGTTACCGTGTGGTAAAATCCTTCTATCACTTATCCCGATTGAGTCGAGATTATGGATAACTCGTCAAACCACATTACTCAATCATATGCCTTATCTGATTAACACTTAATATGGAAATTCCTTTCCATAAAATCATACTGCCTTGGCCAAGGACTTGTAAAAAAGATAGCATAGGACAATTACCTCTCTACCGGGGTGATAGATTCCATCTTGACACACACCTACCTCCACGTATGACCCATCAGCCAACATGTGTTGACTTAACCCATGATTAGGGTATAAGTATTTACACAGTCAAACTACAATAACTCACACGCAAGATAACCGTGGTGCCTCTGGTCAAAGGATCACTCACACTACTACAGTATAAAATAATTCACTGACGAGTGAGTAAACATCCATGTGATTGTTTATAGTTGGTCACGCTCAGTAAAATTGTTCTCCAACATTCACCTGTATGCTTACTCTAGTGTCACCACACTAATAACTTGAGACCCGTCATCCCATAAGGGAAGTACAGCATATACTGATCTATCCGGATTTACCACCGCCCTCGTGATAATCCTATGATCATGAGCATTTAAGAATTAATTACAGAAGAATATATGTCTCAAATTTCTAACTTCTTAGAAAGTTAATTCTTCTACTATTAATTCTATGGACGATTCATAAATATGCATTTGACAATAATATGAATGAAGAATACCAGATTTAATTATAAAAGAAAAGTACACTGATATTATCCCTTTAAGTTATGACAGAGATTGGCTTATAGGGCATATAACTAACAATCTCCCACTTGTACTAAAGCCAATCACCCATATAGCGCATTCCCATCTTCTTGTTTGGAACTCTTTCAAACAATCGATCCTCTATTACATATGAGCAAATATCCTGATATAGACTTTCTATAATCAACATCTGACATAAAGTCAGAGTCTGTGAAGCCTTCCAACTTCAACTCACCTCCTCCAAAGACTAGGCACATATCCTTAGTTCTTCTCAAGTACTTGAGAATATTCTTAACTGCAACCCAGTGTTCCAAACCCGGGTTAGATTGATATCGGCTTGTGACACTCACAGCATATGCGATATCAGGCCTCGCACATAGCATTGCATACATTAGACTCCCAATAATCGAAGCATATGGGATTCTACTCATGCTTTCTCTCTCCTCTGGTGTTTTAGGACACATCTTTTTGGAGAGATAAATTCCATGTCTTAGAGGTAATAGACCTCTTTTGGAATTTTCCATACTAAACTTCTTTAGCACTTCTTCTATATACATCCTCCGAGATAGTCCGAGCAACCTTCTAGACTTATCTCTGTAGACCTTTATGCCCAAAATGTAAGATGCATCGCCTAAGTCTTTCATGGAGAAATTCTGAGATAGCCACAACTTGACCGATGACATCATCCCAATGTCGTTCCCTATTAGAAGTATGTCATCCACGTACAATACAAGAAATGTGACAGCACTCCCACTAATCCTTTAATACACATATGGTTCTTCCTCATTTCTGATGAAATCAAACGATTTGATTACCTCATTGAAACAAGTGTTCCAACTTCGAGATGCTTGTTTTAATCCGTATATGGATCTCTTAAGCTTGCACACTTTATGATTTTCTTTGCTAGAGGTAAAACCATGAGGCTGTTCCATATAGATATTTTCCTTAAGATATCCATTAAGGAATGCGGTTTTCACATCCATCTGCCATATTTCATAATCATAATGTGCAGCTATAGCAAGTAAGGTTCGAATGGATTTTAGCATAGCCACTGGCGAGAATGTCTCTTGATAGTCAATACCTTCTCGTTGACTATAACCTTTCGCCACAAGCCTTGCTTTATAGGTCTCTACCTTTCCATCTGAACCAAATTTTCTTTTAAAGATCCATTTACATCCAATAGGTACTATACCCTCTGGTAGATCAACTAGTGTCCAAACCTGGTTGGAATGCATGGAGTCCATTTCAGACTTCATAGCTTCCTTCCATCTCTCAGAGTCGATGTCTGACATCGCCTCATCATAACCAGTAGGATCATATCTGTGATCTTTATCTCCCATTAGAAATATTTTCTGTACCTCTTCTATGACAAATCCCAAATATCTGTCTGGAGGTTGGGAGACTCTACTAGATCTTCGAAGTGGTTGTGTGTATGTTGGCTCCGATTGAATAGATATTTCCGGTGGATCATTATGGATTGGTTGCTTATCAGAGACATTCTCATTGAGCTCTATTTTTCTCCCACTACCTCCTTCTTGAATAAATTGTTTCTCAAGAAAAGAGGCATGCCGACTCACAATAATATTTTGATCATGGAGAAAATAGAAATAGTATCCCAATGATTCTTTGGGATAACCAACAAATCTACCTTTATCCGACCTTGCTTCCAATTTGTCCGTCTTTAGCTTCTTAACATAAGCCGGACATCCCCAGATCTTGAGATGACCAATAGACGGCTTTCTACCAAACCAAATCTCATATGGAGTAGTAGAAATAGATTTGGAAGGCACTTTGTTTAAGATATATGCAGCAGTAAGGAGAGCATACCCCCAAAGTGATATAGGCAAATCTGTAAAACTCATCATGGATCGCACCATATCTAATAAAGTGCGATTTCTCCGTTCAGATACTCCATTAAGTTGTGGAGTGCCAGGAGGAGTCCATTGAGAGATGATGCCGTTTTTTTTTAGGATAATTTAGAAAGTCTGAACTTAAGTATTCCCCTCCTCGATCTGATCGAAGGATCTTAATAAACTTTCCGGTTTGTTTTTCTACTTCATGTCTAAATTCTTTGAACTTTTCAAAGGCTTCAGACTTTTGTCTCATCAAGTAGACATACCCAAACCGCGAATAGTCGTCAGTAAAGGTGATAAAGTAAACATAACCTCCCTTAGCTTGTACATCAAATGGTCCGCATACATCAGTATGCACCAAGGCAAGTATCTCAGTGGCTCTTTCCCCTTGTCCAATAAAGGGTAATTTGGTCATTTTTTCTTGAAGACATGATTCACAAATTGGATACGGCTCGAAAGCCAATGAACTCAAGAGTCCATCTTTAACCAATTTGTTAATCCGATCTTTACTGATGTGACCTAATCTAAGATGCCACATATACTTGTGATTTACCTCTTTTCTAGGTCTCTTAGACCCTATGGCATCTACTTTCTGCTCAACTGTATTTATACTTACATCCAAATGCAAGTGATATAGTTTGTCAATCATTGTTCCATAGCCTATCAATTTATTTCTCAAATAAATTGAGCAAGTATTTATTTCAAAAATAAATTTATAACTAGTCAATGCTAATGAGGAAACAAAAATTAAGTTTCTACTAGCATTAGGAACATAGAGACAATCTTTTAATTCTAAAACTATGCCTGACGGTAATAGTATAGGATAGGTTCCTATGGCTAATGCAGCAACTTTTGCTCCATTACCCACTCGTAGGATGATTTCTCATTCCTTTAGCCTTCTACTTTGTCTTAAACCCTGCATCGAGGTGCACAAGTGTCAAGTGCATGCAGAATCATTTATCCAAGTAGTAGTAGAACATACCGACAGACTAGTCTCAACAATGAGCAGATTGGGCATACCTTCAGAAGGCTTGTCCTTTGCCTTCTCCTTTAGGCTATCAAGGTATTCGGGGTAGTTCCTCTTCCAATGGTCATCTCCATTGCAGTGGAAACATTTTCCTTTAGTAACCTTCTTAGAAACTTGTCTTTTGGTATCGGCCTTTGGCTTCTTATTAGATTTCTTGTTTCTCCATTTAGATTTTCTTTTGGAGAATGAAGCTCGTTCCATAGCCAAGATCGACCCTTTATTATCTTTTATAGTTCCCTCCGCTGTCACCAGCATATTTAAGAGCTCTGAGAGAGTGCATTGAATCTTATTCATTTGAAAGTTCATTTCGAACTGCGAAAATGAGTCAGGTAAAGACTGCAGAATTAAATCTGTCTGCAAGTCTACGTCCATCCGTAGGCCGAGATTCTCAAGCTCCTCTATATCTTCGATCATTTTCAAACAATGATGATTAACAGATTGGCCATCGGACATCCTTGCTCGAAACAGCCGTTTCGATATCTCATATCGAGTAGAGCGGCTTTATTCACCATACAATTCTTGTAAGTGAAGTAGAATGGCTGACGCACTATCCATGTGTTCATGTTGGCGTTGCAACTCATTGCTCATCGACGCCAACATGTAACACCTGACTCTATTATCGTCATCTATCCAACATGTAACAAGTTTTAAAACACTTTGATCATTATGTCAATGATGTCGAAAAGATTTGAAATTTGATTTCTAGATATTTCAAGTGGTATAGATCATGTTTAACGGTACCGATCGTCGATTTGAAGACTCCATCATCGAAAACAAATGGGTGACAACGGAGCCCGTTTGCTACCGATCGTATTTCAGCTCAACTATATATAGTTGAGCGGGACCGAGGTGAGGCTGGCCGCCTCCGCCTTCGCCTCCGCAACCTTTTTCGAAGAAAAAGAAGAAGAAGAACGAGAGAAAAAAAGAGAGAGAGAGAAAAGGGAATAAGGGTATTTTGGTAAATTTTTTACAAATCAGGTCCGAATTTGCAAAATAAAAAATAGTGGCTCAATTTTGGAAAAGCTCAAAGCTAGTGAATTTTTTATGCGAATTGGGGTATAATTTAAACACATTTTTTGTGGGGATTCTCCACTTGGCCCATACAGGCCCAAGGTGCAGCCAAAGCCCAGAAGCCCAGCTCTTTGAAAATGGGCCCATAATGGGCCACGATCGGCCCACCTCAGCGTGAATGCCAAGCATCGAACCCACGCCCCTTCTCCGCTATAAAACAACGGCTTAAATTTGGTGAAGCTCCACTCTCGTCTCTCTCTAGTCTCTACACAAAAGCTCACTTCAACTTTTTCACTCTCCCCCACCCTACTCCGATTTCTAGGGTTTCTCGATCGCCATTCCTCGCGCATATTTCTCTTCTCCCATGGGGTAATCGATCTCTCCTCCGCTGTTTTCGCCCGATTTTTTGCCTATTTTCCCCCCCTTTGTTTCCCCCCCAAAGTTTTCGAGGCGATTTACTAGTATGCGTGTGTTACGCGAAGAGATTTGGTAATTTTTGCATGTTTAATTATTGTAATTTAGTACTTTTTTTTTTATCATCATTTAGTGGGGCATAATTTCCAGCATTTGATCTCGTAGTGAATATGATTTCCTCTTTGTCATATAAATAAAACCTCATTCAAGTTTCCAGGGTATCTCCTCTCTTTTTTCTTTTTTCTTCTTTCTTTTTTTTTTTTTTGGTCTATGAGGGGATTCGCTAATTATAAAAAAAAAATTACGGGAAATTTATATGAGAATTTTACCAGAAGAGAGATGCAGTAATTTAGTTTGTCTAATTATAATAATAATTTTTTTTTTACAACTTTTGTAATCTGATTTTTATTTTTCATTTCTTTTTGTTCATTCGGGCATTTCTACAAGCATTTGATCTGCATGTGTTATGAAGCAGATAATACTAACTGTTTGTGTTTCTCTCTTCTTTTTTTCTTTTCTTTGTTTGTTTAAATTCAGTCGCCAACCTGAAGTTCTTTGGGCACAGCGTTCTGATAAGATCTACTTGACGGTGTCTTTGCCGGATGCAAAGGATGTGTCGGTGAAGTGCACACCTGAAGGTCTGTTTAGGTTCTCGGCGACAGGGGCCCAGGGTGAGCCCTTCAGCCTCAGCTTGGAACTCTTTGATACTATAATCCTCGAGGTAATCCTTTTTGGTGTTTTTTCTATTTCTTCTTATTCGTTCTTCGCATGTAAAAAATTTGTAGTTTCAATATTGTTGCTAGATAACCCACATTTATGATGCATGCATCTCTGTTGTTTGATTATTGAATTATGTAGCTGTTTTGATTTTTGATGCATATTCATTGATTCATGTTGATGCGTCGTTAAATGCTCCTAGTTACTTCACTTGTATGACAAAGTCCGAGCATGCATAAAAATGTAATATATTATTGAGAAACAAAAAGTGCGCATTCATCTTTCATGAGAAAACCAAAAGTTTTACTGTACCATTTAAATACTACACTAATCTTTACAATTGTGTTCTATCTTCTTTCTGAGCGCTAGAAAGAAGTTATATGGTTCTATTTACGAAATGTTTAGTAGAAAAAGAGGTTCACAATATAGGAAAATTGCCGGTCTTTAGTGCATATTTTTCATCGAGTTTTTTTGGACTACAGATTCTCAGGATAATGAATAAGACTTTATTTGACTCTGCTCTTAGGGGAGCAAAACAAACATTGGCTTGCGAAACATAATTTGTTCGATTCAGAAGGAGAAGAAAGGTTGGTGGAAGCGACTGCTGAAGTCAGAGGAAAAGCCTGCTCCTTATATCAAGGTAGACTGGAACAAATGGTGCGATGAAGATGAAGAAGACTCTGGTACATATGAACATTTTCACTCATATTTTAAATAGTTGTTCATGAAATATGAATTTTTTGTTTTGGCTATATATATGAAGAGGATAATTTAAAAAGCTTGGTTAAAATATGCATATGTTCCGATCTTATTTAGTATTAAAGCTGTTTTGAAATGCTGAAAACTTCCTACTACATTTCTAGTCGATAGCAATTTTTTTATGAACCTATGGCTATGGGAATGATCAGCAGAAATCAAATTTCTGTACCAATTAACTTGATGTAGATAAGGAGAATAATCTATTCATTTTATGTATATCGCAGGAAACTGCTAACTATCGAGGGAAGTAGTGAAATGATTAACATAGAACAGAATAATAGGCGAAAGAAAGTACTAGAAGACAAGAACAAAGATGTTAAGAGGGATATAGGGCCTAGAAATTTTATTAGGTCATGTTATTCCATGTTCGGATCTTCTAAACTGAATGCTAGAGTAGATGTTAAGGTTGGCTTTATCATTCAAATTTGACTGTAAATAGATAAATACGTTGAGAAAGTTTATTTCCTTAAAAACCTGGTGTAAACCTGTATTCGCCCTATTTTTTGCTCTTGGTTTCTTATGTAGTTATGTACTAATCAATCCTAAGCTTGAGAAATGAAAATCAAGTCCACAACTAAATCTAGTTGCTACTCATACTTTGACTTAATATATCTGCAAAGCTTCAAGAAAAATTCCCTACTAGGCCATGAAGAGTTGAACACCAGTCTCTGTCATGTCGCTCATCTACTTATATCTTGCTTTCTTCCTTAAACACCTTATAAAAGTTTGGACTACCAAAAAGTTAATATTCTAGATTGTTTTTTGCTTTAAACAATGAGAACTCCAACAATTGATTTCGAGATATTTTTTAGTATGGATCTGAAAGTCCAATTGTTGGGACAAGGGTTCGCCGTCTGTCTGCTGTAACTTTACTGTTGAATATCATTTCGTGATGTGCAAAAGCAGATTCCATAAATTTGAGCCTCTGCTTTCGGGGCCCAATGTGCTTGTTAGCTTATGCCGTATGAAGCTATAGTGAGCCAAAAGCATGGTTTCTTGAAGCTTCTGCTTTCCAGCATACAGAGGCTGGTCCAGAAACCAAGCCAAAGAGGCTCTGACTTCTTTATAGTTCTATACATGTATAACCTCATATATTAGTTTTTCCGTCTTCCTTACTATGAAAAGATATCTAATGTTTAAATCTCTACAGCTTCATCACTTCCGTCTGATGATGACTATGGTGGGGTAAGATAGCTGCTCAAGTTCCTTTTTGGTCGTAACTAAAGATATTCATTCATGGTCTTAAGCTATATTATTTTCTTTCTTTCTTTTTTCCAGGCCGATGGCAAAGATGACAGCAGCGATGATGATGGACTTCTCTGTAAGACTAAACGATTCTCCCTTCTTTCTGGATATGATGTTGAATAATCAGTATACATTTTCTATCAACTCTTGACTTCTAAGTGAAAAGCCATTATGGTGTCGAAGAGCCAAAGCTCTTACATCTGATTTGCACCAAATGGTGCTTCTGGACAAAGTGTTGTTAGAGTTGAGCTGTTGAAAGAAACCCTAACAGTTTTTTTGTGTGTGTGACCCATCTAGCAGCTTTTCACTGCAGCTAGATGCGAATGTTATTATTAAGTTTCAGTCGAGCTTTCTAAACCTTTTGTTCGCCAAACACCTAAAATATGGTTTTCAAGTAAAGAAGCTGTCATAGAAGCTAATCCAAGCCAGTATCAAATGTTTGGCTTAGCTTTTGGAGTATCTAATCTATCTACCCAAATAAGCAACAATTAGATAGTTGGCGAACAAAAACTCTCACGCCTTTTTTGTGACGGGAAACTAAAAGGAGTTTTTGAAGTCAGTTTGGAGCTCCTGCTTCTGCGATAGTGAGAAGCTGGTAGTTACGATTTTAATGGAAAGAAAAAAAAAGAAGAAAAAATCACTTGTATCTTTCTGAATAGCTCTATTTAAACAGTACTTTTGCAGAACCTCCTCCTGCATCTCGTATCTTCTGACAACTACTTTGTTTTGCTTGCAGATCTCCCTGACCTTGAAAAGGCTAGAGGAAAGTAACTGACTGGATCTGGTGTGTGAAGATAGATCCATAGTATATGCTAGTATATATTGTTCAGTGAGTTGTCTAGGATTCAGGCAGCAAACCTTTTGCATGAATGGTATGTTGCCCTGAAGAATTTACTTATTAGACAATAGCATCATAATGGTTGTAAAATTTTCCTGGATTTTGGCCTACTGGAGCTTCCCAGGTAGCTGGAGCTTCCCAGGTAGTACTTAAGTAGGATGTTTGGAGAACTACTAGAAGTCTCTTTTGGTTGAGAAAAACCCTCAAAACAGCTTTTTGCTGCAGCAGAAACAAAAAAGTTTCTACTTGGCATTTATTTTTATTTTTTTTAAATTTGGACCTAAAATCCAAACCCAAAATAATTACTTTTCTTTACAATATTTCAAAATATATTATGTTAAATTTAAAATTTAAAATACAGATTCAGATATAACAGTAAATATATATATATATATATATATATAGAGTCCGGCTATGGTGCTTATAAAAACATCAAGCACTTGGTGCTTGTGAATTTTTTACCGTTAGATCTACACCTTTGATCATTTTCACCCGTTAGATTATACTATTTAATCAACCACCCACTTAACCTAAGGGGCCCACATCATCCTAACCGCACATCTATTAATCTAAGGGCTAAAAACTTACAAACATCAATAACTTGGTACTTTTAAAAGTATAGGAGCTCAATTCTCTCTCTCTCTCTCTCTCTCTCTCTCTCTATATATATATATATATATATATATAATGTAAAATAATTTTAAGCTTGGATACGATGCAATCAAAATTCATACTCAAATTCAAATCTGATAAATTTTTATTTGTAATATTCATATTCAAATTTCCAAAATCATATTCATCTAGGAGCTAGGCTCCTATGCTTTCGAAAGTACGGGGGTCTCCGTACTTGTAAGTTGTTTTCGATGTTTCGATGATGGGACATTCGATTCGGCGATCGATTTTGTTAAACTTGATCTACGCTATTGGAACTATCTAGAATCTAAACTTCATAATTTTTTGACTTTGTTTGTCTAGTGAACGAGTAACCTCCGAATGAACGGCCGAAAATAAAAATTTCATAAAAAACAGTGATAAAGGACTCAAATTTCAAATCGGAAATATTGATCTTGCTATTGATGTTAAGTAGAATTTTCTATTAAACTTTCATGTAATTTGGATACTTTCACACCGTTGAACTTAAAAACGTGCAACATCGGCCGTTAAAATAGTCATTTTTGAGACCCTATAATTGCTTGGTAAATGATGTCAGAAAATTATAAAATTTGGTTTCTAGATAGTTACAATAGAGTAGATTATTCCTAACGGAGCTGATCGTCGAATCGGATATCCTATCAACAAAAATAACTTACAAGCACGTACTTTCGAAAGTACGGGAGACTTACTCATTATCTAGTATCTTATTTTTAGGGGCAATTGCTTATATACCCCTGAAAAGTTTCCGATTTTTCGATTTACCCCTCTTAGAAGGCTAATATTGAAAATACCCCTCCTACGTTCCAACATATTTCTAATATACTCTTAGAGTTAAAATCTGTTAAGTAACTCTGTTATCTCTGTAAAATTACTATTTTGTCCTTTTTAAATATACCCTTCTACCATCACTGTCTTTTTTATTTGTCCTTAAAGTCAAGGGCACAAAAGTATTTCGACTTTTGGTTTTTTCCAATATACCCCTCTATTGTCACCAACCTTTCTTATTTGCCCTTAAGTTAAGGGCAAAATTGGTATTTTAATTTTTTTAAACTGTGGTAGATATTTAACTTACGTTTACAGATTAACTTAACAGGAGATAACTGCGGGTGTATTTTGCAATAACGGTGGAACGTATGAGGGGCATTTTAGAAAGAAAAAAAAATAGGGATAGATCGGATATTTTCAGACGCATTAAGGATATATAGGCAATTATCCCTTATTTTTATTACGGGGTTCGGATGTTTTGAGTTAAGCGGTGCCCGATGTGGGAAACATCGCCTAGACCAGGTCCACCATGTCACCTATGCACCAAAACGAACTCAGATCAGATGCTATAACCGTTGTTCCTTCTCCCTCGATTCGAGCGTCGCCTATTATAAAAGTACTTTCTCCCGTAGAGCTTGTCCGAACAGTAGTGCGTATATATAAATAAAAACCTAATGCCGCTGCTTCTCTCGTTCGCGCCTCGCTCCTCTCTCTCCCTTCTCCTTCGCTGCAGCTGCGCCCATCTCCCTCAAAGGTAATCTCTCCCTCTCTCTCCGAAACCCTAGTATATACTATCCTCTTCCCCATTTCCATCTCGTTCTGAAGCTCACTTCTTTGTTCGAACCGATCTATAGTTACTTTTCTTTTTTCAAATTTTTTTTTTTTAGGTTTTTTAGAGGTTAGTTTGCTTATTTTACTGCTTCGGAGCTCGAGATCTTTCGCCCATCGCACGTTTCTGGAGCAATTTCTTGTTTTTATTTGTCCCCGTTCTAATTTCTATCCACGATTCCACTTCGAATTGCGCTTGAGATTATTCTTTCAGTTTTTTTTTTTTTTTATTGAATGATAAGAGGTAGACCTGGTGTTTTCCTTTGGATGCAGTAGCTCTTTGTTCTTCGGACTAAGGACTATTTTGATTCGGCTGCCAAATCTTTCAAATTTTGATTTTACTATTCAGTCTTTCAATTTATTTGATTTTAGTCGGTTGACAGTATTTTGATTTTAAAATTTGAATGTGTCGTTTATTTTGCATGTTTAGTTTGTATACTTCATGCAATTCTCCCTACTATAAATTCATTAAAATAAGTAATTAGCTTCAATTTTGAAGTCAATGTACTATTGATCGACTCAAATCAAATAAAGTGAAAGATTGGGTAGGAAAATCAAAATTTTGAAAAATTAGGTAGCCGATTTAAAATGGTCCCTAGTTCAGATAAGTTTTGTGCTTTATTATTATTATTTTAATTTCGATCAATTGGCTTGCTCATACATGTTCTCAAATGGGAGATGATAATCGAAAAGTTGATATGAATAATCGGCTGGATTACATCCTCTTCACCACATAAAAGTCGGTATATAAGGATCCTATCTCAAAAAGCATTCCTTGTCCTTTTTAAAAAAAAAAATGATGATGCCTTAAAGCTGGATAATATCCACCCATTATTTTTATTTTTTATTTGTGAGAGGTAATATTTGACATGAATCTTACATACCCTGCTATACTTTAATAATCAAAGGACTAAACATTGATGTTATCAAAATATGGAAATTTACCAATAAATCATAAAGACATTGATGTTTCATTAACCTATCTCGTATAAATCTATTTTGTAATCAATGTAATTTGGGCCTTACTTCTCATCTGCATAGAAAGATGGCATCACACATTGTCGGATACCCCCGCATTGGACCGAAAAGAGAGCTTAAGTTTGCGCTAGAATCCTTCTGGGATGGGAAGAGCAATGCTGGAGATCTGCAGCAGGTTGCTGCAGATCTTAGATGTTCAATTTGGAAACAAATGGCCAGCGCCGAGATCAAATACATCCCTAGTAATACCTTTTCGTATTACGATCAAGTGCTCGATACCACAGCCATGCTAGGTGCAGTGCCGGAACGGTATTTGTTTCCTGGCGGGGAGATCGGGTTTGACACTTATTTCTCTATGGCCAGAGGGAATGCCTCAGTTCCGGCTATGGAGATGACTAAGTGGTTCGATACTAACTAGTAAGCCTTCTGACCTTCTTTCTATTTGTAAATTGTAATTCATCTAGCATTTGAATGAAACTTCAACATGTATCCGAAATCATCTATTAGCACAGATACCCTTGTAAAATCTGAATATTTATTTGGAAGATGTAGTTTTCTATTGAAGTTTCCTTAACTTAAGTTGGCAAGTCATCCAAATTCATTCCTTTTTCTTTTTCGTTTTCTCTTGGGGGAATTTTTCTAAGTAGAAGGATATATATGTGCGGAATTAATTTTTCAAGGGCATACATGAAAATTCTGAGCAGGAGCATATGTGTAAATAGATGATTTGGCAGGGCTACATATGCAAATATTTCTTTGAGTTAATTTGTTCTGTTTGATCATTAGTCCTCATTAACATGCTCTTGTTATGTAGCCATTTCATTGTTCCTGAATTGGGTCCCAACACAAAGTTCTCCTATTCTTCTCACAAGGCTGTCTCTGAGTATAAGGAAGCGAAGGCGGTATGGCCCTACCTTTTCTTTGTTTTTCTATGGTATTTAAGTGCTTGTGATAAATACATATGCTTAGTTATATGAGCCAGTTGGGCCTTCTTTTCTCTTCTTTTTCTTGTTAGTATTAAACAATATTTTCATCCTTGGCTTCTCATAATTTTCAAATGTAATACTTTAACCTAGGAGCTGTAGTCATTTTTAGCCAAGAATTTAAGTGTCGTGGCATGGGGTTGTGCAGAAAATTTGCTCACACGGTACAACACGGTACAACACGGTGCGTGTCACCAAAGAAAAGAAAAAGAAAAATTGTGTGCTGACATATAATGGCATGAATATTTTTTTTTGGCATAAGTATATTCAAATTTCTTATTATATATCTTTATTTGATCTTTTGGGCTTTATTGAGATTACTACTAATTTCAAAGAAAAGAGGGACTTGAGCCGTGCCATCAGCACGATGGTCGTATTGTGTCAATATTTGTCGGCATGGTACAGCAGGGTGGGTACAATTGGTGCCGATGAGCACTTAAATCTTTGTTTTCGGCCAATTATCGAATTGTAAGTGTTAATTGTTGAACCAGAGCTGCCATTGTTCTAATTGCACGATTATCCTTCCAAGTTATATTTGGGAATCTCTTGAAGGTAAAAGAGTGGAGTAAAATTATGTTCTTAGCCTCATAAAGTTAGTGAGGTCAGTCAAGTTCAAATGTAATAGAACATCCATTCTTGTGGAAAGTGCTCTCTTTTGATTCCGTTGAACTTGAAGTCTTATTGAATTTATTATATAATTGCAAAACCTCACTAATTCATCTATTATCTTACATGACTATTCAAATTTTAAACTATGGATCTTTTCTGACGTGAAATTATATAATATTATGGCTTGACTAAACATTCGTTCTAGACTTAACGTGTTTTTAGCAAATCTTTGCTGCACGGTGTTTAGTTTTGTCCATCTTCTGCAGCTTGGAATTGATACTGTTCCTGTGCTTATTGGACCTGTGACTTATCTTTTGCTCTCAAAACCTGCCAAAGGTGTGGAGAAATCCTTTCCTCTTCTTTCACTGCTCGGAAGCATTCTCCCTATATACAAGTAAGAATCCCACCTGCAATCTACTTGTTGTTCGCTTCTCCCTGTTTTTCTTTTTTGTGGTAATAGTAAATTTAGTCACCAAATTTGACCAGAATTTTAATTTTGTCCTGTCCTCAATGAATAAACTATAAAAATCTAGTCCTTAGAGTATGGTTTCTTTTGCAATTTGGTCCTCAAAGTTGTAATTTTAACAGTTAGTCCACAAAGTTTGACCTTGGTTTCAATTTGTCTGAGTTTTGAAAAATATCGATGTCAACAGTTTTAACTTTGAAGTATAAAATGTTGTTAACTTTGATGATGACATCTTTTTCAAACATTAGGTTAACAGGACTTGACTATTATGCAGAACAAAGTTCATGAAGTAATTGTTATAATGGAAAGTATGAGGACAAATCGAAATTGAGATCAAATTTCTAAATCTAAGTTCGTTGTTTGTTTTTTATTTTGGTACTCACAGTATTAAAACATTCTTAGGGAGGTAATTGCGGAGTTGAAGGCAGCAGGAGCTTCATGGATTCAATTCGATGAGCCCATTCTTGTACTGGATCTTGATTCTCACCAATTAGCAGCTTTTTCAAAGTCATACTCAGAACTTAAATCATCGTTCTCTGGTTTGAATGTGCTTATCGAGACATACTTTGCTGATGTTCCTGCTGAAGCATACAAGTAAGACTGCTTTCATCTTGTTTAATATACGGTAATGTGTTCCTGTTATTCAATTGGAGAATTGCATATATTACCATGGAAATCACAGTAACCACTATACATCTATAATTGTGATTCCCTGCAAATTTGAGTATATTACACGTGTATCCTTCCCATGTGACTGGCTTACTTTTATGTACCTAAATGACTGTTTTACCTTTGCAGATATGTCCCTCTAAAATATTTGGATTTTTTTTTTGGTCTGAAATTCTCTTTACTGTATCTCACCATGTTGTTCTATCTGAACGTTAAACTCTAAGCTCTTTTCCCCCACTCAAAACTCCCCTTAAAATACTTTATGAAGATATATTTAAGAGGCCATGACAATCATTTAAATGAAAACAATCCAAAGTTATGGCCAACTGATGCCCATCAGATTGGAGGGATATTTATGCAATATTTAATATTTTGAGGGATATGTATGATTAACTAATAGTTGAAGGGAAAGATGCACACTCATTATATATTTCACAAGATGTTCTAATTCACTGAGGTCACTCAAAAAGTATTTCTGATTTCAGGACCATCACTTCCTTAAATGGCATTTCCGGTTATGGTTTTGACCTTGTTCGTGGAACCAATACACTTGATGTGATCAGAAGTATGGGCTTCCCTTCTGGAAAGTACCTTTTTGCAGGAGTTGTAGATGGGAGAAACATTTGGGCCAATGATCTAGCTGCCTCTATCAACACTCTTCAAGCTCTTGAGGCTGTTGTTGGCCAAGGTTCTTCTACTGCTGTTCCATTTCTAGAAGCGCTCAAATGCAAAAAAAGTTCCTCTAAAAATATCATGATTTGTACTTTGTACTCCTCAGTAACCCCGCAATCTGTTGGAAGATTCTGCACCTTAATGCCCTTTGGAAGTTTTGAAGTGCTGAAACTTTACGGGTGATCTGTAGATTAAAGATTTTGATTTTTATGAGGGATAAAGTACAATCACAATTCTTGAGGAGTGTTTAGCCTTTGACGAGTTCTTCTCGGTTTTAGCTAATAATATGCATTGTATGTTT
Source organism: Aechmea fasciata (assembly GCA_025177825.1). Taxonomy (NCBI): domain Eukaryota; kingdom Viridiplantae; phylum Streptophyta; class Magnoliopsida; order Poales; family Bromeliaceae; genus Aechmea; species Aechmea fasciata. The sequence goes on along the minus strand of CM045927.1, from coordinate 3,303,647 downwards.
TTAAGACAAGCTTGTGGTCTCGACTTCCTGCTCGCTCATGCACACTGCTGTTGATCTGGTTAATGAGACAAAATTGGACAGTGAGATTAAGTCGTGGCTGGCCTTTGCTGCACAAAAGGTGGTTGAGGTTAACAAGCTTGCAAAGGCATTAGCTGGTGAGAAGGTTGAGGTAAGAAATTGTGTATACAAAATATGGTGTTCATCTTTAGTGATCTGGGCTTCTAAATAGCTTCTATACTTGAGAAGAAGAAGCCGGTGGTTAGCAAACAAATGGTTTGGAGTTTCTGGTTGTGGGAAAGACGTAACGGGCCTCTGGCCCCAAAAGCAGAATTTCCAACATGAAGCCCTACTACAATCTGTGGCCATAAGCCGTGGGAGGAATTTTTTCATTAGAAGCAAGTCATTAAGGTTTCTTTGATCAGACTTACTTGAACAAACTATCTGCATGCCTTTACTCTCTCACCACTAAACTATCTGCAGGCCTTCTTCTCAGCAAATGCTGCTGCTCATGCTTCAAGAAAGTCATCTCCCAGAGTGACCAATGACGAAGTCCAAAAAGCTGTTAGTAACTATTCTCTTAATTCATTGTTGGGTAAATTGCATCACGTGTCCTCAACCTTCTAGTGCACTTTCAGTTTGGTCTCTCAGCATACAGTTGTTACAATTTGCTCCCCAGGTGTAGCATTTTGTTGCAATCTTCTCATTTCAGTTAAATTACTCGATCATACTTTGGCTTTAAGCGAGGAATTTAAAAGGATAAAATTGCAAGGGGGATTAAAAGAGGAGTAGGGACAATACGTAAATTACACCAGTGGTTGCTAACTTATGGGTAAGCTGCAGTCAGTCATTGAGCCTTAACCTTTTCGCAAGTATTGCATTGAACCTTAATTTCTATTTCAATTCGGTCACTCCGTCAACGTCTGTTTAATTTTCTTAACACATAGATAATGCTGGCAGCTGATTTAGTTGCCATAGCATCATGTGCCTTTGGCTGGGTCACTAATTCAACTGCCAAGTCATATCCAAGAACTGAAATGTGGTGGTTCTATGCCAGCGGCATGTTAGTTAAATCAGCTGTCATATCATTTCTTCACATTGGAAACTAAATGGAGTTTGGCTGAAGGACCTGAGTGGAAAAAAGAAACGAAAAGAATTTCAATGCATCAATTGCAACAAATTTAAGTTTGGAGGCTTGGGTGAAATTGTTCTATAACTTTACCCCAATTTATCTCAATTTTAAACAATTAAAAGATCAGGGTCAAATTGAGAAGCAGGTTAGACACAACTAGTGGTTAGAAAATGCCAACTTAGCTGTTTTGTTGTCTGTTTTTAGGCTGCTGCTTTGAAGGACTCTAACCACTGCCGAGCCACAAATGTTAGTGCAAGATTAGATGCACAGCAAAAGAAGCTCAACCTGCCAGTTCTTCCTACCACTACTCTTGGCTCGTTCCCCCAAACAATGGAACTAAGGAGAGTGCGGCGAGAGCACAAGGCAAACAAGTGGGCCATAGATACTTTTGATCTCATTCTATTTTGCCCATGTCTGCAATTACTTATATGCCCTTGAAATTTTAGTTGTTCACAAAGTATCCTTGACGTAAGGTTGGAAGTCATCCAGTTAATAAAGTGAATTTGGTCTGAAATAGGACAAAAATTTCTCCAGAGGAGCGGCTAAGCACAAGGTTGCATAAGTATGAACTATACATTTTTAAGGTCATATATGAAGATTCAGATTTTGCAGGACCCATATGTAGATTGATTGTTTTGGAGGGGTACATTTGTAACTATCAGTTCGCTTGTTTTATTGTTATTTAAGCATTATGCTATGTGGCAGAATTACGGAAGAAGAATATGTCAGAGCCATCAAAAAGGAGATCAACGAAGTTGTTAAGCTCCAAGAAGAACTTGACATTGATGTCTTAGTTCATGGAGAGCCTGAGGTGAGCATTTTTAAACTCTCTTTCTTGTTTGGCTTGGCTTCTTGATGATCACAACAGCTTCTCTTCTTTAGAAGCCTGCTTCCAGGTATTTGGGGAAGGGTGGGGGGGTGTAGGGGTGAATATCTAGTTCTTTTGCTGTTGTGGAAGCTGAAATAAGCCTTAGAAACCTGCATGAAGAACTCTACTTGAATGGCACTTCTGCAGAAGCTTGTGCTTTTGGGTTACATGGGTCCATAAGATACTGAGATTTGTCATAGTTTATATTCCTTCTCACAGAAACTTCATATTTCACAGAGAAACGACATGGTCGAGTATTTTGGGGAGCAATTATCAGGCTTTGCCTTCACAGTCAACGGCTGGGTGCAATCTTATGGATCTCGGTGTGTCAAGCCACCTATTATCTATGGTGACGTGAGCCGTCCCAAGGCTATGACTGTTTTCTGGTCTTCAATGGCACAGAGCATGACTTCTCGGCCTATGAAGGGGATGTTGACTGGCCCCGTGACGATCCTCAACTGGTCATTTGTTAGGAATGACCAACCCAGGTGAGCCCAACTTGAGTGCCCTAACTCCTAAGGTGCCATTTGGTTCAAGGATAAAATTTCGGTGGGACAACTTTTATTTATTCCTCGGGTTATGTCGCTATCCTGCAATAACTGTGAAGACATCTATTTTATGTTTTGTTTGACATCAGAGGGATAACTCTTATGATTGCCATTTGGTAGGGATAAATTTGGGGACAACACTATTCCAGGAATAGGCTAGAATAGTCCTTTCTCAGTCATTCTACAATATCCCGGTTTGACCAAAATTAACTACTCTCAAAAAGGTAGTGAATTAGTTATTTTGAGAGCAGGTGAATTGAACGTAATCAGTGTTTGAAAGTATAAGGCCCCCTTTGCGACAAATGCAGTTCCTGTTCTGTTAGTACCACTACCCTTGTGGTATTTGCAGAAAAAGGGAAATAACTTGAGCTTTGCCTTGGCTATCCTACAAATGTGAAGCTTTTTGGTACAGTAGAAGTGAATATGCATACTCTCTTTGTCAGGTCTGAGACATGCTATCAGATTGCTCTTGCAATTAAGAAAGAGGTTGAAGATCTGGAGGCTGCTGGTGTACAGGTCAATCTCTCATCTGTACTTAGAAGTTTCTCCATTCTTTCAATCTGTCCTGGCAACTCCCTGAAGATGTATTCAGTCACATCTTGATGTTGCAAGTTAGGTATGAGGTTGCTAGTATTGTTAAGATACAAAAACATAAGATGTGGACTGGTAGGTTTGATTATATTAGGATTGAAAATTAGGATTGAAAACGAGGCACTCGCTGAGATTCTACAATGTGAGAAAACCTCTCCAATTAACATCACATTTAAGCACTAAGGTGTCACGTGTTTCCAATTTTTTTTTTTTCTAGATATGTAATATTGCTTTTCGTTGGTTCACAGGTTATCCAAATCGATGAAGCGGCCCTGAGAGAGGGATTGCCTCTTCGAAAGTCAGAGCAGTCTTTCTACTTGGATTGGGCTGTCCACTCTTTCAGGATCACTAACTGCGGTGTCAAAGACACTACTCAGGTTCTTAACTCCTCTTAATCTGTACTTCCTCATATCTGCGAAGTCGATTAGTCTTCCTCATATCTGCAAAGTTGCTTAGTAGGTTCATAACTCCTTTTCTTAATCTGTACTTCCTCATATCTGCAAAGTCACTTAGCATGTGTGATGCATAAAGAGCTGAATTGCATTGTCACTTACATGAGAACTCTATGGCAATTGCATGGATTTCTCTTTACAATAGGTTTAGGCCTTGATGCGATTTATCCTTGGTTAAAATGGATGGACCCCCCTATATTTTTGTGATCGATCGCATTGCGCCTCGTGAAATTTTAAAACCCACAATTTACCCCATTGACCTATATTGCCAAGGAACACTTGGAAGGAGGCAGACTGATGGAATTTTTAGATTAAGTGGGTAACAAATAATATGTTCTACAATTTCAGGACGTGGAAGTGAATATTATGATATCTATAGTTGTTTCGTGTATTTTAGGCTTTATCCTTTATTTAATATCTCTCTGAATAATTCTATGCCCACTAACACTTAATACAACTTTTTACATCCATATTGTGCAACTCATGAGGCTGATGGTAGTTAGCCAAATGAGCCGATGCTATATCGCCGCATCAGCAGTTATAGGAGGTTGAGCATTTTCAATATCTCGACCGCTCACAGCTATCCACATTTCTTATAGATCCACACCCACATGTGCTACTCCAACTTCAACGACATCATCCACTCCATCATCGACATGGACGCCGACGTCATCTCCATCGAGAACTCCCGCTCCAACGAGAAGCTCCTCGCGGTCTTCCGCGAGGGGGTTAAGTACGGTGCTGGAATCGGCCCCGGTGTCTACGACATCCACTCACCGAGAATCCCCTCAACAGAAGAGATTGCGGATCGAATCAACAAAATGCTGGCAGTGCTTGAGGCAAAGATTTTATGGGTCAATCCTGATTGCGGGCTCAAGACTCGGAAGTATGCCGAGGTTAAGCCGGCTCTAACTAACATGGTCGCCGCGGCCAAGTTACTGAGAACTCAGCTAGCAAGTGCCGAGTAAAGCAATTTTGCCTACTTCAGGGGTTCTTTTTTTATATTTGTTTGTAATAAGGTTAAATGAGCAAAAAAATTGATAGTCTCAAGAAAAAGCAAGAAGGTTAGAGAGCTGTAATCTCTTAACCTTTCTTTTTCGCTTTTCCTCCAATTTGATCCAGTCTGAATCTGCACTTGCCAGATTCAGACCATGCGGTTATTTTGGAGCAAAATCAGGGCCTAAAATTAGATTTGAGCAATGCTATTTGAACATTCAAAAAGTGGGTGTAAACTATAAACCTATTTATCCAAGGGCTAATGTTTTCGTACTAGTAAGGAGTGTAAGATCCATTTTTGAATGTACAAGTAGCATTTCTCAATTAGAATCATTAAGATAAAGTTTTAAGAGAATTGGGATTGGTTGATAACGTCCTAAGTAAAAATGCATGTAGTTTGTATTTGCATTTATGTTTTGTAGTTCACAGTTGAGGGCCCTGTAATTGTAAATATTTTGTTTGGTTGTTTGCGACGAGGATTTAAGTGCGTAAGTCGTGACGGATCGTCTTGGGAAACTTCTTGATGCGACGGTCGTGCGGCTGTCTGTCTTGATGCAGTCAAAAAAATTCAAAAAATTCTTGTGTGCCGATAAATAATGTCGTGAAATATTTATTTTTTTAGCAACAAAACATTATAACGATTTATTATGTCTTTTTATCACATATTCTGAACTTTATTCAGAAAATTACCCACTAATTTAAAGAATAGAGGGTTTTGAACCTGTACACGGCATCGGAATCAGATCGTGTCGCAGAATTTGTTGGCAAGGCACGGCATCATGGATATGGTCTGCGTCGCATTTGACATTTAAAATCAAGGTTTGCAGTGTGCATCAACAGATTTTGTTGTTTTGAGTGAGATTACTCCTGAAGAGGAGAGGGTTTTTTTTTTTTTTTTTTGGGTTTAAGAGATATTTAGGTAGGTAAAATTATCTTTACAGTGCAATTAATTTCTCTTAATTCATGCATTACTTACTGCATCTAATTTCGTTACCAGTCGAAGTATATTAGTTGGGCCTTTTAAAGAGATATAGGTCTAACTATTTTATCGACGATCTAATTTTTTAAAATTTTAATTTTACTATTCAATCTTTCAATTTATTTGATTTGAATCAATTAATGATACTTTGATTTTAAAATTTAGATGCATCGCTTATATTTACATATTTAATTAGTATATTTCATATAATTCTAACAACTATAAATTTATTAAAATAAATAATTAATTTAAATTTTAAAATCAAAGTGTTTAAATTATACAAATCGAAAGATTTGGTAGGCTGAATAGTTGATTCGAAACGGCCTATAGTTTCAGTAAATTTATCTATAGTATTTTACTACAGCAATAACAGGAGATTTTAGTCCCTAGTCTTTGTCAAAAATTTTATTTGTAAATATAGTCTTCATTATATATGTAGGTGGTGAAAGCGGTGAATGATAAAAGCAGTGAATGGTCCACTGCATTCGTCAAATTATTTTATAGAGAGAAAAAACGGTAAATAATTTACTATTTTTAAAAAAATTATACGACGAAAGAACGAGAGAAAATGAAAGAAAAAAATAATAAATGAGGTAAATAGATCACCGCATTCGAAATAACTTTTAATTTTAAGTAGAGTTACGAAAGCGGTGAATGATTCATCGCATTTTATAAATTTATTTTTATAATTTTTTTAAAAATAGACTATTTTTATAATTATAAATATCGATAGAATTATATATATATAAAAAAATCATTTTACTACAGCAATAGCAAATCGATATTTTTTTCTTTTTCTTTTATATTTTACAGTTGTACTAATACTGTGATATTATTAAATACACCAACCTAACACGGTCCCTCGTGTCAAACCAAACCAACTAAGAGGACACATCACACCAACAAGAAGTATGATAATCAATTACATTATTTATTGATGTCCGTTTGAAATGCAGTCACATGAAACTAATGAAGTTTTTTGCTGAGCTGTTTCTTGGAATCATCCAATTCACCTTCTATTGCTTTCTAGATCATGTCATTTGTAACTTGTAAGTGAACTCGGGTGAGACCTTATTTGGTATTTCCTAACTACTAGTTCTAAATGTAAGAATCTGAAAATATAAATAAATAAATAAAAAGTCAAACACACTGTCACATTCTAATAATTTCACATCGAATATAAAAAAGAATGTGATTGGATATATAAGAAACTTAAATATTAGTAATAATAAGCGAAACGGCATTTGGGTCGATGTTTGAGGCGAATTATTATTCTTTAGTGGAGTCATTATATTTGATATCAGAGCCACATCGGATATGAATCAAGCTATATCAGGGCCTGGATCAATAATCCCACATCGAATATGAATGAGAATGGGTATATAAGAGAGCTTTAGACACAAATAATAATAAGCGTATTTTGGGCCGGTGTTTGGCCCGGTGAATTATTATTATTAGTGTCAAAATCTAATTATTTTATATTTTTATTTTTATTTATTTTTAAAAATAAATAAATCATAGAGCTGACTATCTATTTTTCTCTCAAAAAAAAAATTTATAGAGAGTGACGTGGATAATTTTTTTTTTTTTTGAGAGATAGGTAGACGCGCTTCGTTTATTTCGTTTAGAAATAAACTTAAAATATGAATCAGAATTGACTTGGGTCGTAGGTCAACCATCGCCCTTCGCCAGGACGGTTAGTAAGCGACGTAGATATAGAATTATAAGTATAAGAGATTGCTGCTAAATAAAAACAAAAAAGTGAAAAAAATATATAATTCCTTTTTTCATTTGCGGAATCAATTGTCACACGTACCGAACTAATTAGGCTATTAATTTTTTAACTAATATGTGGCATATACTTTACAAAGAAAAAGGAAAAACACACATAGGTTAAATCATAAAACTTGAAAGAAGTAAGTAAATTGGTTCCAATCATGAAATTCACATTTTCATAATAATAGTTCAGTAACTATCAGTATAATTTGTCCCTTTTGCAAATTAAATTTTTTTTTATAAATAAAATGTGATCCTTCAAGTTCTTTCATCATGGAATATCTTATGATTATTATCACTAAATGTCTAAAATAATAGAATTTCAAAAACTAATAATCCACATAAATTGAAGGATCACATTTCTCCACTTAACACGCCTTTTGTGCAAGGATGAGTAAAAGAGGAGAAAAAAGAAAAAAAGTTATAAGGAAAAGAGTTAATTTTTTAAAAAAATTGAGAAAAATAGGGAGAATAATTTCTTACAATAGTTTATTTTCTTTCTCTTAATTATCTCTTCTTTTTTTTTTCTTTTTCTTTCTCCAAACAAAAGAAGGCAAAATTACTTTATGTTATATTTTTTTTTTTTTTCTTTCCAATCATAATCTTGTCTTGATAATAAAGATTGATCGGTTTAGAAAAGGGTTTTTACTTTTCTTTTTTGCTGACGTGGTGAACCCAGACCACGCACCAGTTCCTCAAAGTTTTTTTTTTTTTTTTTTTAAAAATGTCATTAGCACCCTCTTCTTCGTTTGTAGTGCATCGCTCAATCGCTCTCCTCCTCTACAATAAACCCTCTCAAACATCTCTCTCTCTCTCTCTCTCTCTCTCTCTCTCTTCGCCACGAAACCCTAACACTCTCCCTTTTCCCCCGTCTCTTTCTCTCTCTCTCTCTCTCTCTCCCCCTCGTCGAAAACCCTAGAAAGGGAATGCAGAAGACGCGGCTGCAGGAGCTGTGCCACCGGAGGCGGTGGGGGCCGCCGGAGTACACGGTGAGCCGCGAGGGCCCCGACCACGCTCCGAGCTACCGGGCCACCGTCGCCGTCGCCGGCGCCGCGTTCGACGCCCCCGACCCCTGCCGCTCCTCCAAGGAGGCCCAGAACAAGGCCGCCATGGTCGCACTCGACCACCTCGCCTCCGCCCCCGAAGCGACCCCGCCCTCTCCCTCCACCCCCGGTGAGCGAGTAAACCCTAACCTAGTAATTTGCGGTTATTTCGGAGCATCTTGATGTGGATCGACGGGAATTCGGTTAAAGATTGGGGTTTTTGCCCTCTGGGTTTTGATAATGTGGTGATTATTTTCTATTTCGGTCAAAATTTGCCCTTTCTTTGGTTGGATTAGGATTTAATTTAATGGAATTACGAGTAAAGATTGTTTTTTATTGTGAAATTGTTGCGATTTTTCTCTCTCTTTTTTTTAAAAGGTTTGCGTTGACTTTAATTTCTTGGAATTATGGATTCCGTTTTGTTGATTTCCTTAATTTTTGTGTGTCACTTTAGATTTAATTTTTGAGTACTGCATGTAATGAGGATTTTTTGAGGGAAATTAATCATGTTGGTTGGCCAAAAATTGGCTATGTATTGAGCTTTTGATTTGGAAAAGCGTCGCGTTGCAATCACCAATTTGTCAGATTTAGTTGAGGAATTGGGATACTTGATTGTAAAGAAACGTTGTGATCACCAATTTTGTCGAATTTAGGTTTAAATTAATTGAATTCTTAGGTTTTCGTATATTCTAATTTGATAATGGAAAACAAAAAATGATCTGTTTTTACCGATACCCCTGTTGTCTTCTACTTGTAGTATTAGTGAAGAAACTTCTACCTTATGCTTGCTAGTTGTTGCTGCATTATATTTCCCAACTCCATGCTATTAGCATTTGTGCTCATAAGTATTTTCAATTTATCGTTGTTATTTTAAATTCACTCATGATTTGAATTTTTTTCTTGCAGAGAATCAAATATCTTTCAAAAGCCAGCTGCAAATTCATACGCAAAAGAGAAATAAGGAACTACCAATATATAGCTCTGCACGGGAGGGTCCACTTCATGCTCCTTTGTTTAAGGCTACTGTTACGGTAGACGGGCGTACTTTCGAAAGTCCGAAACATTTTAACACAATAAAGGAAGCCGAAAGTGCTGCTGCGGAAGTTGCTTTGATGTCCTTGCCGCGAGAAGAAGATCAGCAGGAAAATTTTTCAGTAAGTTCCTTCCGTAATTTCTATTTGACCCACCTACTTCTAATTTGGTGCCAAATAAAAATAAGAAAACCCGCTGATTCTTTTTCCCACTGCAACATGTCCTACAAAGATCAGTTTGGCGCGAAAGAATATAAAAAGCTTACCATAAAATCACATTGTTGGTGTGTTTTTTGTACCAAATCAAATGCTATGCAATCGGAAACAAATTATTATTATTTTTGCACAAGTTAGAATTAGTGGATTAAATTGGTATAAGAAATAAGAAATAAAATAGAGGGTTTATATCAATAAGCCTCTTTTTCTGTATTATGCAGGCTGAATCAGCTCTTTATAAGAACCTTTTACAAGAGCTGACCCAGAAACAAGGCATATCTTTGCCCTCATACCAAACTGTGAGAGATGGTGCATGCCATATGGCTACTTTTCGATCAACTGTCGAAGTAGAAGGTGAGAATTTTGAAGGAGATGTTGCTAAGACAAAGAAGCAGGCGGAGATGAATGCTGCGAAGGTTGCTTGGTATAAGCTTAGAGAGCGTAAGTATAATGTATATTCACGTTAGCAAAGTGAAAATTGCAACATATGTATAGAAGCCAATCCTGCATTTTAGCCTTTCTATCAACTAAAATTGTAAATGACATAGAAAGATTAGAGATGTATGGCTGCATCTATTACTTTAATGGCTTTCAAATCAAATCCTAGAATTAAAGAAGATTTAATCTGTCGTTGCCCTTGCAGGTAAACAAAATCGACTTGTTTCTGATCCTTCAACAAGTTCATGCATGCAAAAGGAATTTGATTCTGTTCTTCCTTCCGGTGCTCCATTAATTAACTCCAACAAGAATGAAGCTGCAACAGGTGAAATCCCTCAGTTCTTTTTATTTTGGCTTTAGTTGATATAAATATATATTTATATCAAAATGTAGACAAATGCATGGAAGTTTTGTATATATTTATGCTTTTAAATGTTGGTTACAAGCATCATTCTATAGCAACTTAAGCTTTTAGATATGCACCTGTTGTTTTTCAGGAGCATTGCATACATTTATTAAGCTAATAACTCATGATGGTTTATTTAAGTGTGCAAAAATTGTGCAGATGGTTTCTTCTGAAGTAACAAAATACACCGTCAAAAAGGTTATAGTGTTACAGAGATAAGTAGTTGTAAGGGGTGTCTTTGTTTTAGCCTTTCACATGCATTTACTTGTGCTACATTCTGTGCTATATGGGAGTGTTTGTGTCAATAACGGACAGTGAAGTAGTTATTTTGATGCAGGAGATTCAATAATGAGGACAAATGGGAAGAATTTTCACAGAACTTTTCATGACATTTGTAGATATTAATAAAGTTATCTATTTCGTTATCTTTGCAGAGAATCACACTTCAAGCTCTCTCGATTCCGTCAACTCCCAATCAGATCAGAAACCCATAACTCTCATTTCACTCTCAAATGCCTTAGAAAATTACACTGCAGCGCCTCTTACCAAGCGAGGCACTGAGACTGTAGTGAAGGATGAACACCCCAAAGATTATAACTTGCCTCGAGATTTGGGCTTGTTATCTTCCCCGTCATCCGATCTCTCTGATCGCCCTACCACGACTATGAGTATCGGGTGTTCCAAGGGGGAGTGTTCCAAGGCGGGGAGCAACGACTCCTTGTTGTGTAAAAGAGTGCGAGTGTATCCCCGCAAACCGAACCTGGTTTTGCCCCAAGGCGCGACCTTGCTCCCATTCAGCGATGACATGTGGGTAGCCGTTAGCCTCGATTTCCGTGAAGGTAAAATAGTATGTGCCTGTAACCCTTAAAAGTGTGTTTCCGTAGTACGAAAATATCTCGCTGTTGTTTGATTTCATTGAAACTCTACACATTTCATTATTTTCGTCATATTCACATTTTTGTTAATTTATTTCTGAGTGCAGGTGATGTTCTCATATAATCACCATTTCAAAGGGGATTATGGAAATCAAACTAACTCTCCCCAAAACCTGTTGTAACACTGGTGTCTTCTTGTGTATCGTTTGATATGTATGAAAGTAAGTGATTAATTTGCTGAATGTAGAATGTGCACTAATTAAAGTATATAAACAAAATAGTCAGATATGGATACCGATCATCATGTTGTGAACTCTGTATCTTTATGAACATAATAATATCTGTTTATTGTAAGTAAATTCTAAATAGTGTAGTTAACCTAATGTTTATGGCTTGCTTCTCAGAGAAATTTGCTTCTTTATTTAATGTTTATGGATAAAGTAGATAAAATTGTGCTCGTTGTTCTTCGTGTTGTCTCCGTAGATCGTGTATCTTGTTTTTTCTTATTATTGTTTTCTTCTTATTTCTCTTTGCTATGTTGTTTAGTTCTGGACGTTTGCGGAGTTATGTATGATTTGTTTGTAAGCATAGTATTACTCACAATCCTTGGTTGGCATTGTTTTCTTTTCCTTTCTTAAATCGAAAGGAATAGTAGATTGCTTGTAATTCTTTTTTCTTTTTTTTTTTATATTTATTTTGAGAGAAAGGTAGAATGCTATCTGTTTCGTTCATCAATTAGGATTCGAACTTGGGACTTAGGATACCAACTATTAAGCTCTTTGTCACTTGCGCTAGGGATGATCTGTATTGCTTGTAATTCTTAAATCCAATACGTTTGTTGGTATCTTTTGCTTCTGAAAGCTTTTCTAAATAAGTTGTCAACCACTTTCTTTGAACAGCCTCTGCTCTCCCAGGACAACAATTTGGCTTCGTTTGAATGTCAGAATTAGTTAGTTGGTAGTATTAATAGGAGGAAGTTTGATTTTTTACTATTTAAAAGGCATTAGTTTTCTTGATTTGTTAGGATAGTATGTTATATAGTATATTGTGCTTGCATTAGAGAAGGTTTTTTTTGGCTGGCTTATTAGTGGACCAGGTCTACGCACCAATTCCTCAGTCTTTTTTCCTCTTTAAGGTAAAATTCAATTCACCCCTGTGGATTAATGCATTTTTATTTTTATTTGCAATCTTGTTTAACACATATTTTTTCGTCAGTTTTTTATTAATATTTTGTTAAATTATATACAAAAAAAAAAAACTGTATATGCTTTATTTTGATTTTTTGAATATTCATTTTAGGATTTTTAGTTTTAATTTTATTATTAACTTAATAAAAACAATTATCGGAATATATAATAAAAAGATAAAAATCAAATTATGGGGTACTAAATTATTATTATATATTTTAAATTACAGTATAAACAAAGTAGTATTTCGTGATTAAAAAAAATTTGTTTCGTTATTCTATCTAACGGGAAGATTTTTTCCCTCTCACACACTTCTTTCCTCTCCTCTCTTTCTCGAAACCCTAATTAACCATTTCTCCCTCTTTTCCCCTCTCTCTCTCTCTCTCTCTCTCTCTCTCTCTCTCTCTCCTCCTCCTCCTCCTCCTCCTCCGAAACCCTAGAAGAGGAATGCACAAGATGCGGCTCCACGAGCTGTGCCGCGGTCGTCGGTGGGAGCCGCCGGAGTACACGGTGAACCGCGAGGGCCCCGACCACGCGCCGCGCTTCTGCGCCACCGTCGCCGTTGCCGGCGCCACCTTCGACGCCCCTGACCCCTCCGGCTCCTCCAAAGAGGCCCAGAACAAGGCCGCCATGGCCGCCCTCGACCACCTCGCCTCTGCCGCCGATACGACCCCGCCCTCTCCCCAGACCCCTGGTGAGTGAGTAAACCCTACTTGTAATTTGCGCTCAATTTGGAATATCTTGATGCGGATCGATCGCAATTCAGTTAAAGATTGGTTTTTTTTTCTTTTTTTTTTTGGTGAGTGGTTTGATAATGCGGTGATTATTTTCTATTCTGGGCAATATCCGCCCTTTTTTATGGTGGATTAGGGTTTACTTTAATGGAATCACAACTAAAGATTTGATTATGATTTTCTTTTTTTGCGATTTTTCTCTTTTAAAGGCTCGGGTCAAACTTATGGAATCTGTTTTGTTCATTTCCTTAATCTTTTATGGGTCACTTTAACTTTTTACTTTTTTGCATTGCATGTAATGAGGGTTCTTTCAAGGAAGTTGTTGTTGACCAGAAATTGGCTAAGAATTGGGCTTTTGGTTGGGAAAAAACGCGGCAACCACCAATTTTGTCAGATTTGGTTGAGGGATTGGGATTTCAATTGTGAAAGACGTGGTGATCACAAATTTTATCGGAGTTAGATTTACATTAATGGAATTCTTAGGTTTTGTGTAGGAATTAGGGCTTCATTTTGTGCACATGGTTTAGCCTCACTTTGCCACTCTCGTTTGAAAGGTGTCATTTTGGCATCCTGTGTTTTTTTTTTGGCTGAAAGGACTGGATAGACAGAGCAAAAACTTTGTTGAGACCTTTTTCTATAGTTTAGACTGTCTGAAATCAGGGAACCAACAGAATTTATACGAATATAATTTGTGGGGTGGTTGTCAAGGAGGCACCTTCTGTGGGAGATGAAGGGTCATGCAACTGCTGCAATCAAATCCTCCAAAATCGCTAGTGGAAACCCGAAGATAATGGGCAACCATTGGATTCACCTTGCATTCATGTGGTCTGTTTTCTGAGCGATAGTAGGAGGATGGCTGCAAGTGCCTGAAAGAGGAAGAAGGGGAAAAGTGACTTACCTTGCTGCTGACGTCGCCGTTGTCATCTCTTCACCGGAGGCTTCGTCACCATTTTCTGCTTGGGGAGAGAGAAAGAAGATAGATGGAGAGGAGGGGTTTTTAGGAAAAGAATGAAGAGAGGGCCTCACGCCTCGAAGAATGGAGTTTACTTCTTTTTTTTTTTTCATTTTGAGTTAAGTGCCAAAAACTGTACTTTTTTTAAAGCTTAAAATTCCACTACAACATGATTTATGGGCCTATGTTGAGCCTATCCAAACAGCCGGATAGTAAAAAAAAAAAAACCAAAAAAAAAACCCGATCCCATGGTGTAGTTAGAGTATACCACGTTTTAAGCAAATTGAGGCTTTTCAAACCGTAGGATGGTAGATTAAAAATCTGCCAAACCACAGGGAAGCTAATTGAAGTTTTTCCCTTTTTTATTCTCATTTAAAGTAAAAAGTTAGGTATTATGGATAATTCTTTTACATTAAGGAATTTTGCTGAATTATCTGAATCATTTACTATGTAATACTTTAATAGTTTCTTTTTTGGCAAAAAACAAACAAGCATGCCGATGGAAAACGTTCTGCATTCTGCAATCGTAATTTCATGAATTAGTGCAGATATCTAGTATTACCAGTTATTGTCACTATGGTTTATTGGAATTGAAGTTGTTAATGCTTTTATGCCTTTTTTTGGAAGTTTCGCTCTTTTCTCTTTTGTAGCATCTATGCATCACATTTTACTTATAGACAACACAGAAAATTTGTTCTTGTATGCTGTCCTTTTAATTTTATTGAGCAATATACTATGAATTCTAGCTAGGGGTGATGAATGCTGCAAAGGCTTTGACTCTGTTTACACATAGAATCTCCAAGTTCTACTTAAACTATGAGTATTTGTATTCTAATTTGGTAATGGAAAAAATGAATTGTTTATACTGATATCTGCGATGTCTTTTGCGCATAGTATTAGCGAAGAAACTTCTACCTTATGTTTGCTAGTTATTGCTGCATTATACCCTCCCTAGTCCATGCTCTACTAACATGTGTTCTCATAAATATTTTCAATTTTTCACTATTCTTATTTTAAAGTTGCTCACGATTTAAATTTTTCCTTGCAGAGAATCAAATGTCTTTCAAAAGCCAGTTGCAAATATATGTGCAAAAGAGAAACAAGGAACTACCAATATATAACTCTACAAACTTTTTTATGGCTACTGTTACAGTAGATGGGCAAACTTTTGAAAGTTCAAAATATTTTAGCACAATAGAGGAAGCCGAAAGTGCTGCCGCAGAAGTTGCTTTGATGTCTTTGCCGCAAGAAGAAAATCAGCAGGAAACTTTTTCAGTTAAGTTCCTCCCCTTTGTGCTCTTATTCCCTTACTGTTCTATATATAATGAACTTAAAATTCACACAAATCCACCATTCCTTCATAAGTTCTATTGGACCCATGCCCACCTACATTTAATTTGGTGCTAAAGGAAAAGAAGAAACTCACTGACTCTTTTCTGTATTGTAACGTCCCACAAAGATCTGTTTGGTGTGAAAGAATATAAAAAGCTCACCATAACAGCATATTGTTGGTGTGGTTTTTGTACCAAATCAAATCTATGTGTTTGGAAACAAATTAGTTTGTTTTGTCACAAGTTAGTATTACTGGATTAAATTACAATAAGGAAAAATGAAAAAAAGTAGCGGGTTTCTAAGATTTCCGTTAAAATATTAATAAGCCTCCTGTATTATTCAGGCTGAATCTGCTCTTTATAAGAACCTTTTACAAGAGCTGACTCAGAGAGAAGGCATATCTTTGCCCTCATATCAAACTGTGAGAGATGGTGCATGCCATATGCCTACTTTTCGATCAACTGTCGAAGTCGAAAGCGAGAGTTTTGAAGGAGATGTTGCCAAGACGAAGAAGCAGGCTGAGATGAATGCCGCGAAGGTCGCATGGTATAGGCTTAGAGAGCGTAAGTACAGTATATTCATGGTGATATATGT